>CM075862.1:46465019-46667519 GCA_037975125.1 Latrodectus hesperus
TCGCAAAAATTTAAAAGTAATAGGTAAAGTATCGAAATTTTGAAATTAAGCACAAATCAACATATACTTTCTGAATTTACATTTTATTCATCTTATATTAAATTATAGTTAGTAATCAGTGACTTACTTATAAAATATACTATATAAATTAAAAACATCTAAAAACAAATTGTTATAAATGAGGTAGATAACATTGACATCGAACTATTATTTATTCAATTTTTAATTATTAAAACTAAAAAATTTTTCCGCGGTATAATACTGAAATAAAAAAAATTAAAAGAATTTATCATTTGAATAAATAAATTAGATCAAAACGTTCTACTGAATAAATTAATAATTATCAAATTTTAAAATAAAAATAAAATAAATAAAAGGCTGTCAAGAAATACTTACATGTTTTGGAGGTGGTATGAAAATTAGTAGAGAAAAACAGCAATAAATAAAATTTCATTTTACTATTTATAATATTAAAAATATTCAAACTGAACACGCACAATAATAACACAATACATAGTATAATTATGAAAGTGATTCACAAAAAATTGTTATAGTATGATTATACATCATGAAAATATATGTGTCATGAAAATATATGTACATCATGAAAATATAATAATAAAAATATATGTAAATTCTATATTTAACCACGCGATTGACCGCGCACGTTAATTTTCTCGAAGATGTATAATCTAGAAAAATAAACACGTCGCCATCTGCCGAATACCTGTGCAACTTAGATAATAAACCGCCATCTATTAGGAACTTACAGAACTAAACAATAAATAAACATTAATGTCGTATAATAAATATTGAAAATAATAATTAAGAGATAAAAACTATTCTATCTTTTAAGTTGGACTATATTATAAATGGTTACAAAATTTTATCAAAATCCGTTCAGTAGTTTCGGAGTTTATCGGGAACATACATCGTGACACGAAATTTTTATATATAGAGATATATAAATATATATATATATATATACATATGTATATAGTGGGTGGGTGGATGTGATCGCTCATCGCTTCGGACTGCAAACAAATCGTCTATCTTGATTTCATCCAAAACCGAAACTGTTTTCATTTTGAACCACCCCCTCCCTCGTTTATTCTTTGAAGAAATGGGAGGATGTCCGAGCAATGATCTTAGAATGACAACTAAACTAAGCTGATATCGTAAAGTTAGGCATCTTTACAACAACAGTTCTATTGATCACTTTCGGATAGTCTTAAAAAAAGAGAGAAAAGCAATCGACACTGGACATGTTCTTTAATGCCCATTAAACAAACAATGAAAAGCATTGATTAATATTCAAGACTATTTTTAATGAACTTACTAAGTTATTATACACAATTTTTTTAATTTAATTTTTAGGGTCTCCTGAATGAATTAATGGATTTTACAAAAAAAAAATCTATGGCAAATCGATGATCGTTTACGAGCAATTCTGATTGAGAATATAGTCTTATAATGGGCTATGCTCGTTAACCGATCACTCCATGTATGTATGTATATATTATATAACTACAAATTTATCTCGTTTTCTTCGTTTAATGCTCAATTTAAAAATATCTGATTTTATTTAAAGTGTTATTTAGATTGAAATATGTGCAAGGAATTGGGTTAGTTTGCTAAGAAAATAACCTATTTTGCAAGGAAACTAAATTGAGTAACGCATTTTAAATACAGTTCTATAATAGTAAAATGCATGTTAATCGTAGTAGTTAGCTAAAAATTGTAACTTGGAGTTAATATTAAAAAAATACGTATTTAGTATTTGATATCTGTGAAATGTATGATCCGTGATAATTGTATTTTCATTCTTATATCCAAGCATTTTTTATTCAATAATAAATATTAGCATCACATAACACAGACAACTGAGCCAAAATGCACCAAAGTTAGCCATAAAAAGAGCAAAAACTAAGATATCTTTATAGCCATTTGTAATTAACTGCATAATCCAAAATGGCTTAATAAATAATATATAAAAATATTACTTGCATATTGTTAACATTAATAAAACTCTATTACCATAAATTTAAAGGAAAAATTTTGGATGACCAAAATCCTGACTATTGATTCGATTTTATTCAATTTATAAATCTTCCCATTTAACTTTAAGTAAAACTATTTTATAGCTTGAAAGAAACACGTTACTTAATTAATTTATAAATGTAGATAGAATGCAACTATTCTCTATTATTTACACAGAAATTTCCTGTTTATTTGTATGTTCTTATCGTTTTTTTAATACCTTAACTAATAATTTAAATAACTCATTTCTCCATTGCCAGCTTGCATTATTTTCCCGAAACTCAGTTTACGAAAATATCACTTCCAATTTTAAATTACACGAGTTTTCACCGATTTAATAGGGCAGGAATTTGTAGAGAGCATTTGCATAGATTTCGCTGGACCAGTATAATATATCATCGTTACTTTAAAGTATTTTGGACAGGTAACTCTTTAAACCGCTCCCGGACTTGGCTGTTAACCGTGTAGATAAGGAGGCTTTTGTGTCGTTATCTTGATTTTCAAGCCGTGGCATTAACGGACGGTTACTTCAGCAACCCTCCTTCGTCCGCTAAAAAGTAGAAAAAAAAAATTAAAGTAATTTATATTTCATGCACTCATAGGTACATCTTTTTAAAAAAACACCCCGTTGAATTTTCCTTTTTTGCTTACACTTCTCAACAAAAAGCTGGCATAGACATTCGTTTTATTATACAATGGCCCAAAATACACCAAAATCGGATATTTTATCAACCATCTTCTTATTTGGCGAGATTTTTCGTTGTGAAACTTGACTCCACCGTGCGGTTGACTTGTCACTCAAATACCTTCTTTTTTGCAGCGTTTTTCAACAGAGATCTTCCTCGGGGAAGTAAATATTTATGAGAATTTCGAGTTTTCTTTATTTTCCTTCGTCACCCCTTCTCATACTCGAAATATTTGTTGTATAATTTTTCTCCCTAGGATTATGCAAATTTTTTTTTCAGTCGGCGGATATTTTTTCCAGGTTTATTTTCAGAATTTTTCAATGTCTTATTTATCTTAGTTTCTGCCACATTACCATCATTTCAATATTTCACAATTTTTTTTTCTCATGAAAATGATATATACATATATCCAAGCAAAAAGCTTACAGAATATTTATTCTACAATGAATTGATAAATTCAAACATTTTCAATTGAAATAAATACATAGACTAAAGTTTTAATTTCACTATTCTCTTTGATGGGTACCTTTTTTTACCATCAAATACTGACAATCCGGCGTCTCAATTCAGCATTTATGATAGTCCCTGTCTCACAAAAATGAAAGTTTTATGCAATTTTTGTGTGACAAATATATTTCCCTTTCAACGTTGTTTAAAATTCCCTTTTTAATCCTGGCTTAATGTTTGTTTCTAAAATAATCTTACTTTATTAAACTATATATAGCAAGAGAACGATATGTTTATGAACTATGTCCTCACTCATAGTATGATTAAGTTTCGAAATATATTTAGGACTGAATCAAAAGGTATGAATAAAGATTTATATTCACAGTATGTCAATATATATATATATATATATATATATATATATATATATATATATATATATATATATATATATATATATATATATATATATATATATATAAAAGATAAAATATGAAAAATTTTGAAACCAGAAATATATAAAATTGGAAAAATACTAAAATATACGATGCAAATGATAAGATAGTATAGGGACCATGTCTTCACCAGAAAGGAGATGGCCAGCTATGAAAAATGAAGACTCTTTTCTGACATGCACGAAGGACAAATGTCTAAATATCTTCGAGCAATTTCCCCGAGGATTGTTCGTATTAAAAGATAAAAAACAATGATTCACTTAGTTCAAAAATTCGAATAAATATATTTGCAGAAAAGTAAAAATACTCTCAATAGATGTAACATACATACAGTAGAAAAAATACATAATACCAAAATCAGCATATTTATTTATTTATTTTATTACATTACATATATTCAGACTTGTATGCTTGAGATCCGCTTGTAAATCTTCGTCGATAATAGGACAAATAGCACAATGACATATGTACAACCACAGAAGAATAACGAAGAAAACACCCAGGGCCATGGTGGGAATCGAACCCACATTCCTACGCTCTCAAGCGATTAGCGGTGATGCTTTAGACCACTCTGCCACGGAGCGCCCCCAAAATCAGCAAATGAGATTGATTTTATATATTAGAATAATAGGAGAGTTGCCAAAGGTAAATTTGCAATTAGAATAAAGAAATATTGCCTGGAGTAATTAATTTCAAAAAAGTTAAAGTGGCTTAGAAACATATAGTAAATTAGAAATTAAACTGTGTTAAAGGTGATTTAAGCTTAAGTTATGTATAAAATAAGATGTGTAAATGTAGGTGCTTTCAGGATTCTTGAACAGGAACTTCAATGATTGGGTGGCCCTTCTGTAGTTATAAAAACTACGCATTACTTCAACTTACAAGCGATTCCCTACTTCCTACATATTTTAAAATAAAATTAATTGGATTATTATTATTTTTTACGTGGGCTATTAGAAGTTTTATTTCATTTTTGGTAGATTCATAATTGCTACAGATATTATAAATGCGATTAAGTACATTAAATATAACGTTTCTGAAAAATTTTAAAGAAATATTTGAGTTCCAGGAAATTAACATCAAGTTTAAATTGATTTGTTTTGTCGAAGACATCAATATATGTAGTAGAATTATCGATAGTGATAAATAAATCCAAAAATTCTGTTTTAGAATCAAATAAATTAGTTTTAATTAGAGAAAGTTCTGCAGGGTAAATAGTTTTAGAAATATTTTCAAAATTTAAATTGTTGAAAAAATAGTGATATCATCTATGTATCTGAAAGCAAAAGGATATTGATAAATGAAGCGTTTTTCAAAGTAATGTAGAAATAAATTTGCTAGTGTGTTAGAAAAGTTGGATCCCTGTGGAATTCTACAATTTTGAATAAACATATTTTCACCGTTAAATATAAGATTATTATAAATACACATTTTGCATATCTTCTCCCTCCTGATGAAGACGTGGTCCCTATGCCTTCTTATCATTTACATCGTATATTTTAGTATTTTTCCAATTTTATATTTCTGGTTTCAATATTTTTCATGTTTTATCTTATTTATATTGACAAATCTTTCTTTAGCTGCTTTTGCGCTGGCTAGATTTCCTGTAATGTATTGTAGTTCAGATTTTATTATATTATATTCTTATTCATTACTTATATATTAATATATATTTTTTGGCCTTATATATATATATATATATATATATATATATATATATATTAGTTTTTCCAGATCCAGACATTCAATTTTTGCACTTAAGAGAGTGTCTGGATCTCCAAACTTTAAATTCTACGAATTGTTTAGCAAATGTATTTACTCTCATCGTCTGGATTAAAGTTTACATAGAAAATGAGCTTACTTTGTAAAGCTATAGTAAGAAGGCTAAAACTGTGAACTAAGACTTTGATTATTTAGTTTCTGGATATAAGCCGGGCTCAAGAGAGATATAAATGAAGATCCATTGTTGTTGACATTGAGAAAATGAAACGAATTAACTCCATGTCCGCCATTGTCAAAATATCGTTAACAAGGTTTAAGCACTGAAACCAATGCTTTTTCAATTACATTTTTCTATCTGTTATTTGTAGAAAATGATGGGCGCTAAGCATTATTGCATATTTCATAAAAAATTCCTAATATTGCATGAAAATTAATGAATTAACATACATAGCTCCATTGTAGCATTTCAAAGGAAATATTGCTGCTAAAATAGGAATCGATTTATGTCTAATATTTTAACGAATTTTTAAAATCTAAAATAATTGTTACTGTAGAATAAATTGCTGAATATAAAAGAAATATAAGCTATGAAATTTTTATAAAGGTTTCTTGTAAATCTTTAGAAAATATTAAAATACCAAGATTACATTTTAAGATTTTTATATTTATATTTTAATACATTTAAAATCCTTAACAAAGCAATTTCAATTTAGTAAAAATATAATAAAAATTTATATGTATTCAAATGTTAACAAATATATAGGATTAAAAGTGAAATAAGTATATACACTACTGGCCATTAAAATTGCTACACCAAGAAGGAATGCAGATAACAGAACGATATTTATTGGACACATACATTATAGTGGAAAGAACAAGTGATTAGATTTACAGGAAATTAGGATGTATATATCTTGAGAAATCAGTACCCAGAGCAGCCACCTCTGGCTGCAATAACAGCATTTATCCGCCTAGGCATGGAGTCAAATAGAGATTGTAAGGCATTTTCGGGGATCTCAGTCCATACAGCTACAACACTATGCCATAGTTCATCGACAGTAGTGGATGGTGATGGATTGCGTGCCAATCGCTCGGCAACCATTGACCACACGTTCTCAGTTGGTGACAGATCAGGAGAACGTGCTGGCCAGGTTAACAGTCGAAACTGTTCTGTATCAAGGAAGTTCAGAACAGTACGGGCAACATGTGGTCATGAATTATCCTGTTGAAACAAAGCATTAGGGAGGCCTTCGAAGATAGGGCAGAGCCACGGGCCTTAACACATCGGAAATGTAACGGTTGCTGTTCGAAGTGCGAACAAGAAGCTGATCGAGACGTGTATCCAATGGCACCCCATACCATCACTCCAGCAGATGGGCCAGTATGGCGATGGCCTATGCAAGCTGGCAATGCGCGTTCTCCACGATACCTCCAAACAAGGATGCGGCCATCATGGTCCTGTATACAGAACTGAGATTCATCTGTAAAGATGACGAGATGCCATTCCCGCTTCCAGGTTCGTCACTGATCACACCAATGAAAGCGCTCCTATCTGTGACGCAGCGTCAATGGTAGCCGAAGCCATGGTCGCCGTGCAGACCAGCCATGCTGCTGCAAACGTCGTCGAACTGTTCGAGCAGAAACTTGTTGCCTTGCAAATGACATCCATTTCTCGACTCAGAGTTCATGACGTGGCTGTACGACCCCTTGTAACCATACGGATAAGATGTCTGTCTTCTCTGCTGTTAGTGATGGGGGTCGCTGAGATCCTGCATGACGTTCCGTATGATTGTCCTGAACCCATCGATTCCATATTCTGCTAAAAGTGATGGGGTCTCGACCGACGCGAGCAGCAATATTGCGGTACGATAAACCACAATCCCAGTAGGCTATTATCCTACCTCGATCAAAGTCAGACACGTGCTGATAGACATTTCTTCTTCTTACACGAGGCATTACAACTTTCTTTGCCGAAAACAACGTTGAAACGGAAATTGAGTATGAGAAAACTGCTGTCAAATCTCTGGTTTTATACATATTGTAGATGTCACTACTATCGCCTGCTTTGTATGAATGCGCTAAAAATCTAACCATTTGCATATCACAGCAAGTTCTACCTGTCATGCAAATTTCACGTGTGTGTTGAGCCGCTTTCCTAGTTAGCAATTTTAATGGCCAGTAGTGTATATGTATCTATAAGTCTCGGGTTCTATTCCAACATCTGTTAAGCAATAGCAACGGTATTTTACAATTCAAGATGCGCAGCTGTCTGCGTATTTGCTACTTTTTTGAATTTCTTCCTGGTGACATGCAAAAATAGTCCACTGCCTTTAAAAAAGCCCCCTTCCCACATACATACATACATGCATACATACATACATACATACATACACACACACACACACACATATATATATATATATATATATATATATATATATATATATATATATATATATATATATATCCACGTATTCAAAGATAAAATATTTTATAATACAATTTAAATTATCAATATTTATTAATTTAAATTATCAATTTAAATAATCAATGTACATTTTGCTGTTTCTTTTTACTATCTTTTAAGTTTTATCATGTACTGCTAAATAAAGGTTTTCTTATGCCTTTTCTTTAAAGTAAGGAGTCTCCTTTGGGAAATAACATAAATTAGTATTTATTACAATGCATACGTCTTAAGATTGAGTCAAATCAATTTTTAAAAATATTTCATGCTTTTATGTACATATATAATAATAAAACTGATTTAAATTGAACATTCAGACTCGTTTTATTGCATTAACTTCCAGGATTGAAATATTTGTCAACTTAACATGTAAATTAATTTAAGTAAATTTAAATTTATATGACGGGTAAGACTAACGCTACTTTATATTGTGTATTCCTAAACTTTTAAATATTATAATAATATTTTATTTATGTTTATTTTTATCTATATATATAGGTGATGATGTATTTTTTAATAAATAGTAATTTAGTTATAGTTTGAATCAAATGTTTCGTGAGCTTTTTTTATATATTGTAATTTCATTATTCCAGTTTCCAAAAATCTTCACTGGAGATCTTAAGATAAACATGAGTATTCTAATAATAAATTAAATTATATTTATATATAGGATGTAAATATATGAGTGTATGAAATATTAATAGTAAGGGGTGATATTATAAATAGACATACTGTCAGAATATTTTATAAAAAGTGAATCTTATTATTGTACAGAAAGAGAAAAGTCAGAATTCCAACCGTATATATAGATGTTAATGAAGAAATAAACATGCATATCTCTTATTCAAAAGTAACTGGTATCGAATCTTTGATTTCTCAATACTTCAGTGAGCGTGGCCTAATTACTACATGGGGCTGAGCTCACAGATAAATTAACTAAATGATTAAGCCTGTTATTTTCATGGGAGGTTTAGACTTCAGAGAAAAGTTGTGATGCATAAAAATATCAAAATTTATTACATTTTAATGATAATTACTATTGATTTGACCTAAACCTTGTTGAAAAATCTTAAAAAATAGAAAAAATTTCCTAAATTTTAAACCTTCAAATGAGAAATTAAAAATTCTAAAGTCTTCCCTTTTAACGGTTCATGAATCTTATGATGCTTACGATATTCTTACGCACAACCTACAAGTTTTACCAAAGGAGTTTAGCCTTAATATGACGTTAGAGTGACGTTAAAGAGCCATTTGGATCCTGTTTGGAATGTTGGCAAGCAATTTTCTGTACAGGATGCCTTAAAAAGTACTGCTTATGATACTATGTATTTCAGATATCCTCTTGAAAAATGGCTCTATTCAAGAGGATGTCTGAAATATATAGTATGTACATTGTACATTGTAAAATGGCACATCAGAATGTAGAATGCCTGACATTACAATGCCTTCTATGTATATTGTAAAATGGCACATCAGAAGATGTAATTAGAAACGCTGATGCTATAGCATATTCAAGTGCTTTTAGTATTACTTATCCTGTTGGAAAATGTTGTGGTAACTTTGACGGTGATATAGCTTAATATCATTTGCGATCCATAAATATGAAAGAGTTCTGAACACAATATTATGCTTCTTATCAATTCTCAATCTACTATTTTGACACTTACAAATACAAGGTACAAAATAGGAACTCATTAGTTCATTCCTCGAGAATGAAGTTAAGGGAACTTAAAAAGACTTAAAAAAGCTTTGCCTTCTTGTGGATTCCTAGACATTGTGACATTTTTAGGAACAAACAAGCTAATAGGCTATCTAAAGCGGTACCTCATGTCACAACTATACTTTCCTCTGCGTAACACAAAAAGAATCATTTAAATAAATTAAATAATAATAGAGCCTCCGTCTATAGTGATGCAAGTGTAGGTAAGAGTTGGATTGTCTTGCTCAAAACAGAAGTTGAATCCACAATTTACTGCCTCGATCTGTTGGAGTTGCTTGCTTTCGTTTGCTTACAGGACATGACTATTTGCAGAAACATTTACATTTTACTGGTGTCAAGTATTCGGCTTGTTTCTTTCGGTGCCAACAGTGGATATGGATGGTGACCACTTCAGGTACTGCCCCACTATTTTAAAGTTTCATGAAGACAACGCTACGGACGCTAATTTTAATTATTTTTACGCTCCATCATTTTATAGAGTTGCTTGTCAACTGATGACATAGATGCCAAAACAGGCGTAATATTAATTTTATTTATTTATTTACATATTTTTTTTATTTTTGTTAAAAATGATGTTTTGTACCATGTAATTTGGCCTATCTTAAAAATCCTTAAAATCGAATTGATGGATATTCACTGAGTTTGAAATGTAAGTAAAATGGAAAGAAAAGTAGTTAATATGGAAAGAAAGAAGTAGCTTATGTGGAGCTCATTATATTCTCTACACTTTGTGGTTATACATGGATGATTATTTTAAAATAAATTAACAGAAAATATGGCTTCATTCTTGAACCAAATAGAATTCCATCTGATGTATGTCACAGTATAAGCAATTTTACAGTGTTGAAAAATCAGTGTTAATTACGGCATCAGTTAATTACAATTGTTGTAATACGAATGAAGCATGACGAATGTTTTTTAAATTAAAGAACAACAAGGCAAACAGAATAAGGATTTTATTTATGCAGATATTTTCTGAAAAATTTTAATTAACCAATATCACTTAATACTATTTCAATTAAAAGCTGAATTCGTCTTTGAGAACTTTGGCGATGAATTCTCTGGGAGAACATTTTTACTCCTGATTCAAGAAAATCATGATTAATCGATTAATAATTGCACTTTTCTTCACTTATATGAATCCAAATCTATTTGTTAAGGAATTAAAAGCAATAGCCCACCAAAAATAATGAACAATGTGGTCTTCACTCTATTATGTAATAACGGTAATAAATAAATCCGATTATGCTCTTTTTAAGCACTTTTTAACTATTACTTGCTTATAATAAAGACTGGTTTATTTGGTTATGAGGGTTAGTGTGCATATAATCGTTAATTTGTTACCGTTTAGGCTGGTTTTAGAACCATTAAGAACACCCATATTCAAGAGAGGAATTAAACTGTATAATTTTACTCTCAACTCCCACTATGGTGCTATTATTCATTCTTGAAATTAGAAATTTATTGAAATGGATTTTAAAGAACGCAGCCTATAAACCATATAGTTATAAATTAATATTAGTATATTGTAATGTTTAAACAGAAAATTAATTTTTAATTTCTTTATGTTTCATTGTGTTTAATGAAATTTTTTCTCAAGACTTCATTGATGTTATGTTATATGTGATACAAACATCTAATAACATATAACTGGTGCAATAAATTATTTTTTAAAACATAATTTTGATGCTTTTGTTCAAAAGTTAATCAGTTTCCTTTTATCATATATCAAACAATACTAACACTTTCAGAAGACAGATTTCTCATCTTAAAACTAATTCCAATTAAAATTGTCTTATTAAACTAATAGTATTGTTTATTTAGGTTATGTTACAGGAATATAAAGCGATTGATTTTAATTTTTTAAGAATATCTTAAATATTTTTGCTTGAATAATTAAATTTACATTATATTGTTCCATAAAAAAATAAATGAAAAATCAGAATTACTTTTAATTTTATCGATGTAGAAACATGTATTGCAATTATTTACAGTTTAGAGAAAAGAAGAATTACTCAGTAAACCTCTTTATATTTTACTAATTTCTAAATAAAAAAATCTAAGCAATTATCCTTTATTTAGCATTGTGAGTCACTTTAAATATTAAGCATATTTCATTCATTATTGAATATTAAGTACTTAGCGCATGCTTTTAATTACAATCGCTCAAATAATTAAATTGCAGCATTTCGATTTAAACTATAATAGGCGTAATTGATTTTGCTCTTTCCAAAGATAAGTCTAGTTGTGATTTAATGTATGAATATAACATCATTGGGTTGAAAGGACTCTTAAAGTGCATAAAATATTGGCAACATAAATGATGCTATTTATTCATAAGAATATTAGAAAGTATTACGCGTAAAATAAATAAAACGAAATAAATACACTCTAGAGAGATGGATTTCATAAAATTATTTCATTTAATTCGAATAATTGGGTTCTAATTAAAAAAATGGCATTAAATGATTTTCCTTTCATAATTGTTATTAACGAAATAAATAATGCTATTTGCCCAACAAAATATATTTGTTTAATAGAAACTAATAATACGATTAAAATAATTTGAAGTCTATATTAGAAGAGAAACATTTTACAAAAATGGATAACGATCTTTTATTGCATTCCACATAAATGAGTTGCAATTTAAAAAACAGCTTTAAATGATTTCTATGTTAAAGCTGGAATAGCCGTTAAAAATGTGCTGTGTATTCAAATATATATTGCTGTTTTAAGAGAAAACAAATACGATAGGCTAAATGGTCAGTATTGTTTTGAAATGGGCTTTTCTTTGTATTTTTAAGGAAATTTTTCGACGCCATTTCAAATAAGTGTTTACCCGAACCAGATTTAAGAAACTTATATACTCCTGCCCATTATGTTACTTGATACTTCGATTTAAAGCGATTATAGCTGTAGCGATAAAGCCTGAAATGAGGAAATGAATAAATAATAATTTTTGAAACCATTAAAGGCGTCATGATAAAATGATGCATATGCATCACATATTAGTTTCCTACATGCATATTAAATGTGGGATGAAGGGTGCACCGATATCAAATATTACTGTCACTATACCACTAAATATATAAAAAGCAAGTTTTTCATATAGTAATATATTTTGATAATCACACCAATTCGTGATTCTTCGAAATCAAGAAAGGTCTGATGTTTGACGGATATTATCTTCAAACATTCTATGCAATCTATTAGGTTGGAGAAAAAGTTTGTAGAATTTATACCAAACACTTTTATTTAAACAAAAACAATAGCTATGTCAATATGTTAATCAATTATATGTTCGCCGTTGCTGTTTACAACCTCTTCCCACCCCTCAATCAATTTGTTCATGCTGTTCCGCCAAAAATCGCCTGGTTTGGTGTCAAAGAGGTTGTTGAGGCAGTTTTTAAGGACCTCTTGGGTGCACTGCGAAATGCTCTAAAAGCATACCACAGTCAACAAGGAGCTCTAAATTGCCCAGCTACACCGCGTGAATGAGGCTATTCGACTGAAAAGACATGATCGACATAGTCAAACCATACTCCTTTGCGACAACGCCAGGCCCCATGTTGCACAAGCCGTCAAAGCCGCACTCCAAGAGCTCGAATGGGAGGTTTCTCAGCATCTACCGTATTCTTTGGACCTTGCACCGACCGATTATCTTCTTTTCCACTCCTTGTCAAAACATATGAAGGGTGTTACCTTTGATAACAAAGAGGCCTTAAGAACTGGCTCAACAACTTCTTTGACACCAGACCAGGTGATTTTGGGCGGAACGGCATCGACAAAGTGGTCGAGTGGTAAGAAGAGGTTGTAAACAGCAACAGGAAATATATAATTGATTAACTTATTGACATAGCTATTGTTTTTTGTTTAAATAAAAATCTTTGGTAGAAAGCTACGAACTTATCCCCCAACCTAAAAAAATTCCTCTCTATTCATATACATTTTCCTGCGCGTAATGATTATTTTATAATAATTCTAACAGGCCACTAGGTATTTGCTAAATTTCTATTGATAAGGTATATATTGTTTTCTTTTCTTTATTCAAAATGTTATCCAGCATCTCGAAATGAGATATCATCCAAAATTAGGATGTATTAAATGTCGAAAAATTAAATTCCCAATAGATAAAATACGGAGTTGTTAAATTTTGAAATCGATATTATTTCAACCATTTTCATAGGTGTTGCAATCGGAGACGTCTTAAGAAAAGCAAAAATTCATGATTTTTGTTCTTGCAGTGAAAAAAAAATTGAAATAATATTTATCCTAAGTAACCAACTTTACAGTTAATTGGAAGCTGCGTTAACTAGTTTAAATAAATTATAAACGTCAAAATGTTTAAATATAGCATAACTTTTGTTTAAAGTTAGGCATACATTTTTATATACAGTGATACACAAAAGTCACAGCATACACCTTTCAGAATTAACAGAAACTTATTTATTTCAAATATTTACATAAGAATTGAATTCAATTTAGCTTAAATCGATTACAATAAAAAATGGTGAGAAAAAATAGCAGTTTTTTTTATCATTAGACACAAAATAATATAAAATATTAGAAAATCAGTCTTTTCGCGAGTCACAAAAGTGAACATACAGAAAAGTCTACGTGTGAAATTTCCATATTTTAATATTTAGTTGGTCCACCTTTTGAATTTAAAACAGTTCTCATACGAATAGACATTGAATAGACCAGTCCTTTGGTTACAGTGCGGGGGATTTTTGCCATTCTTCACGCAATGCCTTTTTAAGATCGTCTTTGCTTTTAATTTGCCTTTTTCTGATACTTCTGTCCAGTTCATCCCATAAATTTTCGATAGGATTAAGGTCAGGGGTTTGAGGAGGGGAGTGCAGTTGTCTCGGAATGTTACATAACAGCCTTTCCTTGACAACACCAGCTGTGTGCTTTGGATCCTGATCTTGTTGGAATATCCAGTCATTTCCCATGCCTAATTTTCTCACTGATTGCTTCAAATAGTTTTTTTAATATATTCAAATAGACAAAACTATCCATAGGGGTTTCCATACAGATTAAATTGCCAACACATGAAGCTGAAAAATAGCCCCAAACCATCATTGAAACTCTACCATATTTTACTGAAGGAATCAGATTCTTCAATTCTAACTCTGATCCGGGTTTTCGCCAAACTTTTTGCTTACCATTCCAACCAAAAATGTTAAATTTAGATTAGTCTGTAAAAATAACTTTGCTCCAGTAATAGAAATTATCGTTTTCATGAAGATGTGCAAATGCCAATCTTTTGTCTCTATTGACTTTACTAATGAGAGGTTTTTTACGTGGAATTCTGCTGTTATTATCCTTCTTCCCTCAAGGATCTTCTAACAGCATTCTGGATTTACATCAGTTTCTTTTACCTTTTCAAGATGTTTGGATGTGTCTACTGAAATAGTCTTTCGGGTTATTACGAATTGTTTGAATGATTTCTTTTATCTCTACCGGTCAACTTTTGGTGGTCTACCAGTACGAGGCAAGTTTTCCACAGTTTTTCATAGTGCAAGGAATAATAAGGAAATTATACTTCCTTATTATTCCTTGCACTGTAGCTCACTTTCTACCTATAATTTGACTTATTTGGTTGAGTGATTTTGCCTCATTTTTCAATTTAATAGCGAGTTCTCTGATTTCTAATAATGTTTCAGTTCTTTTAGTTGCAATTTTAAAATTTATAAAATAAATTTCAAAAATGTTCTCTGATGCTCTTATATAAAACAAGGCACAATTCTTACAAATATGTTATGAAAATAAAAATTTATTTAAATCCAACTGTATGCTCACTTTTGGGAGTTTCAAAAACGCATATTTTTAACTTAATCCGAAATAGATTATGATAATCTTAAAATATTTGATGTCTATCAGACACATAATGATTCAAATGCATACTTATAGCTATACGAAAGGAGAAAAAGTAATTCATTTGCATTTAATTTCCAAAAATGGGAAAATTTGCAAGTGTATGCTGACTTTCGTATATCACTGTAAATATTATACTATTTGATTCACTCATTCTTAAATGTACCTCGGAAACATTTTCTTGGAAAACAGATTAAGAATTTCATGTATATAAGATTAAAATTGGTTGAAGTTTAAGAAAACAACCATAGATTTCACTTTCATTTCCTAATCTCAATGATCTATGTGCAATAATATTTAAAAATTATCATTACGTTTGAATAATAATATATAAATAGAAATTCGTTGAATGTATTTGTACCAAATATTATTAAGAATACCTTATATTTTTTACCTGAAACCAAATAGAGGGGGCACACTATTAAAAATATATTTAATATAAAGAACTTCAGCAAAAACAATCGGATGTATATTTTAATTTAGACTAATTGTTTAAAAGAATTTGTTGAATTTGTCATTATAAATGGACGTTAATTTTACGCTTATATCCACAATTACTTAATTAGTCGAGCCAGCACTAATTATTTCAAACTGATGTAATATATATATATATATCACTATATATATATATGATGATTAATTTGTCAAATAGAAAAAAACTTTATTTAAAAAAACTATTATTAAAACTATTATAAAAAACTATTATTAAACATGCAAATCTTTCTTGATGATATATGCGTATTTGGAGATATATTATGTAATGTTTACAAACTGAAAGTGTATATAACTTGATTAGAAAAAATAAATTAGAATTTTATTTTTAGGCGAATTGTGTATATGTATTTATACAAAATCAAATGGTTTATTTAAAAACGAAACACGAATTCTTCCAAAAAGTGTAAAGTTTATAATACCAACGGAATTTATTTTCCCAGGTGAGCATTATTTCCTGAGTAAAAGTAAGAATATTCTGACTTTATTATTAAAAATATTTTTCGGTATAAATAATTTTTGTTTGAATCGAATAATACACAAAGCTCTGAAAAGAGCTGTTTTTTAAGACTGTGGAAAAAAAAAACCTTTTTTATTATTTTTAAAAGAATAAAATGTTACGCTATATTTAATAAGGTGAAAAAGCAGTTATTTATCTGTACGGAAAATAATCATCTTTGCTGCATTTTTTTCGCACTGTTTCAAGCGTTTTCAATTTCCTGAGCGAAAATACAATAAGAAAAACAGTTTTGAAGCAGCGGTATCAAAAGGAACGAAGCATTAAACACAATGGCGCTCATAGACGCCCATTTCAAATGCGTTTTTATGGTATGAAAAGTAATTGTAATAAAGACAGGAACAATTTCGTTGTTTAGAAAAAAATGGTCATAAAAACAAGATACCAGGTCATAAAAAGTGATGAACGCTGTATTCAAGTCATCTTTCTTCCCCCTATTTATTTCCACAATATTTATTTTTTCCATCTTTTTTTTCCAACGTTGCATGGAAATGATGGAAATATTCTTTACTTTACAGATTTTCTTTGGCTTTTTTTTTAATTTTCTGTATAAACGTGTATTTGAAATGTGAGTTTTCTTTTCGGAAGTAAAAATCTGAGTTTTAGAAATGAAGTAATGAAATTATTTTTAACCTTTTCTTTTCTCAGTTTTATATGGAACCAGAAGTATTTTCACATTACAATTTTAAAGAGTGTTAAGTTCTCTTTAAAAAAATGAGAAAACGATTTTTTTCAATTTTTAAAAAATAATTATTAAAGCAGAAAATTAAAAAAAATTTTGTGAAATAATTCTTAATAATGTCCATTTGTTACATACATTACTAATATAAGTAAAGTATAAATGTGAAGAAAAATTAAATACTGAATAAAAGTTTATCTTGATAAGGTAAAAAAATGATAAAATCTTCCATAGAAAAGTAGTAACAAATAAACAAAAATAGTCTGAATCTCTGAAAAAAATCTAAATATACTCCATATCAAATCATTAAATAAAGCATGGTCATACCTTATGAAGAAAAGGATGCATTTTACATTTTTTATATATATATATATATATATATATATATATATATATATATATATATATATATATATATATATATATATATATATATATATATATATATATATATATATATATATATATATATATATATATATATATATATATATATATATTAAAATAAATAAGCATTCACACAGGAAATTTTGATTTCTGTGAAAAAGATCTGAAATTTTTAAGTTATTCAACTCTTTCATCAGTTAAAATCTGTAGTTTTTAGGATTAATTTTAAATATTAAATGTTTTTATCAAAGAATTGTTTCTTTCGAAAGAGACGATTTCAGGTCCGATTCTGCATTCATTAAACAGTGGCTGAACATCGTACTTCTACATGCTTCGTTATTTTTCAGAATGGCTATTTTAATGTTTAGCATGCTTTCTTTGTAGCATGTGAAACTGACAAATAACCTTAACAAGACTATATTGTTCCATTATCCAAATTATTGGTTCGTTTTACATGCTGTTAAATAATTTACTTAAGTCTAACATATGAAATGAATGAATTATTGGACTTACTGTGGTCTGGTGGTAAATTCTGAAGCTAAACAATCTAGTATATTGGTGTTGTATTTGTTTTTTTATATATGTATCGGTTTTATAAGATCTCTTTAGATATATCTGTTAGAATCTATTTTCTCCATATGAGGCGATTGTCTGGGAGATTATCGCGTTGCCAATCCTAAATATATGACTCATTACCTATTTTAGAAGGCAACAATCACCAGGTTTTCATATAGTATTTGAAAACAGTTTCCAATTGCTCAATTTTTCGTTACATGGTGTCAAATATTTATCAGAAGTTAAACGTTTAAAATTATCCAAGTACCGGATTAATGGGAATATTAAGTTGGTGGTAAGTTCTGAATAGGAACACAATCCATCTTGAAAAATGGTGGATGTTCGTTGAAATGGTGCTTTTTGTATGTATGCATCTCTTTTGAAGGATCTTAGGATAATTTGTTGGAATCTGTTTTCTGCATATAAATATGATGTTTGGGAGTTTTTTCTTTGGAATTGTTCCATTGGAAAAGCTAAATTCTGTCCATTACCCAAAGAAAATTTTCCTTGAAAGTACGGATCTTCATATGTCGTAAAATAGCTTTCTTTGTCGATTTCTTCTTTAGATTTTGTCAAATATTTATCAGTAATCAAAATTTTGCAAAGCGAGAATAATTAGGATCGCAGCAGTCTAATGGTAGGATCACTCTCTTTGGAGTAGATAGTTCCAAGTTCGAACCCAGTTTCTGTGGAGTAGTAAGAACTGGGGATGAGAGTTCTCGCTTTCTTCGTGCATATTCTGTTAAAGAACAAGCTTGGGAATTTTCCATGTTGCCCACCTTTTGAAACGTGTTGTTGCCTGTCTGCAATCTATAAAAAATGTCTTCCTGAATATAATACGCAGTAAATTTTCAAATGACTTGCAGTAACTTTTGCCTGTTATGTAATCCGTTAAGTGAGTTATAATCCATAAAAAATATAATCTATATAAACTACTACAAAATATTACAGCATCTTGAGTTACATTTTAAATTTAATATGGAGGAAATATTTGTTGTGTAATAAATAATATTTTAAAAAAAATTAAAAATCATTCTTGCTAGAATTTAAATGGTTAAGGAAATGTATGATGATCTATTTCGGTTTTGTGCATTAAATCTGACTCATTAAATATTACGTAAGTTAGTTGCTAGACATAAGTGCTTAAAGTTGATCCTTAGATAAAGATAATATATTAGCTTGATAATGAATTGACAGTAAATAGTTTGAAAGAAACGATGATATTGAGTTCAAAACGAGGATTTCTTACAATATATCTCTCTTTACTTTGTTAATTCTGAGATTATAAATATAAAAAAAAATATAAATATGACTTTAACAGAATATCATTTTGACTGTTATTGCTAATATTTTATAGAACTGAAAACACCTATGTCATGTTCCTAATTTTATCTTTAATTTATCGAGAAAATTTAATCTTTAGTAAGCTTTTCTTTCTCCAATTTTCACAATGTTTTAAATTTCCAGCACTTTGAAACTAATTGATTATAATTAAGTTCAATTTTTATTTAAACTTATTATTTTTTATTAGACAAATAATTAAACACTTTGAAACTAATTAATTGTTATAAATTCAATATAAATGAATATGATTAAATTCAAACATCTTTTTTAACTTAAATTTTAATTGTAATTCAAGCTCAGATTATAAAAAGAAATTAAAATATTCTACACACGCTTTAAGACCTTAGCGAGAATCTTAAGAAGTTTATATATGTAAATGATAATCCATATACGCGCTTATGTAGTAATTTATATATTAATTTTTTCTTAACTGGTATATACCCCAATGTTTCAATCAAGACACCTCAATAAGTGGGTCTAATTTTGCCATGTGGTTATTTTTGACTAATCAAAATATTATTCAAACTTTAAAGTTAACAGTGGAGTGAAACATGTAGCATGATGTCTTTTACGGAAAATATGTTTCATATTTTATTAAATGGGAATTTTAAATAGATATATTTTTTTATATTGACTTTTATATTTTTATAAATATTTTATATTGACCGACACATTTTTCTTGTCGAGCTGGCAGCCCAATGGTTTGCGCTCTTGCCTTCGGTTCAACAGTTCTTGGGTTCGAATCCCACCTTGGGCATGGATGTTTGTAGTGGTTAGGAATCCACTTTAAAACCGTAGGTCCCGGTCTAGTTAGCCCTCGTTGCAAAAAATGACCGTTGAGCGACAATGAAAACCAAACCAAACACATTTTTCTTGGTGATTTATGCTTATTATTCATGGCTCGGAATAATATTTTCTAAGTAAGGAAATAAAATTTTCTCATTTCGTATGCATATTCTAGTGTCATTCAATATTTACAATCAATAATTTGGGTTGTATTTTTGCTTGCTTACAACAGAATAATATGTGGAAGAACTGGTGAAACTGGATCGACCAACATGAAAGTTGGAATTCGAATCGGACTAAAAAGAAATTTTCAAATTTTAGTAAATGTTTTAAAAGATCGAGAAGTGCTATTCACGGTGCCATACTCAGAAATAAATGCAGGAAAAGAGCAGATTTATGCAGAAATAATCTTATTTATTTATTTATTTTTTTTACATTTTGTACAAAATCGAATAATTTAAAAATTATCCAAATAAGGAAAGAATTCATCAGTTAAAAAATAGAAAATAAATGAACATTACCGATTGTTTCCAAATTTTTTAAGCAGGATTTCTTAATTAATTTCCCTATAATAATTAAGAATTTACAATATGTGTCAGAATTTTCTCAAAGTTTCTAAATTAGTATATATAATAAATTTATATTTATAATGCTTTAATTTTTAAACCAAAACAGTCATTCTTATTTAAGAAACACTATTTTGATTGTTACAAAATCTTTTATTATACTAGTTTTGATTTATTAAAAAATCTCTTACAAATTTTAGCTTGACTGTTTAGTTAAAAACACATTTAAAATGTTTGATATTTGAACTGCGTTGAGAATGTTTTAAAAATGTGTATTTTCTTTATGTATATAAAATTAGATTTATTATAAAACATTTTCTTTAGAATAAGAAGTCTGACTTTTATATTTTTCTTTTCCTTCTTAAACACAATTATTTTCCTATTATTCTAAGTTTCTGATGGGAAAATTCCGATTGTACACATTTTTGAAAAAAAAGAAAATAGCTTATAAATCACTGGGAAATAATTTGTAAAAATGTTGCTACAGACTTTTAATTTGAAACCCATTTGAAACTGATCTCGTTTATCAGATTAAAAGTATTTTTTTTATCTGTTTGAATATTTTATTTAGTTATTTCTCTTTCGCGTAATCCTTTTAAATAGCTTCTCATGAAACAAAAGTTGTTTACTGATTTTATTTTCAGTGAGTCAAGCGCAGTTTTATGAAAAAAATCTTTCCGACATTTCAAAATAAATTTCTTTAAATTTGCTTCAGCTAATTTATAGTAAAAAAAAAAGACTTGAAAGTATATTTTAAATGTACATTTATGTATCCATATTTTAAATTTCCCAACTGTTGTATTAAGTTACATCGACAGAATTTTTTTTAACGAAACATAAATACAATTCTCCTCAGACAAAATGTTTAAAAACTATTTCTAGACCAAAAAATAATAACCACGCATTAACAGAAATTTCGTGGTGTTGTTTTTAAAAATTCTAAGAAAAATTTTTTTATTAAAGAAAAAAATAATAGGAAATTAAAAGCAGCCGCTTTTAATTGATAATATCCTTGCTGTTACCGTTTAACAATTTCATATCTATTGTTAATAATTATTAATATACATAATATTTCTCTCTCAATGTAATAATTTGTTCTGCATTATCGTAAAATAAATTTCAGTAAATAGGATTTTTTTTTAAATCTATTTTTTATGTGTGGAAATCCACTAATTTTTAAAACTGTTTTCAACAAATATAAATATTGATATTTATTCCAGAATACCATTAAGGAGTTTAGAAATAAAATCCTTGTCAAACTAATGACTTTCGTTGAATATTCTTGCAAAAGTTAATTTTTATTAAGCTTAAATAATGAAATTTTTATATGCTGCGATGAGGAGTAGAAAATGTTCCAGTTTAAGCTTCAATGATCCTGGGGCCTGAGCAGCTACCAGGCGCGTCGGTAGGCGGTGGATCACCGAACGTCCTGTAGGAATGACAGGATAGCCTTGAATATAGAATCAGAGGCCGCGAACCAGCTCCCGTAAACCCTGGTGTTATGCGTTCCGTGCCTAGGGCTAATTGGCACCGCGGTATTGGTGTCTTAACGGAGCCTCTAGTTGCCTGGCAAACTTCTAGAGTAATTTGCCTTGCCCAGTATCTCAGGCAATGCTGGGTGGACTTATATTACCTGAGCTTATAAATTGTTATCTTGTGGCTGAAAAGACACAAAAAATAACAATCCTTCCTGCTTCTACAGGTGATGCCTCTGAAGTTGACCTTGCTGAAAAAGACAAGTGAACTCAGAGGCTGTCTTGTAAAGGGGCAGTAATGAATCCTTCACTTGAGGTAGAAATGACCTCCAAACCATCTTCTGGTGAAAGTCAGGAAGCTATCCCTAGTATGACTGACTCTCTGACCAGATGGGACTATTTCAGCAAGACCCTATCTGCTGGAAATGTCATACGCAAGAGGAAACGGCAGAGCATATCATTTATGAATGCCAGGCTTTTGCCCTCCCTAGATTAACCTCTTTAGGCATCATCGATACTAGAGAGTTACACCTAGACTCCATTAAAGGGTTATCGGACTTTATTAATAAAGTGGGTGACCCGAGCAACTGGAACTAGGAAACATTGGGTTTGGAGTTAATGGTACAAAATGCTGATAAAAGCAGAGGTGCCCAATGACATACAAACCCAATTCTAAGAAGAAGAAGAAGAAGAAGCTTCAATGATACCAATTTCATCCTAGTTAATGTTGACAGCGTAGTTGGTAAAAATGACATATATTTGTTATTGCGCGGCTTAGCGCACTAAAAACGAGTATTCTCGTTGTTCACGAAGTAGGTCATTTAAATGTTCAGTGATCCATAATTTATTAGTAAGATATATCTTGTGCTCATTTTTGAGAAAACTGGTTATGTTCATTTGATTAAAGTACATTCACGGAACCACTACGTATATCCAAGCTCAATATGGGATTCGAACCCACAAAAATTTGAATGGAAAGCCTTAATGCTAAGCATTCGAATTTCACTTTGCTAATGATTATGAGAAATTTACCATCAATATTTAGATAATCATAAAAAACTCATGATTTTTTTGACCTGAACTAAAAACTGAATTACATATGCGTGGTTTATATTGCCCTTTTATTCAACGTAACTCATTTTAATTTTCATACCTTACAATGATTAAGTTATTTAGTTCAAAAGAACTAATTTAAATATTTTTTGCTCTCATTGAAAATATAGAAATGTTTCCCAAATAATTGATTTTGTTTGCCATTTCTTGTACCTATTTGCTTATTTGTCGGATAACTACCATTTGCAAAGAGCCAAAATAGGCAGCAATTGTCTTTGCTTCTCTTACTGTTCAGCATTTCATGGATAGATGATGGTTATGGTTCGGAATCTATTTTTGAACAGTACGTCTTAATATAATTAACCACTGCAAGCAAAAATATTACCACTGAGCGACAAACAATTTATGGAAAATCTTATAAATGTATATAAAATATGTTTGAATTCATAAATATATAAAAAGAAAACAAGAATGTTAAATAGGAAGTCATACACTAGGCATAAAGATAACTATGGTAAAAAAGTTGATAAAATATATTTAAATTTTCTTAATGTGATACAATGGTATTTAGTTACATTTATACGAATCCATTAATATTGAAAATATAAAACATTCAATAAAAAACATATTTTAATATTGATTTAAAACACTATTAAAACATTTATCATGCAGAAATTTTAAATCATCGAGTTCATTTTAATAGAAAATAATTCATTAGAAACAGTTGAAAGTGATTTTGAGACAAGTTAAATTTTTATCGAAACATGTGCAAAATCTGAAAATTTCTTTATTTTTATAATTCATAGCGCATTAAAATTTGAGAAGCAACATTTTCTTCACGCGTCTAAGACTATATTTAGAATGTTAAAATCAATACTATTATTATATTTTCACGAGTCAGCTAATCCTGACGAATAAATTTAATAACGTTAGAAATATTTTTATTTGTGACACCTGCCTTTGTCTTAGAGTGTCCCAAAAGAGCGGAATAAAGTAAAATTAAAAATATATTTGAAATTGAAAGTTATTTTCGCGAAATATATATTTTTGGAGCGTTAAAGTAATCTTTAAATTCTATTAAATCGCGTTAAAGTGCGCTTACCTGATTAAGTTCATTATTTTTATAAAAAAGGTGATGTATTTCATAAAATGCTTTTTTTTTGCCAATGTATTTTTCTTTTACAGATTATAGGTGATGCTGGAAAGGACAGAAGATATTTATTTTAAAAGCATGAAAAATTTTATAATTGTTACTTTTTATGAATATTTGAAACATTCAAGTTCTTTATGTTTAAATGTTATACACGGGTTTATCGTATGTATATTTATAGCTGTATTTCTTTTAAAAATGCATTCATAAGAAATTTAAAAAATAATAATAAAACTTAATCAGGAAAAATGCTGTTTTAGTTTTTATTATAAGATGCATGCATTATAGTTTTGAGATTATCTGTTCTTATAGTTTCAAATCCAACGAATGACAATAAATACATTCATGTGCTATAACATCGCCTTTGTGGGGCGCTCATCAAAATGAAGGTTCGTGAGTTCGATTAATACTAGAGATACAACTCAATATTCAGCATGCATTAGTGCTTACTCATGCATGCAGAAAACTGGGTGCATGGTGCATTCATGCACGTGAGTGGATTGGGATTTCTAACACAATGCATGAATAATCTCATTAGATATAAAAAGTCCTCGAAAAATGTGGTGTACTTACGTAGATTTTAACAGCTATGCCATTTGTTGCTAGTGGCTTAATTTATTATCCTCAGTATATATTAGTATGACAAGAACAATTTTCTTGCAAGAACGTATTTGGAAAACGTTGTAAAAGATTTAAAATTTCACTGGCAAAATAACCATCATTTATTGAAATGTGGTTTATATTATGATTTCCATGGCGTAAGCAAAGAGGAGTATAGTTTTTGTTTATTATATATTATGCAGCACACTGAACAGAAAACTGTTTTCACTTACAGAACATAAGAAACACGAATTATTTTACGTGCTCTAGACGACAATAATGAACATTGCAGATATTTGGTAGTCTCAGATGTATAGCACTACTTTCAAGCAAGAATCCGATATTAACCAAAAAAATCATATGTACTGTACATAAACATAAGCATATTAAAATTTTAAATTAAGGTAACCTTTTGTTCCATAAGATTTATTAGACATGATGATTATCAGCAGCTCATAAAACAATATTAAGGCAAGCTTAAGATTTTGTATGTTACCATGGTGTTGTATTTTGTCTTCTGAATATAAAAGACACTTTTGATCAATTTTTCAAAAAGGAATTGAGACCTACAAAACATTTTACATTTCTATTTTAGTCGTTCAATTGTCCTTCAATTGATCGATGATTAAGATTACATCGAGAAATATTGCATTCAAAAACTTATATGCGATATTTTACCAGAATTTATAATAGTTTATAAATGTGAATGAATTATAAGTAAAGTTGCAACGTGACTTTTGACCAATGTGATATCATACAGAACATAATTGTCAATTTTTATTGCCATAATATTGATTTTTACATTTTCTCACATTATTGCGAGGGCTAATCAAACATCAAAGCAAGTAAAGTAAGCCCCAGTGCTTTAAATAATAAAATGTATAGATTTAGTTCTTGAGAACCAATTCAAAACAAAGATTGTCAAAAGTTGGCATAAGTCCAATGAAAATGCAATGAACTGTAGTGATGATTTTATATTCAGATAACGATCAAGTTCTTGTTTAAAATTTTGTTATCAAATCTTTATTTATTTTCTTTTTTTATATGAGGAATATACTACTGCATCACTATAATATTTCTAAGACATCCCGTACATTTCGGTTTTTAATAACGACATTGAGAAAAACTATCGAAGAAGTTAAAATTTTCACGCTTCTAAAGTAAAATAAAACATTTTCCAATTTTCCTTTGCAAAAATAATTAGCATTAATCTTTAAAAAGATTTTAATATGTTAAATAATACTCTTGAAATTTTGTAGCTCAGTAGATAATAAATTTCTGCTTTTAATCAGTGAAGAATCTAAACCAAGATCAATTTCAAGTTATCGGCATTATTAAAGCTTTTATTATTTAAAATGTCTGACAAACTAAGAAACAATTGATAATCTGGTTGCTCAACATAAATTGTATAAGGATAGTAATTTAGTTTCATAACGAAGCTGTAATATTTTCGAACATGCCACTAAAGAAATATGATCTTTCGCACTTGCTGTTAGAAGAAGATATATTGATTGGACAAGTCTAGGCTTTTACCATTGATTGCCTTCCCATTTGATTTATTCAGACCACATGAAAATACACAATACTGTGTTAACTACTTTGAATAGCACCATCTAATTAACGGCACATTTACATAAAGAACGTAAGCGTTCCGTCAATTCGGTTTTTAAGTTCTCTGTTTTATAAAAAACATACGATCAGTTGCTGATATTGTTCCGGGATGAAAAGATTATCAAGTTTAAGCAGCAGAACGCGACAAATTTAGAAAATGTTTGGTATTTGCGATTTTCTTTTTTGTTGTCGTGTTTATTTTTTCATGTGTTGTGTTAAATAAAATTGTTTCACATCTAGTTTCACTACAATACTTTTGTGATCTTTCTAGTCATCAATTTTATCTTTTTTATGGTGTAATTCAGTTTTAGTTACTACTGGTTCTTGGTATTTCATTTTTGAATTGATGTTACTATAGATGGTTAATCTTTCACCACAAGGTATACAGTTTCTTTCAGAAAATTAGATCAGCTAAGTTTACAATAACAAATCTTTAATCACAGAATTAATACATTTGGGATTCAAATCTTAATGAATCCTACTTATGTCTAATGGATTTTCAGTTACTGTCTACAAAGACATTTAATGCTTTAGATTTTTCTCCAGCAATTTTATGATGTTATGATTCTATTATAAATTTCATTTTATTATCATTCCCCTTAGAATGCTGATTATTGTAAAATAATGCATCTCTGGAAAAAAACTTTTTTAATCCAGT
This sequence comes from Latrodectus hesperus, assembly GCA_037975125.1. NCBI lineage: Eukaryota > Metazoa > Arthropoda > Arachnida > Araneae > Theridiidae > Latrodectus > Latrodectus hesperus. Next base: position 46,492,307 of record CM075862.1, read on the forward strand.
TCACAAAATGATCCAGTTCTGATCATGTGTTCTGCTAAGTAATTAGTACCATTTTGCGAACTCTTTCTTATGGAAATAAAAACTCATCAATAAAAATGTTGAAAATGTATTACAATCCATACTAAAATTTACCATAAACAAAAAACAGTCTCTCTCAACAATAACATAAAATTACGCGATATTTCTTTACATAGTAGCTTATAAATGTCAACTGCAAATGAAATAAATTATAATATAAATAGAAAAACAATAAATAAGTACGCACAACGCTATCTATTTATGAAAACTTGAATAAATATTGCCTTCAGATTATGTGATATTCAGACTTTTACCTATCCATTTACAGTTGGCAAAAAAAGTATTAGAACAATGAGAAATTTGTAGTTTTTAAGTTAACAAAATTAAGTAAATCGTACAATCAGTTTATAAATGATAACATTTTCTTAGAAAATTATAACTAGGTAAAAAATAAAATTTAAAAATAATTACAATATTATTAAAATAAAAATAACAAAATTTGGATAGCAAAAAAAGTATTAGAACAGAAGCAGAAACATGCAAATTACAACGCTGGTGACGTCATTAAGCTTTCAAGGTTACTTTCAACCGTATCCAATGTCAAGAGCTCTTGTCTCATTCACTGCTAATTTGTAGAAATTCAGTTTACGTCGACTTTTCCTGTCGTGGCACCCAAAATAAAAGAGATTTCACTTGCGAAGAGAGAACAAATCTTTCACCTGCACAATAGTGGCAAAACATTTCGAGAAATTTCCAGTAAGTTGAATGTTTCACTTTGCGCAATTCACAACATTTTAAAAAAGAAAAAAGAAATTGGGGTTGTGGATAATAGGCCAAGATCAGGGAGACCAAGCAAGCTAACTGTTAGAGATAAACGACAAATGGTTAAAGATGCCCTACAGTATCCGACAGGAAGTGCAAGGATGTTGCCCGCAAATATTGAATCAATCTCAGGAAATGTTGTAACACCTCAAACAGTTAAAAATGTATAGCATAATGCTGGTATAAAAGGAAGAAGGCCAAGGAAAAAGCGTTTTATTTCAGAAATCAATGGAAAGGAACGCCTAGAATTTGTCAAAATTTATAAAAATAAATCATTAGATTTCTGGAAAAACGTTATTTTCTCCAACGAGAGTAAAGTTGAAATTTTCAAACCTAAACATGTGCTCACAGTTTGGAGAAGAAAAGGAGCTGCTTTTCAGGCACAAAATGTACAGAAAACTATAAAGCACAGAGGAGGGAATGTCATGGTCTAAGGCTGTATGGCTTAGAATGGAAATGGAAATCTCCGTTTCATTGATAATAAAATGACAGCTTTGTCATATATTGAGGTGTTACGAGATAACTTGGAATATAGTGCAAAGAAATTAGCTTTAGGGAAGACATTCATTTTTCAACAAGACAAGACACCAAAGATACAACCAACAAAACCAAAGAATGGCTATTACATAATGCTCCCCGAAGATTGGTAACTCCCCCACAGTCCCCAGACCTGAATCCTATAGAACATTTGTGGCATCTATTAGATGAAAAAGTGAGAAAATTCCCAATTACAAGTAAAGCAAGCTTTGCAAGATGCATGGACCAGCATGTCATCAAACGTGACCAAAGATTTGGTGGAATCTGTGCAAAGACGTCTGGATGCAATAATTTCAGCAAAAAAACTACATACCAAATATTAGTATCACGTTTGAATTCTTAGTTATTTTATTTTATGTATGATTCAATATTGAAGTCCGATGTTCTAATACTTTTTTTGCAATGCAAATCTCCTTTTATTTTAATTTTTTAAATTCTATTGATTTTAAATATTTGTTTCTTACTCCATGAGTAATTATATAAAAGTATTACATAATATAAATACTATGTGACAAATATTTCATTTTATTACCATGATAACTTAAAATTTACTACTGTTCTAATACTTTTTTTGCCTACTGTATGTCGTACTTAATTAAGTAGTCCTCAACAGATAACTACTCATGATCTAACAACTCTCAACCATGTTTGTAAAGGTATCTTTTAGTTTAGTTCTCTATGGTCAAAAACTAAACTTCACTAGTAAGCAGAATCATCAAAGTTTGCTTTAATTTAAATGTTAAGGAATTACCTAGGATGAATTCCCTACATGTTATGAATGTCTAAAGATTAATTTCTTTCCAAATGCAGCATGATTATCTTTGAATCACAACACGTTATTTTGACATTTCGATAATTTTACCTTATGATAATTTTGTATGATCGGAATCACGTACACACGCTAAAGATGGATCTGGTTGATTAGGGCGTCGTTACCGGAGGCTAGTGAGTTTGAATCATGGTTTCACCGAAGACTCGTCATGTTCGCTAAAAGATGCTTTGGCACGTTAAACATGTCATTTCACTTGGATGACGTGGTCACAATGTCCTCCAAGTGAAATGATACCTGTGGGGGTCTTCTACTTGGTCACTGCTTAAAAACCACTTAACTGTTTCTATTTAACTGATACATCTCAACTCTGGGATAGGTAAAGGAAAGCATGTTGGTGCAACAGCAACACACACTTGAGAGACATATATTGGGGTTAATATTATCAGATTTATCTATCAACAAAAATATAAAAAAAATATTTGACTTTACGAATATTTAAATAAATAAAATTAAATTGCGTTTAGTTTTAAAAATGTAATGAATCATCATAATGTTTTGAACTTTTTATTATTTTTCAATTATGCTAATAAAAAGTAAACATTGATGTTTGGTATATATTTAACTAAAAATGTAGAAAATACTTATTTCTAAAAAAAAAAAAAAATTAACTTTTTTGAAATATAAACTGAAAAGTTAAAAAGTTTACATTATATTATCCTAAATTTTATTTATATATTAAAAGAATGATATATTTATAATAGTTATTAAGAAAAAACGACAATACTAACAGATTACTAAAATTATAGCACTGACGTTTTACGCATACTTTGATAATTAAAGTATTTATTTTTTGAAAAAAATCGTTTATTCTGATGTTAGAGCGTGGTAATACTGATATAACAAAATATCAGTTAATTAGATATTAGTTTTTGCAATAAAAAGAAATTTTTAATATTATTCTCTTGTGAGGATTGTTTTTAAGGTATGTGGTATGTTAATTTTTTATCGTAAGAGAGTTATTCAACTGATTAAATGCATCATAATTACAAAACAATCGACAATAGTAAATAAATAAAAACATTTCTAAATGCACAAATAAACTTTCGCATCCATTTTTTAAACTGTATTTAGGAAAAAATAAAAAACAATCCTTTTCATGACATCACAAAGAATTTTTAATAAAAGTGGGTTTGTCTCAAAGGAACTGAAGTAAGTAAAAAAAAAATTATTTCAAAAGGTATTTAAAAGGATTAGTTGAAACCAAAAAAATAAAGGAAGAATTTAAAATAAAAATGATTTTAATTTTAAAAAATGAAAAATAGTTTAAATGGGATTCACTAATTAAAATGATGCATTGTTTGTAATACACTTTTTAGATTAATATATTAATAATAATAATGATGAATTTTTCTTTTCAAATCACATGATAATACGAATTCTTGGTTTATCAATATCGCAAAATAAATGGAAAATAATTTTATAATCGTAAACGAAAGATCAACTTAATCATTAAAATCCTTAAGTTACAGAGCAAATTTATTTATTTATAAATTCTATTGAAGATAATAGGAGAATTTATTCAGAAATATATTGATTATATTTATAATATTTATGATACTTTCTTAAATATAAATTATCATAACAATTTATTAATATTCTTATTATAGAATAATTATATTTTAAATAATTAATCAAGTGCATTATCATAGTACACAATATAGCTTATCATAATACTTACAGTTGAACTTTATCATAATATTCAATGATATTTTGATATTTTCTATTATAATAATTAATGATTTTTGTGCTTAAAAGTAAAATTGAATTGTATGCTTAGCAAAGTTATGACACAACGATATTGGTTTATTATAAATGAATGTTTATTAAAAATCGGTTTCAATGAAAAATTATGAAATTCATAAATTCTTAGAATGTTTTAATTTTTATACGTTAAAAAAAGTTGGTTAATTTGTTTGAACGCTCTAATTGTCTTTTTCGTCTTATTTATAGGATTTGTATTTCGAAAAACGTCTTCCTTTACAGCTTTCCCTTCGAAATTTGAATAGGTTAAGGATGGTACAACTTGATTTTATTTTTTGTAATTAGTATTATGCCTTTTATTAACATTTTTATCAGTTTTATGTGGTGATTTTCCACTACATACTGAATTAAAAAAGTAGGACATTAGAAATTTTTAAAAAAAGAAGAGAATTTTAATACGAAATAATTTTATTGCAGCACTTATAAAATCTTATTTACAATCAGATAACTGTAACTGTAATATGAAATAAAAAAAACTTCTTTATTATAGTTATAAATTTAGTTTTTACCACATCGTACTAAGCTAAAGAATTAAGGACAGTTCTAAATAATGAAAATAAAGTCTTGTTAATAAGAAATTCTTCTGTCATTTGTTTTAATTACTTTAAAAACTTTCTTTTGTATTGAATCATATAAATCTTGAAATCCGGTTTGACAAAAATTGCCTCAAACACAATTCAAAGCTTCTCGAAATTCGATCAAAGATTCATATTACTTGCCCCCGGTGTAAAAAAGCCGAACTAACCATATATTTTCAGCAATATTGAGGTCTGGACTTTCAGCAGATCATGCAAAAACACAAACATTATATTTGCGTTTTATAAAATTCTTAAGATTTTCCTTTGATCATGTGATGTCAATTTTTTGAATATGCCAGCCTTGCTTTCCTTTGGATTTTTCAAGACGTTAAAAACAGCGTTTGGACTGATGTGTATAAGGTTCCTTTAATTTTCTCCTACACTTTTACCAGCATCTTTATATACCACATTATGGCGTTTGTGAAAATCACTTAGGCATTATAACTGTGTAAGAATTCAAAAGAATTTTTTAACAAAATATATTTTTTGAAAAAAAAAACTGCTTCAAAACTAATGTTTTAACATAATAAACTGCTACACATTCAAATATGAGAATATTTCTGCAGGTTTCCTACAACTTCCTTGGATCTTGGATCTAATATGTTTTACGAAGTGTCGGCCTGCATAGCAGGCACTTTACTTCTTCATCTGTAGTAGCTCCAAGAGGAGAAAAAACATGTCTTTACTCACGGAGAGCGCTAGCCTGACTGCGTGACAACTTAGTTGTCCAATAAAACTTTGGAAGCTTCGTACATTAACATTATTTACATTCTCGATAATTTAGATACAGATTTCATGATATTCATGACACATTAAAATATGAGTTGAAAGGAAAGATTCACACCCAGGTTTGATTCTAGCCATTTTTCTCAGGTTAAGAAATTTCCTAACATCTTTTCAAAAAATGAGTTTGAAATCTTTCTGATTCTCCATTCAAGTTATAAAATAACACCAGGGTTACTCTGAAAATTTTGGAGATACGCGTAGACGAGAATTTACAAAATAAAAATAACGGTTTAATTTTAAAGTACAAAGTATTTTAATACAGAAGACGATTTTTTACTGACTTACTTCAACTTATTTAGCGTGGAATAAATTTTAAACAGAAGAGAAAATGGAGTTGACACGAGAACATTTTCGCGCTATGATTTTCTATGATTTCAAAGCAGGATTAAATCAAGAAGAATGCGTTCAACAGTTGCAATTAGCATTTGGTGATGGATCTACAGCTCGTACTACTGTATTCAGAAGATTTAAAGAATTTAGAAGAGATCGCAATTTTCCTCAGGATGAAGAACACACAGGAAGGCGCCGTCGGCAGTAATCCCGGATAATGTGTCTGCCATACGAAAAATTTTAATGAATGATAATCGCTGTACCTATCAAATGATACAGAATGAACTTAACATTGGATCTGCAGCCATACACAAAATCATTCATGAAGAATTACATATGAAAAAGTAGTTTGCCGTTGGGTTCCCCATAATCTAACTGAGCATCAAAAAGAGGAGCGTGTCAGAATCAGTAAAGAAACTCTTAATATGCTGAATCATGGTAGCCACCGCATCATTTCTAAAATTGTAACAGGTGATGAAACGTACAAACCATTTTTTGACGTTTTAACAAGTTAAGAAAGCAAAGTATGGGTCTTTGAAGGTGATCCCACGCCAACAATGGTGAAAAAACAACGTGCACTTAAAAAAGTGATGTATGCCGTTTTCTTCAGAAGTACGGGATTGGTCAAAACCATCAAGTTGGAAGGACAGAACACAATAACAGCAAACTGGTATACCACTAAATGTCTTCCAGAAATTGTACAAGAACTGAATGTTAGGGGACTAATTCTTCACCATGACAATACATCTTCACATACAGCTGGGCGGATTAACAGCTGAGTTTTTTAAACAAAAACAAATTAAAGTGATCGAACATCCGCTGTATTCACCTGATCTAGCTATGTGGGAATTTTGGTTATTCTTTAATCTAAAAGAACTTAAGTGGACGTCGTTTTCATTCAGAAGAGATTGATGTGGCTATAAATGCATTTTTTTCCATCTATTCGAAGAAATAAATGGCTTGAGGCATTTAATCTGTGGAAAATTCGGCTACAAAATTGCATTGATGCTGGAGGAGAGTACTTTGAACACACCTAAAATTTTGTAAGTATAACTTTAAAAACCTAGTTGTATCTCAAAAATTTCAGAGTGACCCTCGTATTAAGCGATGTGAGTGTGACTTAATATCTCTGAAAAGTTTTATTATAAAAGAATGTGATGGGAACTTTATAAATGCCCTAAAAGGCTATTAACTGTTATGCTATTTGCTGCATTCTGTTAATCATATGAAGACAACAGCATTTCAATTTCGTTTCCTTTATACGGTTCTGTTTTTCAAATTCATTAAATAATTTGACATGATTATTATTTAAAATAATGAAATGGAAACAAAACAGCACAGAGATTTTTATATAAACAAATGCATATTAATATACTGTCAACAAAACGAGAATATAGGAATTTTCTTAACGGAAACTATTTACTTGGTGAAGGACTGGAGAAACACTCAAATCTCATTTTGACAAAGTTTGCTACAAATTGACAATAGAGTATAGGTTTTTTCGGTTATATATTAAAAAGTTGTGAGATAAATATCATCTACATTGCATCAGAGTTTGGTTTAATCTCAATCGGAATAATGAGCAATTGAAACTTGATTGTTTAGATAGAAAAATTTGTATATTTCCTTGAAAAATAAATAAAAATCATAAAATTGTGTTTAGTGACACATAATTCAAATCATTTTACTGTTTTTGGTGTTGTTACATTTGAGCTAATATTGTTATATACATAATGCACGTGGCCTGCTTTCTATGGTGTTTTTAGAATTCTCTGTATTCTGCCTAATCGTATTTTCATTTTAGATAATATGGAATATTAATAAATGAAAAAGAATAGTATCAAAGAAACCATTTACGTAAATTATTAAATTTTAGTTGCGCAAACTATTTAATGTATTCATTTTTTAAATGAAGGAATGCATATAACGCTTAAAACTAGCACCAAGCCAAGTCAGAGGCCAAGTGGGTTTGCAAATACTCGGAAAGCCAAAAAGTATATCCCTAAAACGAGCAGTTCACATTCACTAGTTGTCAATATCTAAGTCAATAAAGCTGCTGACATATTGGCCTAATTTGTTAGGTACATGGACCTCTTCTGGTGTTTACTTTACATGTTGGCCTAAAGGGGCTCCATAGAGACATTGATTGATTCTGACTCATTCACTTTCCATGATTTTTTTTTCTGTATGGAAAGGCAAATGCAGTCAAATATGGGTTTATCTTCCTGCTTTCCAATGGTATTGTAGAAAGCACTCTGGCAGAGTTCTTGAACTCGAGGGGTCTTGACAAGATGTCACAGCAATTTTAAGACTAAACAGTGGTCATCTTAAAGGATTAACTTTTATCTCTGGTTGCGAAGTTTTTCCAACCTGCAACAAGTGTCATCGAAAATCTGTTTCTCCGGAGCATGTCCTGAACAGCCTGGGTCTATGTTTAGAGGGCGTAATACCATCTCCACTTCTAGTGATTGACTTAACTAGAATGCATGGACCAGATCTAGCTGTTGCTAGATCAGGAAATATTAGCAACAACAACAAACAACATGAAACCTTAACATCATAATATTGTCATGATTTTCTGCTAGATGATGAGATTACCTAAAAAAGTAGATTGATCTTCCTCAGAACACTTCATTTACTGTTCTTAAAAAGTCACAATAACTACAATTATTTCAGCTTGAAGAGCTTACACAAGCTAATAAGCAGAATATAGAAAGTAAAGACAGAAACATTCAGAATGATAACTCAGGCTATTGATTTCTTGACTCATTTTTAGCCAACTCACAGCTTTGTTGAATCTGATATTCATACTTCCTTGGTATACGTCGTGAAAATTTCTTTAGTAAGCTTAGGTAAACTCGGCATATATTAGTCCTATAGACCCGAAATTACAAATATCTTACCTTTCGTTTATGTCGCCAAAAATGTCATCAAATATCGCCAAGCTGTACCTTATATTTCTCAGCTCTAAAAAGCGTTTTCACAGATAAAGCCTTGTTTAGACAGTAATTTTACAAATCTAGTGGTAATAACACACTAAAATAAGTAATAAAACATAAAACAATACAAGCATTGGTGTAATTTAGTTTTTTTTGCATAATATATTTAAAATGAAATTTAAGAAACGGAAACTATATTATTTGATTTTTTTATTAAATTTTTTATTTAAATCAAATTAAGGTTCCTATATTTTGTGCCGAGTCATACTACCATTAAGTTAACGATATTATAAAAACTATTTGCAACTTTGGTAAAAAAATAATGATTACAATAAAATTTAAAAATTGACAAAATAATTGTTTTTAATTAAAAGAAGAAATTTGCCGTTAATATCTGCCGCAACATAAGTAGTTTAAAAAATTTTAATCATATATATTCATGCACATACGGTAATCAATGATAGTAATAGATTTCTGCAACCGACTGATTTTTTTTATTTGCATGCAACAAATAACGACGTATACAAATGTGAGTTTAAATTAATTTCCGATTATATTTAAATAAATTACGGGTTTTTCTTATTATTTTCAATTTACTTCAAAGAAAATTATTAATGCATGTAAATATTTCAAAATCTAGGTTTTATTTTAAATTCAAAATTGTGTGGAAATGCAATTAAGTGCAGGTCGCATTTCACTGAATTTTCTCTTAATGAATTAATTTAGAAAATTAATTTTTTTACATCAAATCTGCTTAATATTAATTTATGCATTTTAAATTTTGAATGCTTCACGTATTTCCGGAGAAAATGATATATATAAATATTTTTTTTGATGAATTCACTTACAGAATAAATGAATTAGTTATTCAATTAAAACAATGTTTCAGATAAAATTCATTAATGCTTCTTAATTATGCAAATAAATATACCGTATTTTGACCATTTTAGTAATTTTATTTAAATTCAAAATGGGAATTGCTAATGGCGTGAGAAATATTTTAATATTGATATTGCTTTTTAATTAATTTTTCCTGCAAATTGAAAGTCTAAAAATGTATTTTTCCTTCAAATAAATATTTAAAAATAAACGTTGTTTTTGTTAAAAAATATATTGTTTTTAAATTAATACATGCATCTATTACGAATTTATTCATTATAATTCCCTTGTAATATCTATAATTTTATTGAAATGCGTTTGGGGATGCCTATTTTTGCCGACCAAAAGTTGCGAAACGCAACAAATCTTTCGCAGTTTCAAACACTTTGGTTTTCGGTTCAACTGTTTATAGGTTCAAAACCTACCTTGAACGTGAATATATGTAGTGAATCGGAATCTTCTTTAAAAGGTAGATACTGGTATGATGAGTCCTCATATGCAAAAAATAACCGTTGAGAGACGAAGAAACCAAACCTTGAATTAAGGTGATATGACGAGATTGACGCCTGAGTTGTCACGGCACATCAATGGATTTGACATATGTGTCTTTTCATTTTACTATGGCTATTCAGCAGATACTAAACTAAAACTAAACCCTGTGTCACGACCGCCCACATGGGCCACACAAGGCCTACAGTGCCAATCTCTGTTTTCCTGACCGAGAGGCGCTGGGTTGTGGAGCATATGCCCAGATTAAGTGATTAGCCTAATGTGAAACCCTCTATGTTTAGTTCCCAAGTATGCTTGGTACTCATTTTATCGACCATTGCAGGGATCAAAAGGCTGAGTCGATCTTGTCCAGCCTGAGGATCGAACCTCAGACCAGTTCCCTCCTGGCTTCTTATTCAGCAGATACAGAACTCATTATTTTGCTTCTGGCAGAATCCAACGACGTCATAAGACATCAACAGCATTCAATATGTGTATTTGTTAAAGATCCTATAAATCATAAGACTCGAACGACTTCTATATAGTGGTTCCAAATTACACATTACTTACGAATGAGTTTTGATTGGTTTGTCGTGCAATGCTCATACTTTTTTGCTCACGAGGTCAGAATAAATCCTACATAGTAGATTCTAAACTGCTGTATACTAAGATGAGAATCAAACACGCAAACTTTTGAGCTTCAAACCAAAAAGATAAACATTCAACTGTCAGCATGAATTGCTCTTGAGGGAAAGTTTTAAGAATTTTACTTTTTAACGAATTTTATATAAGTTTCGTTAAAAAATAAATTTTTAAAAATATGTATAAATAGAAGAAATTAGAAAAAAATTTAAAAAATTAAATGTAAGCATACATTGTTTTACTCGATTACTGGAAATTATTCCTGATAATTTATAAATTATTTTGCATATTTTTTCAAAAATTGCCTTCCGATTTAAAATCAAAGTAATTAACTCTCAAATAAAAAAAACGCGGATATTTTAATACAAAGCTTATATTTAATAATTTAATCACAACGTCATAATTACATCACGTCATTCTTATCTTTCAAATTATATTTTTATTTCCAATTAAGCATTAAAATTTTTATTATAAAATTCAATTTCATATCTTAGGGACTTAACTTTAACTAATTCTTAAGTACTATTAAATATATTTTTTTACTAAAATTACAAATATGTATTGTAAATTATATAATTGATAGAGGTTCGTTATCCAGTTGCTTATCTTTGATTTGATTACTAAAAAATTTGGAATTAAGCAATTCTGAGACGCGGTTACGGAGTTGATTTGATTTCTCAATTATTCCTTAGTCTGGCGTAAACTTCTGAAAGTTATACGGTTCCAAGAGACAAGTAGTTCTTATTAGTCTCTATTCTTTCAAACTCACGTTTCGTCGTGAGAGAGTAGTTTTACTATACTATTCCAGAAAGAGTTCTCTTATAAGGCAAACATTGCGATATTCAGGAAGAAGAAGAAGAAAGAATACAATAGGAAGAAACTTTTTCCTATTTTAAAGAAAGCGGAGTTATTTATTTATCTGGAGCAGTTGGTGTCATTTATTGAAAACAGTCTCTTTGTAACTTCCTGTTTTTAGTTTTGTTTTGGATCTAACCTATAAAATGTTCTAAGAGTTAAAATTTTTCCTTCCTTTTGTGAGGATTTCTTTGGAAAAGTAGCAGATTTAAAATGGATATTCATATTAAATCATATATTACTATTCAGAAGGATTTTGTTAAAGAAAATTTAACCTAAAAATATAATTACGAGACTCATATTCGAAAGAATAAGGCTAAGACTCTGATGATTCAACACTAAATTTTTAAATTATAGACTGACCAATTTTGTGGAAAATTTTCATAAAGGGTAAATTTTATAATAATAGTAGTATTTCAAGTGGTAAAACTTTCATGTATTTGTAGTAGATGGCGCTGTGTGTCTCTGTTTGCAACTGTGCACCATTTCATCAACCAAGCATCTGAAATGCCATTTATGATGTTGCGAAAATCTTCAAAAACTTTCAGTGATACTTTAATTAATTTATCTTGAAGTAAATCCAAGAATTTGATGAATTGTTTCTCATATAGGGCTTTATACAAAGCCCCCCAAAAAAGGAAAATTTCGCATTATTACGTGTGGTTTAACTAACTACTAGATTTAACGTACACCTTTAACTATTGTTTGGAACACTTTGCTGTTTAAAGCTGTATATCCCGGTCAATTGACCTTCGTGTTGAAAAAGTGATTGTAAAAGTAACATCAAAATGTGTAATGGACAATGTGTTGATTCATCAGCAACATATTGTAAAAGGTATAAACTGATGCATTGTTTTCAATGACCCAATAAATTTTGTCTGCATGGAAGAAGCATACTAGAGGGTACTGTGTATGATATGCTATTTATTTAACATGTAAATATACACACAAATTTCATTTCTCTTATTGTAAATGAAATTACGAACTGCAGTTACGTTGTCAATAGCTTGTGTCGTGTCTTATGAATGGTAATTTTTTTTTCAGTCTTATTTCCATTTATACATGTTTTGCGTTCATTGAGCGTTTCAACACTTTTTAATAATATAGACATTTTTGATAGTCTAAATATCATGGAGTTTTTTTAAAATTTAATGGGGTGGTTTTGACAAAACAAACTATATAAAGAATAATGCTGATATTCCTAAAAGTGAAAAATTTTTGGTGAATCCAAATTTTGATTAGGAACTGTGCAAAGAAAACAATGGCCAGAAATTTATAGGCCATTTCCAAATTGAGAAATATTTATAAATATTGCGTTATCGTAAAGAAAATTTACTATCAAAGCACTTTTTTCATTTTGAGATTATTTGAAGAGACATATTCTACTGCATAAGCAAGAACTCAATTGCCTTAATTGTAGAACAACGCTTTTCAAATCATTAGGTCCCGGGTTCAATGCTAACCACTGAGATCAATGTTCCTTTATTGAGATGAAGACTTGACTGTTTTTCATGTTTCCTGTCTTGCTATATGGGAATACAGCTAACTATCTATGGAAATTCTATATTCTAAGATAAAGGTGGGATTGGAACTCATAGAATGTTGAATCGAAGGTAAGAGGACCCTTGCGAAAGGGAATTACAGAGTGGATGTTAAGACCCTTTGCAATTTTTATTCAAAATCAACATAGTGTCAAATACTATATCATGTATTTTTTTCAGGGATAATATTTCGTGGATGCTAATTCATATTAACATTTTCTGAAAAAGAAAAAGGGAGAAAAATCCGAGTGCGTTTTTCAACAAAAATGCATGCGAATAAATCAAATTTGAATCTTAACAACCTAATATAAGAAATGTAATCCGCTCATAATGTAAGAAAATTTATCCCATTAATTAAATTAATCTGCGATATAAATTTTTAATTTAATATTAATGAAGTTAATTTAGACGTCGAATTTATAGAGTCATTGCAGGAAAATAAATGCAAATCAAAAAATAATCTGAGAAAGCTGAAATAAAAATATGTATGCTAGAGCAAAACTGATTTTGTGCACAAAAGTTCATTTAATTTTAAATATTGCGTAGGAAATGAAAAAAATATGAAATGTTTTGATCTGAATGATGAGCATTGAAGTAAATACATAAACAAAAATTGAGAGGCCTTTCCAAATACATTTTATCACTTGATAGCAACCATCCTCTTGGGCACTTCTTTCCCTATTCTTCAACATGTCACATTTTTCTCTGTTCGTGTACCTGTTTTATACACAAACCATTTTACGAGTACTTTCGCCATCGTGGAGGGAAACTGTTTATAAAAAAATGTTTATAGCTCGAGTGCTTCGGGAAACTGGCAGAAATACTCGCGGACGTGGTTCATAAACATGAGTTCCTCAAAGAATTGGTCATTCAGCATTCAATTTTCATCTCATTTGTGTCCACAAGTTTTAGTAGACGTTCAACTGAAGGTTTTGTGGAAAAACATTTTAACTACAAGGCATTGGGCCTAATACGGTAAGGAAGGGAAGTTTTATCTGTTGTATAAACGCAACTACGTTTCATCTTTCTAGAAAAAATTCTTATACGTTTCAATTTTATTAACTTTTAAAAAAATTCAAATATTTTTAACTTTTATCGAGTTTGGAAAAAATATTATTTTATATATAATAAAGTTTGGTACATGTTGAGCAGGGCATTTTTTTTCTACAAATAATATTAGTTATCTCGGATAATTTAGAAAATATAAAATGGAGGATCATATAAATGAAAATTTTGAAGTATCATTACAATTAAGTTGTGGCACCACATTTTGCACTGCAAAAAGCTGTTGTAACGCATTTATTTTTTACACATTCCAGGAGGAAATTTTGTAGGTGGTTAACCGTATACGTCTGTCTCACGGAAGAAAATCCGGCACCCACCTGATAGACATGCATGCAAAGGCAAAATTGCATCCTTCTTCCCTTTTACAACAGATGCTGTTATCGAACCTGGAACCGTTCACACTGAAGAGTGATGTCTTACCATTAGCACGTGGTAAGACATCACTCATCAGTGCAAAAAACTTTCCATAAGCCCCTACACTCATGGAAATAGGTTACCGATGTTGTTATATGATCTCTTTTTGCACTAGAACATTCGGTAAGTTAGTTAAATTAATTTTTCAACAACTGCAAATACTAAAAACTGGAGTTGTGTGATTTTCAGATTTTACATTGAAGTACACAAATTATTAAAATTTTCAAGAATTTTCTTATACTCGGTTTATTTATCATGGAATATCGCTATGAACTTAACTGAGTTCATATATCAATACGGGTATTTATGAAAGCCATGCTTCTCCAATATCGAAACAAGGTATGTAACTTCCTTTTCACTATAGTAGGACAGCACTTTTCGGAGCATATTGCTCCAGTTTCGATAATACCTACTGTTAATATAGGAAGATGAAGGTTTTTCTTTTATATTCTGCATTGACATCTATTAGGCAGGATGGTTGGAATATTTCTCGTTTCTTTCCACTATACTAAAATACGGACATTTATCTTTGGAACTTCTCCGGGTAAACAATTTAAGCTGTGGATACTAAATTGTTTTACGATGGAATGGCAATGGCTTAGGCTGACCACTTCGCCATATCTAAGGTATGTAACTTTGGATTCACCATGGAATAGGAATTGGAAAGCACACTTCTCAAATTGGGTCCCTGCCATTGTTGAGCGACGAAATAATACCGTTTCGTCTGCTGGCATGGTTTTCGGGGTGGATGATTGTTGAATTTTTTATTAGTATTCTGCCTTGTGAAATATATATTCCATTATTTATGGAAATTTCTTCTGGAAAGTTGTAAAACATTGTGGAATTAAATTTACCTGCAACTGATTTTTGTTTTTAGGTGGTCTTCTACATTATATCAAAGAACTGAAGGCAAAAGATAAGCAAACTTAAATATTGCCGATTAATAATCCATGATATTTTAAAATAATTTTTCTTATAGAAAATCCTATTAATTATCCCAGATTCCTAGAATAAGATAAGAACTTAGCCTTTATAAGGCCTAATTTATATTTTTAAAAATCAGATCTCAGTTAATTTGGCCTGATGTACTAATATACAGAGCTTTGTATGAATGTTTTCTTCAATGATGTAATGAAAACCTAAGCGCGTTTGTTAAGTTATTTTATTTTAGTGGCAATTTTTTTTTAGGTGGCTTATAATCTAATTCTCGTTTTGATACATTTCTGCATATTTGGCAGCGAAAAATAAATTTGTAGCCGCTTAAATCAATTCAAACTCTTTTTTTCTTAGTCAAAATCTTTACCATTTTCAAACTTTTTAATTTTAATTCGGAGCACATTAAGTAACATAAATGTCAAAATGTGGAAGAATCATCTAAAGTAGAAATATAGAATGGTATCATCATTCGAGACCATGGGATAGGCTAGAATTTTAGTAATAGTCTCGAATATTAAATACAAATTACATCTCAATATTCCTTCCCCTCTCTCTATAATTTTGAATCCTCAACAAGTGCTGTAATTCAAATAAAAACTTGAATACAAACAAATAAGAGACATTTTACAATCTAAAATTTGCAAAATACGCGAACTAAATAAACACGTTCTTAAAAAACGGAATTTCTCTTAGAAAAAAACTGTTTTGATTTGTTAGAGATGCAAAAGATTTAAACTGAATGCAAATATTCCGAAAGTAAATACACAAACGATCTATTTCGATGGAATGCAAATTTGTTATAAATAAACAATGTTAGAATATTATTTTTAATTTTTTTATTCATATCAGTTTAAATTGGTAAAAGAAAGAAACATACATCCATTTTAGATCCAATTCCTTCAGATTCAGAAAGCTGACAATGAAATTGATTTCTATTTCCTTTTTTTTATGTAGACACCAGGGAGGTACTATTTCCTAGAAGACATTGATATTCAAAGCACTAGTTCGAAATATCTTGAGAGCTCTCCAAGTGTCAATAAAGAATGCCGCATGTAACCCACGCGAAGATCTATCTGTAAGGCCTGAAATGCGTTTTATGATAGCTCTCAAGAATTTTAAGAGCGGTGGCAACGAAAAAAGAGGTTATTAAATAGTTATACTCCTTTCAACATGTACACTTTATTTAATTATTCTTCGGACACAATATTTTGAAGTTTAAGGGCTGATTTAAAAAACATAAATTGACATTATATGTTCTCAGGGGATTTTTGTCAGGAATTACGGAAAATGTGGTATTTACTGCATTAATTAAGGAGCTATAATTTAGAAAATGTCTTCCATCAAGGGGTTTTATCTTTTCATGGGAGAAAAGATTTCTTGGGATGCTATTTAGAATGAATAAATTTAAATCTAGAAAAATTATTTTGTTAAATAACGACGTATTTCTCTTAAAATTAAAAGTTACAAGATGCATTAAAAGGAAGGAAATAAGCCAATGAGAATTTGTGACTTGTTAGGATGATAATTAAAATGAAAATATTCTCCAATAAACAAGAATATGCTATCGATTTTTCTAATCATTATTCCTGCTTTAAATATTATTTCCTTATTTTGAATCGCGATTTGATTACGAATCATTTGAATTATAAACGGTGCTATTATTTTATTGATTTATTCAATTTGCTCTTAAATAAAACGGAGCATTTCACCAAAAATAACTAAAATTGATATATTTTTTTAAAATTTTGCAAAAGTCATTTTTAATAAATAAACTGCGTTTTTAATAGAAATTTAAAACAAATTATGGTATGAAGCAATAAGAAGCTTTAGTTGAGACTCTAATAATTAAAAAATATTTTATATATCTAAATTATTTATAAAATTGATATAATATTTTATATATAGATATAAATAGTTCTTAAAGAAAAACAGAAAATATATAGTTTTGTTAATTATTTTGTTCAAAAAATGTTTTTTTGGGGGAGGAGGGGAAATTTATATTAATAGATATGTGTGTGAATGATATACAAAGTAATAGTAGGGACAGATATATAATAAAGGTAGTAAAATATGGAAAAATTGTTAATAAAATCTTATACAAGAAACGAAAATTTCTACATTTAATGCAACTTCCTAGAAAACGGTGCCTGTTTATGAATGTTATTATTAGTTTAGTAGTTATTAATACAGAAGAGGAACAATTTTCGCTGAATTTGGTATTGTCATCGTTATAATGAATGATTTATTTTCCAGTGAAGCAAACTTAATTTCTTAAAGGATTTTACAGTCTTCCTTTGCAAATTAACGAATGAATTATACAAGTAATTCATACGCCATAGAAAAATGTACGAACGTTTATAGCAAATGTGAAATCACTATTTTCCATTTTTAGTGGAATAATGAAACAATACTTCTAAAAAGTAAGTATAAAATTTAAAATTCTAGTCAATTTTTTGACAGTATTTAATTCAACTTAATGGTTGCACCTTTTATTCAATGTGATCAAAGAAATGAACTCTCTGAAACAAAATTTGAATTTCTTACAGAATGTGTGACACAAGAAAGAACTGCAAATTTCATTTTACCCGGTTCAGAGTTGGGCTCATACAGTTGAAAATAAAAACTTGAGTTGAAACCTTCATAATTTAAAGGGAGGAACCAAGCAGCTATTTATATTTTTTATTGCTACCCCAATATTTCTCTTGGAGGATATTGCGGCCCACGTCCTATTTAACGAACTCCAGTCATATTTAGTGAAAATTACGAATCTTCGATTAAGCTATAAGTTTAATTCACACACTACCTTCAGATACAATAATTTCAAACGTAATTTGTTTATTTGAAAACACTGTAAACTTGCTTATTCCTCGATGCATGTCATTCCTGAAAACTGCTCACTTCAAAAATAAGATGTATTGTTCTTTCAATATTAGAAATTTCTCTTTTTTATACAAGCTTGGGAGAAAACAAATATGCATAGTATCATATCCTAATGTCTTTTTAACAAACGCAATGCAGTTTTTTTTTTAAAAAAAATACCAATATCTATACCATTTTGATTTTTTAAGCCATTGTGCTTTTGCCCATTGTAGCAAACGTACATCCGCTTTCTCAATACACCGATGATAAGAAATGTATTGGGATATCGATGAAAGGAATCGGATTTCAGTATTCAATAACTTGGAAATGAAAGAGAATTTTCAAGCATTTCACTTTTCATTTCATTTGCTTTTTGCTGATTTATGAAAACTACATTTCACGTTGCCAAACGGTGTTTCGAACAATGTTAAAAAATAGTCAATATCGCTTAACAATAGTGTTTATAAATAAATGTGTTTTTTAAAGCTTAGTTTACCTTTCAATCCCATTTCGACGTTTTCTACTAGAAAATTAAAACTAGGGAAAGGTAATTGACTTGGCATATTTATATGTGTGTATATAAAATATAAATAATAGTTCTGATCATTTCCTTCAATAAGAATCTAATTCATGAAGTGTTAAGTGTCTATATGTAAAAATGTTATGGGATTTGTTTCAGCTTAATTGATTATCTCATAGTTGTAGGCTGTTGTCAGTTATGGAATTATTCACTGTATTTTTGTCATAACTGGCGATGTTTCTTATAAATAGTTGGACGCAATCGCATATAGCAAAAAAATTCTCGGAATACTTCCAAGCACTCACCTCGTACAAGAATGTAAAGCCCAATAACCATCTTCTAATTCTCGATGTTTATTAAGACTGAACTCTGGGTCATCTTTTCATGTATGACGTCATTGAAAATTTGGGTAAGAAACTATAATAAAAGGAAATGTTATGCTGAAAGAAAACATGCTAAAATAACATGTTCTTGTCCACTCATTTTATACCATTGAAATGTGTGGGTGTCAAACTTAAAAATAACCTGTATAAAAGAATAAAATTACAATTAGTTTTTGAATCCTGTATATTATTTTGCGCATTTCATTAAATTATTTTTATATATGAAACATAGTTATACAGGCCAAAGTTTATGGAAATGTTTATTCTTAAACATTTTTTAATTTCACTATTACTAAATCATGTATACAGAAAATATAAATGTGTTTGCAAATATGCATAATAAATCTCAGGACGACAGTGATCAAGTTCTCTTTCAAATTAGAAACTGTTACTGTCGTATATTGAAATAAAATTTATTTTCTACTATATTTTCATACATTAAAAAGCGACATCTTTAAACACAAAGCATCTTGGCAACCCTATGAAATTTGGTATTAAAATGCATAAATTATATTCGAAAGCTATTGAAAAATGATTTTAGAATAGCTATCTTACCAACAATATCAAGAGCAAAATACGAGAAAAATGTTTGAATATAGATTCGTTGTTAAAATACTAACTACATTCTTCGAAGCTGTGTAAATTATTCCAGAAGTTACCACAAACTACAGAAATGTTGAAAACGTTCTCCCGTTGGAAACAGAAGCGTAACTATGAAAGGGAACACATTTGCATGAATAAATATGACATGAATATATTTATATTGATATTCTTTAAATGTAATCAATGTATTTTTTTAAAGTAAGCATCTTTTTTAACATAATTAAGATACATGCCAAACATCGTTGTAATCTTGCATCAAAACCCAGTCATATTGCATTTTCAAGCGAACTACGTCATAAATAGATGTCTAGACAACACAAAAACAAAAAATGAATGTAAGAAAATACAGAATTTGCAAAAATTAATTTTTGATTAAATCCTCATTACAAAAATAGCTATGTTTTGTTGATCACAATCTTTACCTTTTTTATTTCATATTTTTTTTACGTTGATATACATAGGCATGTAGTAAAGTGTATTATTTTTAGAGAATGTCAGTTATATTCATGTATAAAATACTAATGCATATTTTCAAGCTTTTTGATTTTCAGTGCACTAAAAATGATCACTTATAAATTTCACTCCAAAATTTTATAGCATGCTATAATTTGCAGTAACAAAATTTGTTCCGGTAAAATTTGTAAGCATGATCATTTCATTAGAGTCAAAAACATTATGATCTTAAGTTTGTATTGATATTTTCATTAAATTTTAAAGAAAATTTTTACTAAAAGTTAAGCATTAAAATGCTTAAACTCAATAAAATATTTCACAAAATATAAGTGCTGCGGAAAAAAGGAACAGTGCATAGGATGGAAACCCATTAAATAAAAAAAATTCATTTTATTAAATATTCAATTCAAAAGGTACTGATAAAGATCAAGGAATATTATTTAAATTAAATTTATGAAAAGAATCGCAATTATAATTAAAGAAATTATTCCCAAGCACATTCATATTTTTAAAAATGGTTATTTTTTATTTCCTCCTTTCAAATGCAGAAAAATTCTGAGATATCACGTTGTTTTTTAATCTTTCGATTACTTCAAAGAAAGAAATGTAAAGCAATTAAAAGCATTTGAATAAGAACGAACGAATCGTTTTTTATTACAAGGCACCCCCATTGTTGATTGAACCAATTCCTTTCTTGCAACCAATTGCGGTAACGAATGGCTTAAATTAAAAACCAGATGCATTGGCCAAAAAGTGGGGGAATTGGCGACAAAAAACAGTAATTGGCGGGAAAAGAATAATCACTCCAAGAATACACAACCATTTGTCAGGTTGACAGCTTATCTGAACCTAAAATGTTTGAAAACAAAACAAAAAAGTGATATAAATGAAAGAGAGAATACAACGTAAGATTCACAAACCAAAAAATCAATGCCAAGAACATTTTCTTTAAAAATGAAATCATTTTTACTCTCCTCATTATTATCCCTCTCAAAAATTACTTTTTTTTCTCTTTATTCTTACTTTGATACTGGGACCGATCGTCTTTCCTTTTGTTGTTGCCATTCCCCAAATGAAAAAGATGAAAAGAAAAAAGAAGTTTGAAGAGTACGAAATAACTGAAGAGTTTCTTTTGTTTAAAAGGAGAAGTTCTGGACTGTCGATATTGATTAGATTTAAAACAATCTCTCTTCAGCTTTCCTCTCGAGAAACAAAGTTTTTAATACATAACTCTTCTTTAAAGATTGAAACTGCGTTTTTAAACAACGGTGTTTTGAGAATAAAAAAAGTTTTCGTGAAATGTAACGAATGCGCTCTAATTAATGTGAGTCTTCCCGCCAAATGTTGCTTCAAACATAACTTGAGCTTTACTGAAACCATTAAAAGTTTTCATTATGGATACATCATTTTCATTTTTATATTTTTATTACGGGAATAGGGATTTGACTTATATTTTTATTTTTAATCAGAAGCTCCAATTTTTGTTTAAATTGTTTTATATAATGTTCATCATGCTATGGTCTGTATATCACTTTCATTTGTCTTTGACTTTAAAGTATGAAAACAAGGAACATTTGACAAGCATTACATTCCATAAAACACTTATGTGCAGATTGTTCTACTGTGAAAACTCATTACAATGTTTGCCCTTACAATAAAAAGTTTTACTAATTAAATACTCTTTAATTTTTTCATTAATATATTAATTCATGCTTTCAAAATTCAGTATAACAGTAATTTTATTAAATTTTTTATTGAAAACATGCGCACAAATTACTACATCACGTTAAAATAAATTAAAATTCACAAAATGAGAAAAATAAGCTAAAATCATTGCGCTAATTGAAGTGGAAGTGCTTTGAATACATAAAAGTAGCGGAACATATATCACTGGTTTTATTAAGCATAAAGTGGTTGTTTCCTTCATTTCAGTTGATATCATGATTACACCACTTTAATACAATTCTCATTGGTTTAAAATATTCATGACGTCAGATAACGTTTAATCTACGTAATGCGAGTTGTAGCAAACAAGGCGAATTTCTCCATGGTATGTCTCAATATCGTCAGCGATGAGAAAAGAAAACCACTCATAATTTTCACCAGTAATAAAGAACTATTTTTAGTTATAATTTTTTCCGTTTGCAAAAGTTTTCAAAATAATGACAATTACACGTTGTTATAAATAATTAGTTTTAAAAGTTTTGAATCCTTAGCGATATCACTTCCAACATTTCCTGAAATTATCATCTTTTCTAATTTATGTCTTTGACCGACTCATGTTTTCTGCTCTGGCTCACCAATATCTCTTGTGACGTTTCCCGTTTTCTTGAAATCCTCTCTCTCTCTCTCTGTTTAAGCTTCTCTAATTCTCTCTCCTTTCCTTTTTTATTTGATGAACATTTTGTGAATAAAACATAGATTGTTAAGAGTATCTGAAACCATGATTTCGTAAGTTGTTTCCAATCATTTTGAGCCAAATATACTTAATAATAATAATTTATTTGGACTTGGCACTCATATCGAGTAACGACTCTATGGCTTGAACTCGTAGAAATCAAAATTAAAAATATTGTCGAAGTTCGTTTTATTAATAAACACTTTCCTATATGAAAACCAAAACATTGGTTTGAGAAGCCGTTTTCCATTGCTGTTACGTTGGCAATGGAATGAAAGATAAGCAAAATGAAAAAGACAAGACAAAACACCCACTTTACAGTTAGTTTAAATCGGCGAAGACGATTTATTGTTTTTTTTTGTTTCTCTTTTCAAATACATATTTGAGTCAGACATTTTTACGATATACTAATATGCAAAACTTTTCATAAATTTATACGTAATACAATTTGCTAGTGTGTTGTTTTAAAATAGGGTCATAAAACTCTCTCGGCGATCATTTAATAAATTGTTAACTTTTATAATTTTTCTGTCAAGAACTTATCAACCATTTATCAAATCACTTGCTTTCAGTTATTTAACTTTAACCAAAATAGTATGTGAATCATTGGCTGTGGCACTTTAATTTCTATATAATTTATTTAACATGGTGACGTCATTTCTGTCGCAGAACATTTTAGGGATGATAGCAAGTGAGCTGTTTACAAGCTATGTAATTTCCTTAATGTCTTCCTGTTTTGGCATGAACACCAACGCTATTCGCTTTTATAAGTTAAATAAATGGCATTTTTTGCTTATCAAAACAACGAAGAATGTATTTCAAAAGAGCTTACTAACTTTCCATTCAGAATGCTAAAAATTGTCTCTATAAAAATAATTCGAGTTGAAATATTAAAAATGTATTGGCTGTCAATGAAATATCAAAAATAAAAAGACTGCAATCTTCATTTATTTATCACAACTCAAATGAATATGTTCTAACTCAGCTTAGAGTTTAAAAAGATAGTGATGCTAAACAAAACTCAACTATAGAAATGGTGCATGTATTTTTATTGATAATAGTTGGCAATAATTTGAGTTTTGGGAATGAATATCTTTATTTGTTTATCATGGCAAAGAAGGTCATGACCAAGGTAACCAAATAAGTGTCTCTATACAAAATAATGAAAAAACCCCGTACTAAAGAGCTTGCTCTGGTATAATTGTGATGAGTGATGAATCCCCCCAAGAGAGAGATTTCTCGCCAAATCTGGTGTCCTTTTTTTTAATTATAACCTTTCCGGTTATCCCTCTAGAGTTGCCAAGTTGAGTTTTTGTTGCTTCTCGGATATTTTTTTATTGTTTCTAGGTTTAGTTTTATCTCGGGTTTTATAACATTTTTGCGTCATATATGTTTTTTTAAGTGGCAACAGCGTTTGAATTTCTTGTCGATGAAAAATACTCACAATGTCCCCAATTGGGCGGATATACCCAGATAGTTCCTTCACTCTTCCATTTGTAAAGAAAACAGTTGGTAATAATTTGCTAATAATAGGTAATAATTTAAAACAAAAAAACTGGTAATAATTAAAGAGACAATTGATAATAATTTTGGTAATAATTGGTACTAATTAAAAATAACAATTGGTAATAACTTTGGTAATAAGTCGTAATAATAGAAACAAAAAAAATCAGTCTTCGTAAAAGAAAAAAAAATTAACGTTATATTAGTAGAATGTTGCTTATATGATACCAGTATGTATCGAATAAATGCACAGGAAAGGAAACATTTTTATAAAAATCCCAAATAAAATTACTTTGACGAATGAAGCGACAGAGTCACTTACAGAATTTCAGTAAAGAGAGCAAAAATCGGTGAAATGCTAATTTCGTTCTCGTTTGTGGAGTGGTGTACGTGTTGCTTCGATTTTCAACGAGAGCATTAGAAAGGCAGCAATGCTCTTTGGCAACGGAAAGGCACGTACCTCTTCATGGAAAAGGAAAATTTCCTCCCAAAACTAAAAGAAGAACGGAAAATTCCAGAAAGAAAGAAATTGAATTGATTTAGCTCCCATGTTCGGTGACGCAATCTCTCCCGGCGGGGTGGTGCGATTCAATAAAATAAAGAATATGCGATTTTCAGATTTCATTCTCGCTCACTTTGCATCCCGAGGAAAGGAGAAGTGAGAAGGCACCGCAGAAAATATTGTCTTTCAAGACAGTGGAGTGAATAGGGCTTTCGTCGGTATTACCATATCGAACATGAAACGCACCTGGAGGTACAGAATTATTTACTTTAGGGAGAATGCGTGTGTGTGGCGGAAATAGAAAGAAATGATATGCCTATTTCCTCACTTTGAAAGTAAATGTAAACTACTTTCTCAGCAGCCGTTTGAAAGTTATGAGAATTTCTAGGACCTATCTTAGAAATGTCTTTCTTTTCTCTTACTGATGACTTCAAAATTTAGTCTTGGGGTTCGGTGTAGAAGCAGTATTTTTTAGTTTGGCAAAAAATCTAGCGATAAATATTGGCGATAAAATTTAACTTCTGGTAACTTTATTATTTTCAGCGCTCTAACTAGTATAGTTTTAGTGATGCTATTCTATTATTCCCATTTTGGCTAATATCTTGGTGGCAAATTTATCGTCAAATAATCAAGGAGTACCCGTAAGTAAACTTTTACCTAATCTTGAATTGGTTGCCAATTTAATTAATAGAAGCCCGATAATATTTTTAGCTCCTCTTAGTACTTTTGTTGATGGTCAGGGACCATAAGCATTATTGAGATGTCCTGACATGGCATTTTCAACTCGAGTGACCTAAACTTCTCTTTCAAATAAAACTTGAGAAATAAGACTAACTCATCTACTTTTCATTGTTGGATGACATTACTTCGTAATGAATTTTCCATTAAAAACCAATTCATTTAAAAATATCGTTAGAATACATAAAATCAGCTAATCGCATTTATTTCATTATGCTTAGTATGAAATAAAACAATATTAATTTTTTTAATTTATCAGATAATGACATACTGGAGATTTAAATTTAATTATGCATAAAGGGAAAATAAACAGCATAAAATGAAAAAAAGGACATTAATACGATACGAAGGTTACTCTGAAATTTTTGAGATACGCACAGACGAGAATTTACAAAATAAAAATAACGGTTTAATTTTAAAGTACAAAGTATTTTAACACAGAAGACGATTTTTTACTGACTTACTTCAACTTGTTTAGCGTGGAATAAATTTTAAACAGAAGAGAAAATGGAGTTGACGCGAGAACATTTTCACGCTATGATTTTCTACGATATCAAAGCAGGATTAAATCAAGAAGAATGCGTTCAACGGTTGCAATTAGCATTGGGTGATGAATCTCCAGCTCGTGCTACTGTATTCAGATGGTTTAGAGAATTTAGAAGAGGTCGCCATTTTCTTCAGGAGGAAGAACACACAGGAAGGCCGCCGCCGGCAGTAATCCCGGATAATATGTCTGCCCTACGAAAAATGTTAATGGATGATAATCGCAGTACCTATCAAATGATACAGAAGGAGCTTAACATTGCATCCGCAGCCATACACAAAATCATTCATGAAGAATTACATTACATATGAAAAAATTATAAGAATTACATATGAAAAATGTAGTTTGCCGTTGGGTTCCCCATAATCTAACTGAGCATCAAAAAGAAGAGCGTGTCAGAATCAGTAGAGAAACTCTTAATATGCTGAATGATGGTGGCCACTGCATCATTTCTAAAATTGTAACAGGTGATGAAACGTACATACCGTTTTTTGACGTTCCAACACATCAAGAAAGCAAAGTATGGGTCTTTGAAGATGATCTCACGCCGACAATGGTGAAAAAACAACGCGCACTGAAAAAAGTGATGTATGCCGTTTTCTTCAGAAGTACGGGATATGTCAAAGCCATCAAGTTGGAAGGACAGAAGACAGTAACAGCAAACTGGTATACCACTAAATGTCTTCCAGAAATTCTACAACAGCTGAATGTTAGGGGACTAATGCTTCACCATGATCAATGCCTCTTCACATACAGCCGGATTAACAGTTGAGTTTCTTAAACAAAAACAAATTATAGTGATCGAACATCCGCCGTATTCACCTGATCTCTAGCTATGTGCGACTTTTGGTTATTCTTTAATCGAAAAGAACTTACGTGGACGTCGTTTTCATTCAGAAGAAGAGATTGATGTAGCTATAAATGCATTTTTTCATCTATTCGAAGAAATGAATGGCTTGAGGCATTTTATCTGTGGAAAATTCGTCTACAAAAGTGCATTGATGCTGGAGGAGACTACTTTGAACACACCTAAACATTTTTAAGTATAACTTAAAAACCTAGTTGTATCTCAAAAATTTCAGAATGACCCTCGTATATGATCCCCCTCATCTGTATAATGAGTAATTTTTAAATGAAATTGATTTTTATTTTAATGAATTAATGGCACTAGAATATGAAGATATGTTAAAAAATAATCTTCAGCTCTTGAAACCATCCACTTTTCCTTAAAAATCTACTCAATATCCTTAGTTTTTAACCATCACCATTAATGTTTATGGGATTGATATTCCTTTCAAAAATTTGAACTAAGAAAGTAACAAATTACGAGTAACGAATAATTTCAGTTAATTTAACTGTCATCACATGTTCACGAATAACTTCAAATCAAAAATTTGAGTAAAAAGAAAAAAAAAAAAACATTTGTCCTATGAAGTACTGTTCAATGAATGTATTTAATATTTAGAACGTCTGGAAGGAATTTATATTAATTGTTTACATAGAATTTTCAATAAATCACTCAACATACAATGAAAACCAGATCAAAATTAAGCAAAACCTGCATATCTCTATCAGGAGGAAGTAATAAGAAATCCAGACATAACATTTGACTAAATTTCGTGTAAATATACATCAGAAAAATAACAAATCAGGAAACACTCGAGTAATTTCAGCCGATTTAGTTCTCGTCTATCACATACCCATAATGCTAGGGCAATATTTTGAGTCGAAACGATTAGTCTTGTGGAGTAATAGCATTTTCGAGTCCGACTGCTGTTGAACTTAAAGGGTACATTTCCGTAAAACGAATTAATGGTTCGTTAAGAATGAAATATTTGCTCGCACAAAACATAATTAAGATGGTAACGTTGACTTTCCTCCACAATGATTGCAGTCGCTTTGTGAAGAACTCAGAAATTTTGACTATCACCGGAAAGGAAGAAATATTTCGAACATTTTCTAAACGTGCACTTGGCGACTGGCGCAAATGGTGTGGTCTTAAGGGCTGGTAGAAAGTAATATGAAAATTTGATTTGGAAGGTTCGTTTTGTGGAATTCCATGAGGTGATTTTAATTATAAATGGAGCATTCTGCGAATCTTAATCTTCAGGGTTTTGTATTATAGAAAGAATTTCGTTTGTTTTGAAATTTCTTGAATTTTAAGCATACAAGGTTATTATTGCCTGATGTTTCTGTTAAGCAATTATTTTCTTAGATAATGGAGTTGAGTAGTAAGAACATGGTAGAAAATCGCAATTTGTTACCTAAATATAAAATTTAATATGTTAAAAAAGTGCGTATAATTTAATTGCAGCAACAAATGACATAAATTAACATGGAATATTAATGAACGTTCCATTAAACTTGAGCAATCAGTAACACCTGGGGATTAAGTTTCTTTGGCTATAATCCGTTGCATTTTGGCTTTAGTTTAATCATGATGAAGTAGAGTGATTAAAATTACATTTGTCTGATGAATGTTTGAAAATTTTCCTAGTTCTTTATGTATACATATTTGTGATTCGCAAATTAAACCTTAAATTTATATAAAAGTAACATTTTTTTAAAGAACGCAATTATGTACCACTAATAATATAGAGTGAATTTTGTCAGTTTTACATTTCGTGGTTTGGTTAATTTATTACTTGGTTTGATTGTTTTTAAGTAATTTTATGTGTTTTCACACACAAGAGAAGTATAGCAAACAGTAAACAGTCAAGTATAGTTTTTTTTATAATTTTAAACTCTGAATTCATTTTAAAAACAAATCACATAACAATCCTTGATTATTTGTTAATCTTTAAGTCTTTCTCAACATATGAAATGTATCTATGTTCAATTCATTTCAAAAGAATGATATTAGAGTTTTTCCAAATTAAAATATTTGCTTCTGACTATTTAATTTTTAATTTTATTATTTTATTTTCAATTAGTAACATTAAATATCAATATTTTAAATAAAACTTAGAGAATTTAATTCTTAACAAATTTATGATTTTGTAATTGATTTATACATTTCTCATCTCGGGTATGGATATTTATGTTGTTAGTAATTCCTACTTAGTTCCATAGCGCTGTGAAGTTAGTTCATTTGTGTTGAAAAGTGGTTATTGGGCATTAATAGCTAGGTAGAAGCAGATTGATTGACGTTTTCGTAATTTAAAAGCAGGAACTAAGGAGAACCTCTTAATACTTGAGCACCCAGACCCAGAGAAATCATTTCACTAGGAGGACATTGAAATCACGATCTATTTAGCGTATCATAAACATCTTTAGAAATGACGAAGATCTGTGGGTAAGCCATGGTTCAAAGTGATTACCTTCAGATAATGAGAACAACGCCCTAACCAAACAGGCCATCATGGTCTTGTAGAAAATGAATCACAGAGTGACAAAAACTTGTTAAAATTATAAGCGTAATAAAGCAGAATTTTGAACGGAGACGTTTCTCAAATTACAATCCATAGTCTCCGAAAAGATGGCTTCATCTTAGCATACATAAAACAGTGGATTTGACGATATTAGCGATGTTTTGCAGCATTTGAGAAAGTTATAGAATTTGTGATTACTAATTGTTGATTTGTAATCAAATGTGGCAAAAAATTGTGTTAAAACATCAAAAAATCATTTCGTCATTGGTGACATTTTTGAAAATGAAGCCAAACATATTTCGTATACTAGAATTTTACTTTAAAAAACTTGTTTTTGATTTCAGTGTTTAATTTGGGAAACTATCAATTTTAGTATTGCGGTACATTGATGTGGGAAGTATTGCGCTTATGTATGATTAGTAGCAGATTTGGTACTTAAATCTAGCTAAAGAGCAACGT
Organism: Latrodectus hesperus; assembly: GCA_037975125.1. Lineage (NCBI taxonomy): Eukaryota > Metazoa > Arthropoda > Arachnida > Araneae > Theridiidae > Latrodectus > Latrodectus hesperus. Next base: position 46,522,064 of record CM075862.1, read on the forward strand.
GCTATGTAGAGTTACGCGTACATTAATTATTCTGAAAAATTGTTTCTTTATTATCCTAGTATGATGAACAGATGAAAGTACTAAATCACACGTGATTTTTTTAAATGAAAGTGATAACTTAATACGGTAAAAAAGATATAAAATCGTTGAAAATAATTGCTATATATCATTTAGTAATTTGGTGATTTATTTAAAAATTTAATTGATCTTTTATAACATTTGATATCATTAATTTGGTATGGACATTTAAATTTATTGATTCGCATTTCTCAGATTTTTTAACATTGCATGAATACCTCATATGTTACATACTTTTATTTTAGAACTTTAAGCGGATACATTCTATTAAATTGTATTTATATTGATTGACTTCATAAAATAAAATTGCATGGTTTCCTATTGTACCAAACAAGTATAGACAGGTATTTCCTTCCTTTTTCTGATGAATTTTCCACTTTTAAGCATTTAATCTTTTTTGCAATCATAATACCTCTTTTATGGAATTATGCAACTATATAATTATTATTACTGAATTATTAACGAAACTATTGAAGTTTGCATCGAAGTTGAGAAAAAATTCTGTTATAAGACAAATACAGAGCATTTTGTGACTTTAATAATCTTCATAGATAATAAAGTGGATTAATTTCTAGAGTAAATGAAAAGGAGTTTAATTGGGGGGATAATAATATGAAGAAGAATTTTAGGAAATTGCGTAATAAATAATTTTTTTTATAAAATTTATTTTTCTTATAATGTTTTTGAAACAGAAATTATTCAAACGATGAAGAATGAATAAAACAACAAAATCTCTAATAGATAAAAAAAAATAAGATTCATAAGACAAAAAAAATTGAAAAAAGAAATTTTTTGAAAGGAATTATAATTTTTTATCTGTCAAAAATGAAAATCTTTGGTTTACATCATTAAAACAACAGGGTAATGAAAAAAAATGCATTTGTCATAAGCATACGTATTTATTTAAGTCTCTTTTTAAGATTGTTCAATATTAGGCACTCTACAAACATTTCAAACACAATTCCTACTTATAAGCTTATTAAGTTAAGACAATAATTTTATTAATTCATTTCTTCCTTTCTGTTTACTAAAAATTACAACAGAAGCACAAATACACTTTTTTCATAAGGGAAATCTTGACGTCAAAAAAAAAAAAAAAGTTGGAAGCAAAAAAAAAAAACATCATTTTATTTGATTTCCTTTGACAAATATTTAAAAAGAAATGAAATGACTCTCATTACAATTGTTTCTTAAAACTGAAAATAATCAAAATTTTATGAAAATGAATATTTTATTTTAGTGTATAAAAGTAAATTTAATTACTTAAAAAAAGAAATCATGTTTTCAAAATAAATTACTTTAAATAAATAAGCTTGCATATTTAAATGATGAGGTAGTTATATTATATGCAATTTTTTTACGATATGAAACAATAGCTTAAAATATATATGGCACAGGTGCCGTATAATCCATGATGCCAAATTCTGAGATGGGTGATTATTTGGCGGATTTTTTTATGTATCTGGCAATCACGATTTTATTACGTCATACATATGGAGACCTATAAGAATTATGCAGAAAATTTTATTTTGATAACCCTAGTATTTATAGTATTTACGTTATCGCGCACGTCGTGCGCGATAGTCAACTTGGCAACATTTCTTCATTGCCGAAAAATTTCATATGGAATCATGGATTATACGGCAACCTGTGGAATCCCTGACTAAAGTTTTTAATGAATTTATTGGTTTTAAAATCATGAATTTAATTTTGTAAATGAAATCATAATACTCTTATAAAGCAATCAACACTAATATTGAAAATATATTAATATCCTCTGCTCAAATCTTTATTGGAGTTGTTTATAGTTATTTTCAAACACCAGAACTCATGAAAAGGCTAATTTAATTCCATTTGTCGAAATATCTTTTCTAATTATAATTTGGAGTGCCATATCAAATTTTCTTTGATGCTAGTTTCCTGATTTATCAATCAATCAATCGCTTACTTTCAGTTCTCAGTTATTACATTGGTTATAGGTTTTGTTACTATAGTGCTCATTTAATTTAAACATCTGTTTTAACAAATTATTCCTGACACACTTAAAGAATGCTCAGAGGTTTAGGTATGATCATTCAGTGATATTAATAGATTCTATAATAATGTTTAAACAAGTTTTTAGCGTATCCATCTGTTATAAAAGGTGACAATCACATTATAATATAGGTCTGTAAAATAAAAAATGATGTCTTATTTCATGCATATTATTGACTTTAAAAATAAAAAATTCCTAATGCGTGCATCTTTGAGTTGGATTTTTCTGTGTATGCATTTACAAATATAGAAATATATGTATCTAATTTTAAAAATAAAGAAGTTTGGCTATGCATTTTTAGCTTTGACTTAATTAAAAGTTAGAGATATTAGTTGCTTAAATTTATAGTAATTTAAATCCAATTATAAAAAGGAAAATTTTACCTGTCGATAATCAAAACTGAGATAGTGAAATATCTTTTAGTTTAAGATTATGAAATAGTTTTTATTTTTGCTCTGATTGAAATTTGTTTGTTGTTTGGGTTATTGCAACGAGTTCTTTAAGATGACAAGTCCATTATCTTTATCATGGGTAAGCAGCTTCCCCATTAAACTTATTTGAGGATATTTGGAAAAGAAATCCACAGCTTCATCGGGCTAATTAAACCCTTTCTTTTGCTACTGTTTACTTAGTTACGGAGTAAGTTAGTAGTTCACTTGAATGATTAAAAGACATTATTTCTGCTCTTATATTAGTCGTAGCCTTAGTGCACTGAAAAAGAGAAGAAAGTTTTGAATACGCCTATTTGTGGAGATATTTAGAGATAGATATTAGTGTATGTAATTAAACCTGGTGGTGGTTATTATAATTAGAAACTGCAATATAAATGGATTGTTAGTAAGAAGCTTTTTTTAGATATTAAATTGTTAATGGGATTTGTAAAAATTAAATAATATTTATATAAATATATATAAACGATCTTTAATAGAAAAATATGACGCTTCTAGAGTAAAATGAAATATTGGCACAGGTGCCGTATTTTTTTGGCGATGAAGAAATGTTGCCAAGATGACGTATCGTGACGTGCGCGATGACATAAATACTATGGTTACAAAAATAAAACTTTCTGCATAATTCTTATAGATCTCTTTATGTATGACGTAATAAAAACGAGATTGCCAGATACATAAGAAAATCAGCCAAAATATCGCCAGTCTCAAAATTTGGCGCCATGGATTATACGGCACCTGTGCTGAAATATTATATTTGTGAATATTCTCAGTCTATTTGCTTACTAATTCGGTCATGGAAGTTAATCATCTGAAACGAAAACAAAATATAAAGCATTGATAAACAATTTAAAAAGAATATATTTTTTATTGTAATAAACTCTTAAAGTTTAAAATCATTATGCAAAATTATATATATATATATTTATATATAACTAGCGATTGTTCTATTTTATAGCGCGTAAAGCTTTGGAGGAAAAAAAATTAAATGTTCAAAAAACGGCTTCCAAATGCTAAGATCTACTTTCTCAGAGAAGATCCAATTTGATTATTCTAAAATATCCCTTAGCAACAACACCGCGGTTATTTTCTTTTTCGATGTGGTTTAGCAAATTCCATCCGACAACTTGATGGCTATGTCAGTAAGTGGAAATACCAACTTTGGGCTGTAACTTTTCCAACACCGCAAAGAAGAAGAAGCAGGCCTGAATGATAACAAAAGGTCTTGTAAAAGCCGTTATGCCACCTTCGGCCAGCCGTTACTTGAAGTGAAATGAAAGGAAGAGCGAAAAGCAATTTCTTTTTCCTAGTTTTCCCTTTCATGATTCCTCTCATCAATCATGAGAGCCTTCGATTCCTATCAATCTATCTTGATTTTGGAAGGAGCTCTCGTATCTTCCTGGTAACATGAGAGAACATTTTTACCTTTACTTAAACTCTCTTTTCTTGACTTGCTTTTAAGGCTTCCAATCTTTGCTCCAGCGTTCATCACCACAGCTGAGGTCTGAGGCTTTTACGGCGCCAAAGTCACGTAGCACTTTCATGGTGCATGTTGCATCATGGGACAGTGGCTGAAAGAAGATCAGAAATATGAAGAATTCTTCCCCTCTCTCCATTTAGCTGTTTTATCGTCAATTCTTAAGTGAAGTAACGAAGCCTGCTCTGTCAATTTCGTCGCCCGTTTTTCAAGGTCAGATGATTGATGTTGAAAGTTTCTAGTTCCTCTGCGTCAAAAAGCTAAAAGCCTCATCTTCTTCATATGCTATCGATTTGTTTCTGTGAATTTAATTTTTTAAATAAATTCTCTATCTATTTTTGACTTAAAAAATAGATGTAGATTAAATTGAAAAAAAAATGTGAAATGAAAGATGGTTTGTTTTTTTATTCTATGAATGTTTAAAAAATTTGACCAAAGCCAATTATGATTTTAGCAAACAACAAACAAATTCAAATTGTTCATTAAGTTAGTTTTTAGTCTTATTTTTTTTCTGTTTTTACTTTTTCATCTGATGAGAGATCATTCTGGGCGTAATTCTTATAAAAATATTGACAAACTTAGATGCATTTTAATAAAATGTAAATTTAAGAACTGGTTTCATTTTTAAATTAGACTATATATATATATATATATATATATATATATATATATATATATATATATATATATATATATATATATATATATATATATATATATATATATATATATATATATATATATATAAATGTATTTATTGCGTTCTAGTATTTAATCCATTTTCGAGATTCTTCATATTTATACAAGAGTAATTTAAAAAGAAAAATTTATTTTGTCTTATTATTTCATTAAAAATGTGTGTTACTTAATCGTTAGAAATAATGTATAATATTTGATAAATATTGCTCTACATTATTTTATAACTATTGTTGGATTTTGGTATTCAAGTTTGTAAAATAAATGAAACGCGTATATTTGCATTATGGTTCGAAATAAACTATGTGATATAATTAGTATGCAGAATCCAAAATTTTCCTTAAAAATATATAATTTCAATTTATTTAATATCTCTGAAATGAAACAAATAGGAAATTTTTATAATAAATATAATTTCTAAGACAAATGTAATTTTTAAAATAACTATAATTTTGCAAATAGGTTTTTAAAAAATTTTAAATTTTGCAAATATATCATTTTGAATGTTCAACAATTTGCATAGTAATAAAAAATTTAACTTTTTTTCCAGTTTCCTTAAGTAACTAAATGATATTTTTTGTTTAAGTCTCAAATGTTGGAGAGCTCATTTTGTTTTATGCCTTGTGCAAATCTTATATCAAATATTTGGAAATAGCATTTTTTATTAAATTCAATTTGAAACTCAGAACTCGTTATAAAAATAAATATATTTTAAAACTGACAGTATATTCTTGATTCTTTAATATTTTTCAATTTAGATGATTTTAAGTAGTTGAATTATAAAGAGCATATGCAAAAATATAATACGTTACATAAAAAAAACAAATGTATTTTTATTAATTTATTTTAGAGATATCATTTTATAAACAAAGTTAGTAACATACAAATTTGTTTTTGATAAAGATACAATAATAAAAACGGTTTCTTTAATTATCATTATTAATAATTCGATTCAAATACTTTAAACATTGCTATATGTAGTTTGAATAACTATATTTAAAATAAAATATTTTTAACAAAAATATATTTAATTTAATTTGTTTAAATAAACTTGTGTTGAGTTCTTCATTAAATAAAAGTTGGTATAGAGAAATACAATTTTGAGAAATACTAATATAATATTATTTACATTTATAAACAAAATGATTCTGTTTACGACATTTATTTTTGAACTAATAACTTAAGATAAATTTATTATTTAAAATGCATAAACAGTTAAATATAAGCATATTTTTGCATTTAGTTTAAAACTCAAAATAAAGGTAGCTTTACTATAGTCTAATATGTTTATCGGACAGTTAATATTTGCTTAAAACTTTTCAAAATAACTGAACACAGATGACATGAGAAATAAAAACTTAGTTATTGACACAAATGTGCTTGAGAAATTAGTTAATTAATTTGCTTAAGAAAGTCTGTTACATTCCAGCAAGGCACTGAAAATTTATTGTTTCTCAATCAATAAATTTGATGTTAGTTTAAGATAGATATTAGTTTAAGTTATTTATTCATGATTCTATATAATGTTTGAGTTTCATATTTCATGGCTAAATGAATGTAGCACTAAAAATGAATAATAATCTTATTAAATTTAAATAAATTATTTTGACTGTCTTTATAAAAGAGTGAAAGAGAATTTACGCAAAATTAATTTAAAAATATTATAACATATAAGAAGTAATTATTCTCAGTTCACTTCAAAATTATTAAGAATGAAAAGAGAATCCTTCATTGTAAAAATAACAGGAAAATAACATTTATATATTTTAAACAAAAGTCTTTTATATCGGTCGATTTCGAAGAATTTAATTTTGTTTTATGACAAATTATACTTGTGGCAGTTAAATTATTTTATGCTAATCTTGCAACATAGTACACATTGAATAAAAATCTAAAATTCATAACTGGAAAATTGAAAGAGATTTTAAATGCTATATCACTGTCCTATATTATCGATGAAATTAAATGACATCAATTATCATATATATTGAAAAATATTATACGTTATTATTGTAGTTGAAATAATTACCCGCAGTTCATTAAAAAAAAAGTAACAAATGTTACATTCTGTAAGTTTGTTTAATTTAACAATGATAAAATATAAATATTTTCTTATAAACAATTATGATTATTGGAAAAGTGGTGCTTTTATGTTGAAAGTGAGTAAATGTATTTTGTAAAAGTACTGCCTCCTACAATAAAGAGTTAGAGAAAAAGACGTATTCCAATATTATGTTTCGTTGAATAATGAAATCGAGTTTGGGTTAGCATGATTCTCTCCCCGATAAGTGGAGTACTTACTCATGCAGGTCATTTTGATGATTATTCCTCGCATTAAAAGAAACATCCCAATCAACCTCCTGATTGGGCATTTAGGGTTACAGAATTTAGAGTGAAACCATTAACGAGTCGAATCACCGCCCTCTAAATTACTTAATGCTCGTTTCGATTGGTGGGCTAAGTAAATCGTTCTAATTTGACCATATTAGGAAAGAAAGCATTATTATTATCGCCAAGAAAGCTTCTGTTACGTACACACGTTCTTCCTTTACAAATGAAAAGTTAATCGCGAGCTGGTGAAGGAAAAAAAAAAGTAAAATAAAATCACCTCTAACCGGTAATTACTCTTAAACGGGTTTTCATTATCTTCCCCTAATGGGAGTTAATTTTCTGTCACATAAACTCTTTTCAAACAACTTTATGGCTGTGATGATGAGAGGGGTAATGATTTCTGTGACAAGAATCAGGGAAGAGTAATTTTATGAGTTAAATATTGTTTTTCTTTTTTTTCGATCTCTTTTTCCCCAGTTTTTCCCTTTTTCTGTGTCTCTGATGCGTATCGGGATGGAAACATGTGAAAAACGATAAAAATGTGAAAGATGGTGCGCCATTTCGTCTGGGCGTAATTGTATTGTTTTAAAATTCATCACGTCGTTTCTTTCGCCCCGTTTCTGGTAATTGGTGCAACAAAATGAAATGTTATTTCTGTCCTTTCAAGCATTTTCTGCTCTTACAAATGGAAATAAATCGGGTGTAAGTGAAAATCGACTCGGTGATTAATGATTGCGCTTGAATTAATTAAAATGCTTTTGATTTTTCTATTAAACTTTCAGGATAATATGGCTTGTTCAATCATTCACAATTTTTTCCATTCATTACAGCCTAATTTTCTTTTAATTTACAAAATGAATCACTATATGTATTTAATATAATGATTATCTCATCATCAGAATAAAGAAAATGAAGACTTTCTGCTTCTCTGGTGTTAACGACTAATTAGTTAACGATATCATTAAAAATATCAAATTTTTAGATGACTTACCACACTTCAATTTATAAAAGAATTAATGTAGTATAAACCCAATTTTTCATTTATCTTGTTTCGTTATTAGTTATTAAAAGAGGAATACATACTATTCACGGACAAGCAATCTATTTATCATTTGTGTATATAAATTAAAGTTGATGATTAATTATAATATTATATTTTAAAGTTAAATAAAGAATTCTCAAATTTCTACATAAGCCATTTTATAGAATTATTTATATTTTCAATGTTAAAATGTAAAAAACACCTAAAATATCATGAATATAAGATCACTAAATAATGCCATAAAATAACAGTTTTTAAATAAATTCATTACTTAAACTAAAACTGTTATTTGTAGAAATTGAAAACTATTAATCAAAACAAGGATTCATATCTTAAAGATGTAAAAAATATAAAGATCTTAGATACTGCATATATCTAATTTTTTGCGCATAAAATAAAACATAACTTGCTCACAAAATAGTATGATGTATCACAATTTAAGTATTATTCTATTTCCAAGGAGATTAATAAATATTAAAGATAATGAAATCAATTTAATAAATTAAAATGATATAAAATTTGGATAAGGCACATTTTTAAAATTAAGTCGGAGTTAGAATTAAGAGCGAAATAATTTCTTTATAGTTCCTTTTCGCTTGATTGCGTGAAATTGTACTTTAATATTTGAACTGCAATAATTTAAACTACTGAAGTTATACGAAACTAATCATTTCCATATTACAAATAAATAACAGGAAAAATTGTATAATTATCACTATAAGAATTTTGAACCTTTATAAATAGTTATACCTTGCAATATTAAAAAAAATAATTGTAGTTTAAAGCACGTTTTTTTGTGAGCTAAGATATTTTCCAACTAAATACTTCCCTATATACTGTAAAAACAATAATTTTAGAATTTTTTACTGAAATTTATTAAGTATGTAGAACTTAATAACGGAAATTTAAAAATTTTTTCTATAGTAATTAACTTAAGCATTTATTGAATCAAATTCATTTTATGTCATTAATTACTCTAGAATTAACTTAAAGTGTGTAAATGAAAATGAACTAAATCCAGTAAAAATAAATAATATAAGTTCAAAAGAAATTCAAATTACTGAAGTGATAAAAAAGATACCAAACTCAGTTAGAAAAAAAATGCTATTTGTATATATTATGTATCACCTTTAATGGCATGAAAGTCGCGCATGCATAATTATATTCTTTAACTTGAGATTAATTAGCTTAATCTTTTGTTTTATACTCTGATGTTTGAAGTTGTTTGTAGATAATATATGTTTAAAACAATCAATCTGTCAGACGGCCAAAAAATAAGAAACTCTGTTTCATACCGTTTGCTGGGAATTATTCTGTCTGCTTCCTAATAGTCTAGCTCCATTCATTTTTTTCTTATCTCAAATTATTTGCCATCCAGCACTTTGCAGATGACGTTAAAATAAAAACAAATGTCCAGTACTAATTAAAGCGCCGAATTTTATGATAGAGATTTTGAATTTAATATTAAGTTATGACTTACGCCTCGATTAGCAAAATGAAAACGTCGAAAAATAGTTAAAGGTGTGAAATTATTTTTATATGGTAAAATAGTTACAAAATCTAGTTGCGCATCTTTTAACACCACTGCGAAACATACTTCCTGAATCACATTCGTAAAAACGATACTTTTTTATTTTGGTATGGTGGTGTTTAAATTATTATCAACTGTAATATTATTTGCTTAACGTCAGGTTTTTCTTAAATTCTGCATAAGCCTTTAATTATCAAACGTATTTTCGTTAAAATAAAACAAAAGTGATAATTTACTTAATTTCAATACCTATTAATGAAAACTTGATGATTCCATATCAGTTTTTATTAGAAGTAATAATATAAATTTAACTTGTGAAAAGACGCATAACTCTAAATCTTCTCAAGAATCTTCTACAACATTTAACCTATTGGGAACGAATAAAACCTTTATAGGCATTTTATGGTTTCCATTCATCCATAATAAAAGTCAAAGCTGATAAATTGTATTCTATTCAGGAAGAGACAGGGCCATCATTCAAAGACCTGAATTTTGGGCTGCACTCTTCTATTCCTTTTTAATTGTTCTGTCAAAAGTAAGAATCCCTTCCTTTCTTTGCTTCAAATGCACATTTTCTATCAATGCATGAACTTCTTTGTGAAGAAGACATACTTCATTAATATAACATTTCACACTAAATCAAAATCCTTTTAATGATACTTTTTTTTACTAATTTTACAGAAGTATTATATGAATATTTACAGAAGTATGTAATTATTGAGATATTTTTTTTCTGCTACTGTCCAGTAACTTTAGTTTTTGAAATCATATGAATTTTACTTGAATATGGTTTATTTGAAATAAATACTAAAACATTAATTAAAATATTCATGTATTTTACAAATGCCAAATATTAGCGCTTAAGCCACTAGCTCACGGCTTCTTCAAAACCACTTGGCAATGTCCCTCTACTGAGAAAGTACGATACAATTATTTAAATGTTGAAAAATCATTGGTTGATAAGAGTCACACAAAACACAGTTGAAAAATCCACAACTCTTATTTAATTAAAATAAAGTACTTTCTATTTATTAAAATATAATTGTTATATATTTAGGTTTAATTGATATGTAATAAATTTTATAATTGTTTCCAAAAGATACGTTTTCTTTATATATATATATATATATATATATATATATATATATATATATATATATATATATATATATATATATATATATATATATATATATATATATATATATATATATATCATAAATTTACGATTTACGAATTTCAAACATGATTTGTTAATTTTTATAGTTTTAAAATAAAAAGTATTAAATTTTATGTAATTTCATTTCAGTCTGATAATTTTGGCATTAATCTCTTTGTTAAAAAATATTTAACAAGCAAAGGCAATCATTGTTTAAAGAACAATAATTGTAGCATTCCTGAATCTTCCTCAAAGAAACTTTAAATTAAAAATATTCTAATGACTACAGTATTGAGTATTTTAAAGAAACTTAAAAAGAAGTTATCAGATGGAATGTTAATTTAATTAAAATGCACAGCAAATTGAAAAAAAAAACTGTTTCAATATTTGCTTTAATTGATCACAGAAAAAAATGCGTGGTAAGAATTTAAATGCCACAATTTTCTTATTAACTTAAGAATGCACCTAATCAACTATTGAATGTGCATAGAAAAACTTCACATGTTGGCAATTACTGCATTCCACTGCTCATCCGGGTGATTTATAGTGCATAAATATGCAACTAAAACAAGGCGACCACATTAAATGCCAAGCACTTCTTATAAACTCCTGCACAGTGAAAATATTTTTCTTAAAAATGATAATTAAGACGCTTCTCAATGCTAGAAAAGAACAGGAATTAGAAATAACTGAAATAAAATTATTAAAAATAACGCAGTGTAGGAGAGTGTCTTAACGAGAAGAAATAACAGAGAGAACATTTAATTAAACCATATTCATATAATAAACTCACAAGCAACTGAAACAGTAAAAAAAAAAATATCTGAAATCTCAACTCCAAATTTGACGTGGCCAGCAATAAAAAAAAAGGAAAATGTGTTTTCTATTTCTTTTTTAATTGGCAACATGGGTGGAATTCAAAGAATTTTGGTTCCTTGAGGAGAGGTGGAAGAACTTAATTTTCGAAAATAACAAAACAAATGAACATATTTCACAACCTAAACATGCAAAAGAGGCATAAACGTCAATGTTGGTGAAGATTAAAGTGATCTTCTTGGTGTTTGTTGTCGTTGTAGCTGGAGTAAAAAAGGAAAAAAAAATCTGAGGAAGTGAAGGAGGAAGTTTCATGGAAAGTGGAAGCAAACAAAGAGGAAGTTCTCGTTTTCCAGTAAGTACAGCGAATGCAAAACTGGACAAGTTAGGATTAGATAATAAAAGAAAATTGGGTCTCAAAGGAAGAGATGTAATGAAACATTACGAACTTTGTGTTCCGTCAGCCAATTAATTAGCGATCCTTTCCCGGAGGTCTGTTTATTTGTTCCTTTTCCCTTACATTTCCTTATTTCTTCCCGGAACAAAAGGTGTGTTCCGATATGCGAAAGTGGAATTTCATTTTCTTTCTTTTCCTACTCGCATTACTCACTGCTGACTTGTAATGACTCTGTTTAGAGAATAATTTATCTTAGAATTTTTCCCCCAAATTATTTTTTTCTAACGAAATTAAATGTTTGCTGAATAATTAATTTGTGTATAGTTCAGTAAAATTTAAAGTTATACGCAACATTTCTTTTTAATTGAACTGAAAAAACAATAACCTTGGTTTTTCAATATAACTGTTTTATTTTTGATTGAATAATAATTGCGTGGGATATTTTTTTCTCGCGACGGGATTCGTTTTTTCCTTCCAATCACAGGTTGATTTCTATTGGCGATTGTTTCAAGAAAGCTATTCAAACGCTTAATTATTGTAATAGAAATAAATTATGCACGGTTATGGGAATACTTCATTAAAAATCAAATTTATGTGAGTAATAAAAAATCTTCTATTAAAAAATAGATAATTCAGTGAAAAATTAATGATTCATCCTTTAAAATCTTTCTTCTCATAATAAATACGATGAAAGGCTTACTGAGAATTTAGCTGAATAATTAATTCAAGTTTTGCGTGGCATTATTAGATGGTAAATATTTTAAAAGGTTAATAAAGATTGCATGCATAATCAAAGACTTGTAAGATGAAAGAAATGACAGGAATAATTATATTTTTTACCAATTATAGCTAAAATATGGATATAAATAAAAAAGCATTTACAAGAGTTAAAGCATTAAAAAATTATAAAGTGCATTTTTAATGTTTGTATTCTACATTTTGCGTTTTTCTTTAATGGGTGCATAATCTTAATGTCAGCCATGTTTTATAAATAAAATAGCTTTTATAACATCTATGCCGCTTAAATTAGATTTTTAATGCGTCCCAATAAATTGCTAATAAAATATAAAACGTTTTCTAGAATCATTTATGATATCTTATTTAACAAAAACTTAATAAAGCAACAAAGAAGAATATTATTTTTTATAAATTTTCATAAATAGATTTTGATTTTTGATTCCCGGCATATATGTTAAAAAGTGTAAATGAACGTAATTATATATAGTTATCTGTGATTCACATATTTTACAGCTCTAATGCATACTATATATAAAATTACAAATTTAAAAAAAGGTTTAAATTTTTAATAGATTCGAGTCAAAATATTTATTAACTTGTAAATAGTATTAAGTATATAATACAGTTGAAATATTTAGAATAGATTACAATAATGTTTAAATTTTTATAAATTTGAGGATTTTTAATAATTTTTTATTATATTTTTAAAGTTTTTGCAAATCAAACTAACATTTATACTGCATATTAAGCATGTGTTATTTCTATTCTGACTTTTAGTGTTCAATAAAATACATGTTATTAAATGCGTGTTATGTAAAATATATGCTATTTTTTTACTTAAGATACCTGTAAGGTAGATAGAATATGCATTTAAAAACGCAAAAGCGATATGTTAAAGCAAAAACTTTAAAGATGGGTGCTAATCTTTGAAATAAAATTGACAATCCTCAAAATATTGAAAATAAGAATGCGAAATAATTTTGAAACAATAATTTAGTATTGTTTTACGGCCGACCGATGGCTGAGTGGTTAGCGCTCCTGACCCTTGAGCTGTAGTTTTCGAATTCGAATCCCGGTTCGGGCATGGATGTTACTTTCTTTCTCTGTTCTTTCTGTGCTTCTATGCCTTTTTTCTGTGATGATGTATGAATATGGTCCACCCTATAAACAGGTTTATGGTGGTATGGCACGGGCAACGCTACTCGCCTCCGTGACTTGGTTCACAGGTGCCCGCTGGGTAACAACAAATGAGTAGCAGTTTCTGGCCTTGTTGTGGCATAGGATTCGTCACCGATGTGCCCGCCGTAGGAAAGATACTGTTTTACGATATAAATAATTAGTTAAGCTTTTCTGACTTATAAATTAGCTGCCAGGAACTTGGAATGCATATTTTTTGAACGTTAAAGCAATATGCTAAAGAGCAAGTCTTAAAGATTTGTGTTAAATTTTGCAGTAAAAAATGAAATAACGTCAAACATTGAAGTTGAAATTTCAAAAAAGAGGTTACTCCTTAGATATCAATTTAATGCTTAACTTTTAACTTGTAAACTAATGCTTGACTACATGCTTTCTTTCTTAACAACAAGCCTTAACTAGAACTTGACTTTGATATCGTTTTGTTACTCTTCAAGATTATGTCAAACACTACTTCTATGAGCTATTTATTTTTTTTATGCCAAGACAGGAAATATTTCCGGTGACAGCTATTAAGGCGGGGGGATTTTATCACCCTGAAACATGAGGGCAGTAATAGGGTTGTGCTCAGTTTCTTTCGATGGAGTGCCAAATAGCCATTTTTCCTTTTTATTTCCTTCTCCCTTCTCAACAAAAAACGGATTGGCCAGAAACAAAAAGAATCAACTCTGTTCTCTGTCGAAGATCGAAAAGGTCAGTGTATGCACCCCCTTGTCTTAACTGGAACCATATCTCTAAGAATCCGAGCAGTATTCCATCATAACCTTAGAAAACTTACTTCGTGTCACTAAGCGTAGAAGATACTTGATTTTTTCCCCCCTCTCAGCAATTGCCAGCCACTTTTTCTTTCCCTATTTCTTCTTTTATTGTTCCACTTTTTCCCCCTCAATCTTTTTTCTTTTTTACTATTGAGAAAAATAAATATTGTGTGCAGTAAAAGGGAAGAATGATGTTGAAAAAAATATTGTCATGTGTTTTCGGACCGGACAGCGAAGCCAGTGTGATGACATTCTGATGAATGTTTTCCGGAATTCCGAAGGGGTTGGCCTCATCACGCCGGTGGTTGAAGGAACGCCAGGAATGTTGGTGTTCTAGAAAACGGATTGCTGTACATAAATTTTTCTACCTTTCCAAATCCACAAACTAGTCTCAATTATTCCATGGGTCAATGATCTTAGGCAGATGCTTGTATGCAGAAATTAATTTTTGCTGGAGTTGGTTATGTTGTTAACTTCTCATATTTTGCATACTCAATATGCATATATTTTATATCATATCCATAGAAAGCAATTCTTATTATACAATAAGGAAGGATTTCATAAGAATTATCTCTGAAGCATTATTAAAATATCAATGATTATTTTTAATTAAATAAATAAACGTTATAAAAAAAGAATGTTATGAAGTACTTGTCGGGGAAATGAAGGAAAATAATTCAGATCTGAGCACGTAAAGTCACTCAGTCAATATGAAATGAATGACTGAATCACAAATAGAAACATCAGTCGACTTCTATTATAATGATCATAAAGAAACCACAATATTTGTTCGATGTAAAGAAATAATCATAAATAATTGGTTCGTGAAAAAATCATAAGAAAGCGCACATACTCACAATATTATTTTTCTTTTATTTCGGTACAATTTAAAAGAAATGAATTAATTTTCTTTGAATTGTTTTATTGTATCACTTGGTATCACTTTACCTTAAAAAATGACACTTGTCCCAAAATATCATTATCTTTTAACCTTATAAAAAGTATTTTTATAAACCTTATATAAAGTGTATTCTATTAGTAAAGACACTGAGCATGTTAGTTCAATTATTTGGGAGTTCGATTCAGTTTGAGATTCTTCAAATTTATTGATCCCGATTTTATTATCTTTACATTTATTTCAGCTGAAATATCTATAAGAGTAGGTGCCGAGCTGGCATTCGAACGATATATATAGTGAGGCACATAATGGTGATGCCATCGTTGCCATGTAAATGAGTGGATATTCGTAATTTAGAAACAGGAGTCAAACATAAAACCTTCAGATTTGGCCTGCCACACCAGAGGCAACATTTAACATTGTGGACATTGCTACCAAGACTTTTATTTGGTGCTGTCCGAATTCAAACTCACTACTAAGTTACCGTTTTAACACAAATGCAGCATTTATGTGGACTGTAAGTAAGCTATTGGTTTTTGATATGACAAAACGGATACCTTAGTAGCTTAAGGTTGTTGAAAGTCATTTGAATGTTCTTTGAACTTTTTAGTGAGGTTTTTTAAGCGGCTTTTCATAAATATAAATTTACAATATTTATATGTCACACGAGAAAGCTATAGTGGGATCCCACCAATATTACCAGCAAAAAACAGAAACACAATACCTATATTTTAGATTTATCATGATCTAATGAAAAGACCATAGTTCTAAAACTTTGAATTACCTAGATTTTGGGATCAATTCCAGTCACTTAATCTGTTGTTGTGACTATCTTCGAATATGAGAGTTGAGCCATGGGCCTTTGTTCATGATTGTTCATACTTGGAGTTTGTATTCCAAGCATGGGATAACTAAAATGACCTCCCTATATTTTTAGTTGTTCTCTTCCCCGGTATTTCCCAAAAGAAAGGGAGTCCCCAGAATTCTTCCTTCAGTCCCTCCGAATAAGAAATGTTGGGAAATTCGCAAGTATTTTAAACGTTGTAGGCATGTACGTTTTGTGATTTGTTTCTTCTTTAAGACACACGAATGCAGTTTTTGAGAAAAAAGATATAATCCCGTAAATCAAAACAACTTAATATTCCTATACATTGAATTGGTCTTCTTCATTTATGCTGATCTACGAAACCATTGGAGGTGGAAGATATGAGCTACTTTTAGTTTTTTATTTGTTTCGCGATCACCTTCAATGACTATTGGGGAAAAAAGTATATTTTTACTTGTATATACTATGAAGGTTAGCTTACCCGATCAGTCCAAAATGCCTTTACTTACTGTCCAATGATCGACCTCTGTCCTCTTAATACCCCTGCCTGCAATAGGCTGTATCAAAAAAAATTATATATTTTCCTCTTTCGAGCGGCATATGAAATCAGGCCTGAATTTTTTCAAACAAAGGAGAGTGAACCAATCACTAGGATACTCTTGTTCCATTGAGTTCAATTAACAATCCTTAGTTAGACTTTAAATAATATATGTGAAATTGACAATCAATTAACAATCCTTAATTAGATTAAGTAAAATATGTAAATGACTAATGACCAATTTTCCTTTCCATATTATTTTTTACATTGCGAAAAAAATTTCAAAATCATTTCTTGTTTCAAAAGACGACAGCAGTCCATGTAATTAAGTAAATAATCGAGATTTTTTTCTTTCTACATTTTTCAGTTTCAATTCTAATGAATGATTGGTTCATAAGCAAAAGTGAACTTTATGAACTGTTTCAATTTATGATTTTATTCCTCCGTTCTGTTTAAAGTCATATTAAGTATTAAAAAAATAGATGAAGAATTAATCCGGTATTTTAAACCAATAAAATTATACCCAAAGTTTAAAAAACATTTTCTTTTTTACTTTTTGGGGGGATACTCGATATTAATCATGATTTATTTTGAGATGACAGTTTCTTCTAACTTAAGTGTACTCTTGATAAATGAAATCCTACTTCAATAAAACGGAACTTTTGAAACTTTTATACCAAAAAAAGCTGAAGTAAATAAAATAGTAGGTTGAATGAAAAACGTAATGCGTTTAAAAAGCTATTCTCCGCTAATTTATTTTCTGTGGAATCGTAATTCGATCAAGACTGTTCCAGAATTGCTCAAGCGGAAGAGACAATCGAAGTATTGAGAACTTCCGCCAAACTTTCAGTTCATGTGGTTAACAAAAAAGGGGGGTGATCGAACTCACATTAACTTAAGTTCAACCTTAGTGGTTTTAAAACGCTTTGCTTAAAAATATATTCTACTTTATATAAAATTTATATTAAAAATTATATATTTTCATCTATTCTTTATAAAGTTCCTTTGTTTCACGAGTGCAAAATTTTAACGCATACGATTTCAAACATTACGGGAAAAGACATTTGTTGGAAAAGAATTGTAGTATCGAATTAGAATCCTAAGAAACGTAAGAGAATATAGTAAGAAAGAAAAAAATTTCCTACGCGAGAAAGAGAGAAAACTCTGAAAGTTTGAACTCTGTTGTTCTGTAATTGGCTTTGTTTCATTTGAATAACACAATTTATGAAGTTTCGTTTGTCGAGGAAGATATTAAAACCACTTCCATTGAGGATTTGTTGCAGTTAAAGAAACGAGCATGTTTATTAATCGATGTAAAAAAAAAAAATTGTAAAAGAAGTAGACGAAAAATATCAAATAAGACAAAAATTGTCAAAAAGTATAAAAAAAACAGCCTCTCTACAATTTTGAAAATTCAGAAAAAAAAATATTTTGTAAAAGCAAACATTGCTAGAATAAGTGCTCCCTCTCGAAAATATTGCAGAGAAACAATGCATCTTAAACAAGAAAAAGATTTGCTTACTTAACTGAAGAAAAATGACAGGAATGAACATTTCTGTACATGGTAATATCATTAAAATTATGTGTGGTTATCAAGTTACTTTGCAGTGAAGCTGAACGTAAAAGATTTCATGCCATCAGATAGTTTGCTTCAAAAATTTTAACTCAGATACTAAGCTTTAGAAAATTGTATGGTAGAAGTGGAACTGTGAATAAAATTTCAGAATTTGAATGGAAAGAAGGAGCATTGAAATCCGAATTAGATCCTGATTCAGAATAAGTTCCCAATCCCATTCTCGATCTACTTTCCGAATAAGACTCCGAGGATGTTTACAGCGTGGACAAGACATGTTTGTTTTTTAAGACCTTAACCGAAAGAACACTTAGCTTTAAATTCTAAATGATCTTCCGGTTAAGATCTTAAAAATTTTCTTTTACCATAAATATAATAGGACTTTAAAAAAAACACAGAAATCAGGACTGCTCAAAGACAACATGAATGGAACAGAAAAACTTCCTCTACTTTTCATAGAAAAATATTTAAAATCTAGATGTTTCAAAATTGTTAAAAACTTCCAGCTGTATATCATGCTAACATTAATGCTTGGATGACTATAGGAGCATTGATGAAATTTACCTGAGAGACTTAGATCGCGGCCCTTTTTATCGGAAAACCGTAAGGTTCTGATTATGGATAACTGCACTGCTCTTGTTGAAGTTCCGCATCTTGAATCGATTCCTTTTGTTGAATGCAATTTCTCTCCTACAATCCATGGATGAAGACATAATTAACAGTTTCTAGAGAAAATATGCCAATTACTTTTACAAAAAGTTATTATGGGCTTGGAGTTGGAGCGGCCACTATAACAGTAGAAGAACAAGGTAATTTACCTGATGGAGCGAAGATGAGTAACTCACGCATGAACTTCAACAAAGGTGCAGCAATTTTTCAAGTACCCTTTGAATTTAGACTCACATGTGATGTGTGCAGAAGAAATATGCGATGATAAAATTTTTGAGAATATAATGAATGAAAACGAAAAACATCTTTTAGATGTCGAACAAGAAGAAAATGCTATAGGGCAAGGCTGCTTGTGTGTATGCAAAACATGGCTAACTGAACTAAAGTAGTTTTGAGGGAAAAATACCAGCAAAATGCTTTTATACATTTAAAAAATGAAAAAAAAAATATATTTTTAAAAATAGTTTTTCAACAGAAAAATGATATTTGAATACGTTGCCTTATTTTATCTATAAAATGAAAGTAAATACTCTTTTTAAGTATGAATCCTATTTTGCATGTGTTTCTTATAGCGCATTCTAGATAATTTTTCTACGGATATTTCATTTATAAAGAAAATGAAATCATTTGTAAAAAAATCTTTGTATAAAAAATAATTTATGTATTAGATCTCAATAATCTAATACATTATTTTTCTATTTTACAAACTGTTTTACTGGTGCCTATGAGTTCTCAAAAAACGAACGTCTATTGCATTATAGATTCATGTATATATTAATATATTTATGTGTATATATTGCATATAAAAATGTATATGATTATCCAAGCATATATATTATATGTATCTATAAACACATTATAAGCCCTTTTTAATTCAGTTTTGTAAAAGAATTGAAAATAAATATATATCCCTGCTATAAATCATAAGAAAAGAGAGAGAGGCAAATATTAAATTTTTATCATATTTTTTAAATAAATTTCATCTATATTTGTTTCTATTTTTGAACAGAAATTTTAAAGCTGGTAATTTTTTAGACTTTGTAAAACAAACTTAATCACTACATGAACTATGTGTTTCCGTTATCTTAATTTGTAAAGTACATTTTTAGAACTTTTTTTTTATCATCATTTACATAATGCTCACTTGAAAATCTTGTAAGGATCTTTTTAGTTTTTTCCCCATTAATCTGATAATAGGGGATTTTAAAAATGCTCTCACTGAATGATAAAATAAATCCTCTTATTTTTTTTATCTATAAAGGGAATTATTTTTACTCCACTGAATAGCTAAAAATACAGAAATTATTTTTCCCTGTTTGCAGTATAAAACTTACAAAATATGTCAGTATTTAATCTTACTATAAAAATACTTCTTTTAATATTTCTTAAAGTTCATTTACTTTTACTTTCGGGAATATTAAAAAAAAGAGATTTCTTTAAAATCCTTTTATAAATTTATGGAAAAATACTGAAAAAATAAACTTTTTTTAATTATTATTAAGCATATGAAACTTCATAAGTTCAATTAAAAGGTATAATTATTTCCAGAAATTACAATTTTTAATGAATTAAAGATACATGGTGCTAATAAATAAATTTACAACGGGAAACACAATGTCTATATATAGAAAAAGTAAACCTATTAAATTGTATTAATTTTTAGCAATTAATTATAAATAAAATACAATTATAAAGATAAATAATGTGTTTATTAATATGCTAATAGTATATTAGCTATAGAGGCTATTAAACATCAAAC
This sequence comes from Latrodectus hesperus, assembly GCA_037975125.1. Classification (NCBI taxonomy): domain Eukaryota; kingdom Metazoa; phylum Arthropoda; class Arachnida; order Araneae; family Theridiidae; genus Latrodectus; species Latrodectus hesperus. The sequence goes on from CM075862.1 coordinate 46,543,025, forward strand.
AGCAACTTATGTACAAGAAAACCGGTGGAAACACAAATGGATTTTTGCATATTTTGTATCAATAAAATTACAGAAAGAAGTATGTAACTGTTATAAATGGTGTTAACTGTCGATATTCAATCTATTCATTCAGTACAATGCATATCTTAAGTCTGGTATGAATGGGTAGTACATCTGTTAGCAGGATTGCACTTTAAGCGATGTTGAATTTTCAGATTCGAAATTCAGGGATCTTGCTTGAGGAATTTGAAACAATTTCTGTATAAGATACATTAACATAAAGAAAATATAAGGGAATGAGATTATGTGAGTGTGGGAAGGTCATTCGAACCTCTAAATAACTCATCAAGTTACAGCAGTTTTGATGTCATCGTGCGTTTGCTTACCGAAAAGCATTCAATGATGTTGGCCTATACAAATGACGAACAGTTTACTGAATTTGTCTTATGTTTCCCATTCAATAAGCACATGACTCTATTTTGTGCTGAAAGGAAGACATACTTCACCGCCTTCTCATTTTTATATACGAAGGACTACTAGATCGTGGTATTTTGGTCAAGCAGTCCTCTCTGATCCAATTTATCCCAAAGGGAATGAACTGGACAAACATATGAATCCGATTTTGCCAGATTACGTTATTGAAAGAAACGTACAACATGTTTGCATTACACAAACTTTCTGCATACAGATAATTCGTAATGCATTTCACTAAAAATATCTCCTTCATTTCGAAATTTGATTGACACCTGGAAAATTAACTTTTAGATTACGTTTGAAGGAAATTTGATCCACATGTATTTGTTTAGTACACCAACATGGATCTGCCTCCATTACCCCTCACATTTTGAATTGATTAAGTTGGATTAGATAAATTGGGTGCTATACGTACCACTAAAATACCTCGCTAAAAGTCACTGGTAAGAGCTGATGTTCTTTAATAAACATAGAACCAGAACCTTTGAACTTTTGATAACATGCATTTACAAAAAATCGATCAAATGTATGTAAAGAGGACAAACTATTGGAAAGTATAAGTCTCTTTTTTCAGACATGTTGCCTGACGCAACAGTGAAACTTGCACACAAATTACTGACTAAGGTACATGCACAGTGCTGTTTGGTAAGAAGTCCCTGCTGGTGTTTATCTTTGCAATTGACTTTTTCACGTTTCTCGTTTTAATTTAAAGATATAAACACTAGTGTCAAAACTTTATCATTAGAGATTTGACAGGTATCATTCTTTTCAATTCAAAGCCACACACGCGCATGTGAAAACACCTACATTTATGATTTTAAAAGAAAATTAAGAAATGTATTCACTAAACTTTAAAATATTATTTTTTCTGACTTTTTTTTCTAATTTTTTCAATTATGGATTACACAATAAGTAAATATTTTATTTTCATATGTTTTGACTGTGAAGAAATTATAATTGGAAAGAAGTAAATAAGCAGAGATGACTCCGGGCACTTGTCGTATATAATAACACTAATCAATTAATTGATTATCGAAGAAGCAATTCCGAACATTTTGTCTGTCATGACCACAAATAAGCAGAAGAAAGCATAGAAAACCTATCAAGGGAAGGTAAGGACTGTACTATATTAAAATGTTTGGACAAACTTTTGCAAATCCACAATAATGTGAAGTATACTTTCCAATTAATAAAGCATACACATTAATGCTTAAATATGATTTGGTATTTATGTTCCATATATCCAAAGGGTAGAATAAATTGTTGGAATTAATACCGGAAAATATTTAGTAAGTAGTAATAGTAAAGAATAATGAGAAATTTCCCATAACTCCTTCTCATTTTATCTTTAAAAAATTAACACATATTTTTTCCAAGGTATTGTACGTAAAATGCATTTTTCCCCTATATAGTTTTAATAATTTTATTAACATAAATTAAATTCTTTATGTTTTGATTACTTTTTTAATTTTCGTAAAAACATTTAATATTTAAAAAGTTTTAATGATGTATATTGTTTCAATTGTTCAATTAATTATTATTATTACATTATGTATGAAAATTATATAAATTATATTTTTGATATTTAATTTTATAATAATAGCTTCTAATAATAATAATAATAAGAAAATTGACAAATATCAATTCATTCTTAAGCATTTATTTTAAGAAGGTATTTACTTATTAATTCACAATCACAGTATCAATTACTTCATATATAAGGTAAATATTCACTGCACACTTTCACAATATATTTTCGAAATTCAAAAAGGCTATGAAGTTGACTGATATGAAAGTTTCGAATTGAAACAATGTGAGTTTTTTATAAAAGAGAATATAAATTATATATAAATTCCAGTATAAGAAGCCATGATCATATTTTGCATTAAAAATACATAGAATTGAAAATTTGGAAATGTCTATTATACAGCTGTTATCACTGGTTTACCATTTAAGTCAAAACGAGATAATAATTTTTTTAATGAATCAATCGTATTGATCACAAAACTAGTACGATTTCAGTCAAACATTTGCTGCCAAATTATGCATGTTTATCATACCTAGTACAAAGCTCAAGAAATAACGATTCTAATTCCAATTTTTCCAAAAAAAATATTTCCTATTCTTGAAAGAATATAATAATATATAGATAATTAAATAAATTAAAATAAAAATTTAACAATGAATGACTAATTTTTCCCCACTATTAAAAATTATATTTTCTGAAATGAATGAAAATGAATTTTTACATCTTTCTTTTTCCGTGAGATATACATTACGGTATCTTCTATCTGATATCTAGTAATTATATGACAGATATTCGGTTGCATTAATTGTCATTTTAAAGCTCAGTGAACTTAGGAATAATTAATATTTATTTAGTTTCTTGTATGAAAGTTAGAACTTTGAAAATTATGATTTATTGACATTTAGTACAGAAATGAGTTATAGTTAATTTCAGAGATTTAAATTACTACATTGGTTTTAGTACAAGAAACTTAACTATGGCAATTTATTTAATCGCTTTCTACAAATGTAAGTGAAAAGAGAAAACTTAAGGAATGGCTATAGGATGAAGTTTGAGCTCAAGAAGCTGATGATTTATGATGCGATAGAGAACGTACCTCAAGCAAAACATCGAAAACAGTGTGAGGGTGTATTGGGTTGAAAATGTGGCTGACATATGATAATTATCATCGTAAAATTGAAATAAGTAAAGATTTCCTAAATTGTACGAACTTTCTCCTAAATTCTTTGAAAATTAAATTTCACCTCAAAATAATTAATAATTTCTCGATAATTCATTTAAAACCGTCGAGATGATCTTGAAAGATTAAGAGAAGTCTGTTAGCTTTCTTAGGCCGTGTGTTTCAATAGAGAACGTGCATAGAAGAATTTCTCGATTTGGAAAAAAGTGATATTTATACTTAGCTTTCCTAAAAATGTTATTTTACGTCATGGAATGTTTTAAAACACTCAGATATAAATGACCAAAACACAGATCGAATGGGTATGGAACACTTGCAAATTATTCTTAGTTAATTCATCATTAAATATTCATTAGAGCGATTTGGAAAAAATATAATATGTATACTGCTTAGTTTTGCTCAGAAAGCTGTTTTACATCAGAAAATGTTTTAGATAACTCAAATATAGATCACTTGAACATAGATTGAATGGAGTATGGAACACTCGAAAATGCTTTTTAGTTATTTAATCATTAAGTATTCATCAGTGCAATTTGGAAAATTAATGATATTTATAATATTTAACTTTTTCAAAACGCTTTTACATCTCGAAATAAAGTGTCAGATGTAGATTAGCAAAAAACAACTCCAAAGAATTAGGAGATATTTAATATTATCTTTAGCTCCTAAGAAAAAAAGAATTGAAATTAAAATATTTTTGATGCATACTCAAATAAAATTGTGATCAGCCACATATTTAGAGAGTTGAAAACATTCATTGCAGATACCAATTTTTTTTAAATTAAAAAAGTACTAAATATATATTTAAAAAAAACATAAAACAGATAAGAAAATGGGATGGTTAAAATAAGTAAAGATCCAATACTTCTAATATATTCTTTTAGGACTAATGGTTGCGTACAAGTGACGATTTTAAAAGTGTGAAAGAATCACTGATATTCGTGCTTGGAGCGAGAAAAATCTGTAATGATGTGCGTTGTAGCATTAATAAGTCTACAGTGGTTAAAATTAGTATTAAATACAGTTTTATTTAAGTGCTAACCATAATTATGATTTTAAATTGAAATACAGTTTTTATTTTAAGTTAGCCATAGAAAACTATTTTGATTTGAATTTCATGCCTTTCTGTTCTTTCCTTTTCAATTTAGTTATTAAGAAAATTCGTGAAATACTAAGTAAGGATTGTAATATATATATATATATATATATATATATATATATATATACATATATATATATATATATATATATATATATATATATATATATATATATATATATATATATATATATATATATATATATACTGTATTTTCAAGCAACAGCTGATACTCAGTTATACAGAGATGATGATAAATTTAAAATCACATGTGGAACGTAACATAGGAATTAATGTAGTGAATTATAAAGAATGCTTGTCACTCTCCATTGCTCTGATTAAAAACTATCGGATAAAAATGGGTAACTCTAATTATGACTCAGCACTGGTTGATTTTGAATTTTTTTTAAAAAAAAGTTCAAATATAAAGAGATTCTCGATACGTAAAATATACGTTAGAAACAAGTGTTAGTGTCAAAAGTTGCCAGTTGCAACAAACTGCAAATTCTCTTTTGGAACCTATGATCTGTTATTCTTTGGCGATAATTAAAACATCTAGATTTTTATTTTGCCTAAGCTTTGGTGTAACATAATTAACCATAAGGCGGAAAAGGAGCTGTTGCAATTTCCGCCATTTTGAATAAATACTGAAAACGGTGAAAGACAGGATTTTCTAATTTGGCTGCATTTTGTACTTTTTTTTTTGGTATCCACCACTCTCTCTTAATTAACGACAGTTGTGTTTCAAATTACACTACTTTAGGTAAAAGGCGATAGATCAACTGTCGCCTATGGTAAGAGGAAAAAATTAATTTTTACACTTTTGCTTCGAGAAAACTTTTATTACTTAATTAAGTTCATTGCAAGAAGGAAACTGAATTTTAAACAAGAAGCTTCTCCGTATTAGGAAAAGTAATTCTTGAAAGCTTTTGCAAAAAGGAAGAAAAGATCGCCAGAAATATTAGGAAAATCTTTCAAGTATTAAACTTGAAAAGGCGATAATGAGGTTCGGCCGATATTTTTTCCCTTTATACCAGACGCTGCGAATTTGTTTCTTGTGTGTTGCATTTTTAATACTTAAAGCAGCGTTCAAGTGACTTTGCTAGATATACTACACCTGGAAGTTTATTGCTTTAGATCCATAAACTGGATAATTACACTTACTTAATCATAATTTATTAACGACACTTTATGATAGAGTGCTTTTTATGATCGTCTAAAATAACATTTTTTACTTTCTTCCAGGCCTTGCTTTTAAGATATCTAAGTGACTGAAGTCAAGTATTCTGAGTGCTTTAAAAATGCTTAATTAAATAATTCATCTGAAAATCTGGTATTTAGTATGGTGTTACCAAGACGTTTGCTTCGATAATTTTATTTATTTGCTTTCAGAAATAAACTCAATTACTCATATGTATGAAGTAATGTATTTAATTATTACTAGCATATACATATTGAACGGTACTTAAGTGTTATTGAGTCGATCCTTTTCGCCAAACAAAATATGTCACCAAATATTGCAAATTTTAACATTTTTTTAAAAAAATTATTGCAGAAGAAAAATTGGGCAGTTAACTTATATATTCTTCTAAGCAAATAGATGAAAACTACTTTACTTTATATTCAAATGTTTTAAATTAAAAATTTGCCTGAGCTAAAAATATAAGAAAAATATGCTTAGATATAGAAAAAAAAATCTAATGATGTCACTAAAATATAACATTTAGCAACATATATTTTTATAAATAATGTTCGACGGATTAATACGTAAGTATTAGTTAAAAATTAAAGATCTGTATGGAATACCTATAATTTAATTCGAGTGGTAATTGAATAATCGGTAACTTAAGATTGAATTAAATGCAATGATTTTATTAAAATAATGTTGATGTACAATATTAGATTCATATATAATTAACATTAATGTATCATTAGCAGAAAATAAAGCAAATATTGTTTGATAAAATAAGAGCGTACTCATAATTTATTATACTGTCCTACTTTAGGTAATTTTCAATAATCCTGGTGAATTGTCGCCAACTTGCTGACGTTTGACGATACGAGCATTCACGTCGCCAAATAAAAATGGTCATCGAATTTAAAATGTTAGAACACAAAGTAAGTGTGAAACAAGAAAATTAAGGTATACCAAAATTTTTTTGGGTTGAATTGGAAAGTATAAAAACAAATATCATTAAAAAATAAAGTTTAGAAAACATTCCTCAAAGTTTCTAATGAGAATTTTAGATTTTGATCTCAATCATTTGCGATTAGTTTCGTAAAACAGCACATCTAGCATGTTGAAAGATGGGATGGGGAAAAATAAATCGTTTTTAAAAATATGAAATTGTTAAATAATAAATTAAATTATATAAGATTAACCATAAACAAGATTATGTTTCTCCATAAAAATGATTAATAAAATCGCAAGATTAACTTACCATAACTTTGCAAATAAACTTTTAAATGTGCGTTTTTAATGTGTATTCGATATCTGGGTTTTAAATTGAATCAGTTCTTATAGAACAAATTTCGATAAATAACAAACATAATGAACATGGAACAATTACAAAAAATGCTTATTAACAAAATAGTTGACTTCAATTTCTACGTTTGCCTCAAAAACATCCGGAAACCACACCAAAAGTGAAAGCGCTAAAAAATATAAACGATCGCCAATTTTAGCGATCACTCTAATCATGGAAAATTTAACCATACCTTTCGTATTGATTTTCTTCTGACTGCTATTTTCTTTTTACGAAAAATCAACAAAAACTCAATTAGTGTTACCACTTCCCAACTTAGAACATATGCTCTTGCAATAAGAATTTGGGTAAGTAAAACTGATAATTAATCAGGAATAAATAATATAATATCACTCACTAGTTGGTCGTTGATATACCACTTGAGCTCTGGGGCTGGTTTGGACTTTCCAGAATTGCATAGAATTGAAACATTATCTCCCAATTCATATTCAGCCTTTTCTGTCATTAATATGGGACCATCTGATGGTGGCACTGTAACAAAATATTTATTTTAGGAAACAGAGTATTTAATAAGTAATTCTAAAAAGCAATAAATTGTGTCTTGTTCATATATGCCTTATTACTTACATAAAATATCTGGATACTAAGCATTTTTAAATAAATAGTATTAAAAAAAACTACAACTTTCAGAAAATCTGATTTATTTATACATTTTCACTTTTTCCATTATATATTGAATTATTCAATCGTTCTTTTCATCTGCAGAATTAAAATTCGTATTATGTTTTGTTGAAGACAAATACTTAGGAGTTTAAAATAACAAGACGAAATAACAAAAAGAAAAAACTATGTAGTTTTACCGCCATTCAAGCAAGCATCAAAACTGAATCCATCTTGTCTTTTAGAACTTTTAAAATAGACACTAGAAAATGTTAAAAAAAACTCAAACAGAACAAAAGAAACACATAACAAACGTTACGTTTTCTATGTTTATAATGGTGTTTCCTCACCAGCCAGCAGCCAGCTTGAAATTAAAATATTTTCTTAATACAACCGATAATATTTTTTTAGTTAGAAACCTAAGCCTCCTATGGTGTACTATGAAATAACAGAGAAATAAATATCAATTTACGTCGCGTGATAGCTAAAAAGTAAATTGTCTCATTTTTTGCATTAATTTGCTTGTATTGTTGTTGTAAAAAAGAATCCTACATTATTTTCATAATAATATTTATTAAAAAATGGTTTCACTTTTTTGTAAAGTGTGGAATGCATACACGCAAATAAAAGCTTATAACATACAACTCCAGAAAAACACATTTTCGAAGTTACAAAAAAAACTTATAATCTATCCTCTTCCTCTAAATGGTTTCATAAGATATCAATAACCTCAAAAAGAAATTGTACTTGGGTTTCAACAAAAAAGCTCTAAAGTGTTTACTTTTCATTTCTATATGTTCGAAGAAAAGTCTCAAATTTTAAGAGAAATATGTTTATCAACATTTTTTCTGGCTTTTAATTTTTGATTTTTATCTATGAATGTGATTTTAAGGTATCGCTCTATAATAAATATTGATACTCAATAAACTACGCTTTTGTGAGTGTATCTATATAATCAGAAAAAATGTTTTCGATTTATAGTAAATTAAAATTCGTTATATTCGGAAGAAATAAGAGTCGTGTGTTAATTATTTTCTTTTATGAAAGAGGGAAATAAATTTTCAAAGAGAGTAAATTTGTATTCACATTGTCTCTCATATTTATATATGCAGTTGATATTTATGTATTTTGATTCTATTCAAAACATATGTTTTGTTGAAGTATGAAGTATAAGTTACATATTAAAATAAAAAAAATCTTTTCAGTGTAATTTGGTGCTTTGGAAAAGTCCTGCAAAATTTTACTTTTCTACTTAATTTGACAATATTTAAGAAATTCATATATATATATATATATATATATATATATATATATATATATATATATATATATATATATATATATATATATATATATATATATATATATATATATATATATATATATATATATATATATATATATATATATATAGTAATCTTTCATGGTACGCAAAATCAGTATTTTGGTTGATAGCTTCCATCAACCAAATAAAAAAAAAATTGTTGTTTCTAATAAAGTTCTCGTTTTCACCATATATTTCTGTTTAGACTGAATTTCCTGGAATAAAATGCACCCAATTTCAAAAAATGTATGAATATTAAACATTTCAATATTCTGTTTTTATTTTACATTAATGTTTTTGAAGAGCATTCCTTGATTAAAGTGATTTATGTTACAAATCTTTTAAGATCAAAAGTATGGCAAACAAAAATGTTGATTTATTGTCATAGATAATTATATCAGAAGCATTTATATAACAAATTATTCAGTCAAATTATTTTATTGCTTATTTTTATGTATCAATATTATCATTATTTATTATAACAAGGTTTAAATTAAACATAATTTTTTTTTATTTTGGAAACAACTTTTCTTAAATGTGTGAAGAATGTCTTCAGTTTAATTATTATTTTTATTCTTCAACCAAATGTAATTAAATCAATAATGTAATTAAATCGATAATGTAATTAAATTAAGATAAGAAATTAAAATTCATAAACTTACATTGTCTTAGAACAGTGTTTTAACTTTTTAGCATCCGTAACATAATTTTCAATCATAATTTTTATCATGCATACAATGAAATATATACAATAATATATTTTGAGTATTTTGAGGTTGAATCTACACAATGACCTTAATTTTAACTTTTAAAGTTTACCAAGAATAGTAAATTTTGTTGGTAACATGGATCCTCAGCATTGGCAAAACAAGAATTCACTATATTCCTAAAAGAAAAAATTTCACATTTCTAGAAAATAAAAACAGACTGGAAGTCAAAAAGTTTCGCTGTTTATTTGTGATGAAATTTAGCTACTTGTGTGTGTGTGTGGTCCACATATTCGAGAAATTAAATAACTTTAATCTTCAACTCCAAAGATGAAATACATATATATTGCAATTGAATGATTAAGGTTAAGTTCCTTGTAGATAATTGTAGTATAGTCTAGCAGAAATTTAATGCAAAAACCTAATCGATCATTGACGTGGATGATTGTGTTATAACATACAAGGCTCAAGAACAACAGATAAGAGTTGTTTTTGTAACCACTGAAAAACCTTTAGCCATGTTGGCAAAATATTTTTATAAGCATGTTCTTACTGACGATAAACTGATATCAAGTGGTTTACAGATCCGTTTCATGATGTTCCAAAACCCCTCTCAATTGCAGAGGAAAAATCCTTCATGTATTTCACGCCAAGTGGTGAAACGAAGAGGCACGTAATAAGGCAGGAGTACATGATGAGTTTTCTGCATTAAAAACAAGGGCATTTTGCATTTTATTACATTTTTCAACACAATACCTTTGTGAAACTGGATTTTCTGCTGTGGCTCCACGGAAGACAAATTATGGATCTCAGTCAAATAAGAGAAAAGAAGGTAGAGTGTCTATTTCTGGTATAAAGCTTTCCTTCGAAACACATTGTTCTGCAAGACAGACCAACGGAAGTCACTAGCTATTATTAAATTTGTCTTAATTTAGTAAATTTTGTGATTTAGAGTAAGTTTTAATTCTCAGTAACATGTTTTAATTTAATAATATAACTATTAAATATTATGTCTAAATGTATTTTACTTTGTATCTGTGTGTGTACTTTACTTTAAGTCAGCCAACAAATTCTTTTAAATAATATTTTCTCTTGGATAAGCTTGCACTCCTCCCTTTTTTTTGAGTGTTCCCACCCCTCAAGATATGGGTGACCCACAGGATAAGAACCGGTGTCATAGAGTAAATTCAATAGCTTTCTTGAATAACTTTTTAAATATCATGAGTAATATTAAATTTAATCATTATATAGTAAGAATACAACATTTTTGTACTTACATTGACTATAAATTTATGAATTATCCATTAGTATCATAAAAAGTTATGTGATTGTATTAGTATTCTTATACTTTTTAAAGAAAGTTCAAAAACCGAAACCATTAGTTGCATTCAATGGTTCATAAAAATATATTTATAAGAATTCTAATTACTTAAAAAATAAAATATTGTTATTTTTACTATTTTGTTTATATTAATCGATTCATAATAATTTTTACATGTTTTAAAACTATAATTTTCTCTGAATACGCAAATGTCTGCCTATCACAGTGATTCTTCTTTAAATAATAAAGATTAAAATCAATGATTACCATTCCATACAGTGCATAGTGTAATGTTCAAACAGCAAATATTTTCCGTAATAAATGAAATAATGAAAAAATAATCACTCATTTTAACAGAAAATATAAACTTTTATTTTGTCTTACTCAATATAAAAAAATATTAACTTATATATTTTTCTAAATACATTTTTCTGTACTGATCTGGCAGTTGAATAGTTATCATTGTTTTCCTTCGATTTTATATTTTGTGGATTCTATTCTCATCTTTTCGTGGATGTTTTTAAAAGTTTGGAGTCCATTTTTTTGCCCTGTTAGTCTAACTCCAATTTGCTAACAAATACTAAAATTGTTCGGTAGAGGGTCAATCTATCTCATTTTTTTATATATAGCTAATTGCCGTAAGAAAATCCAGAGGAGCGTAAATGCGGTACTAAATTATATTGGGAAGAGTATAAACTTTGACAACACATTCGCAAAATTTTAATCAGAATCTTATGATATAGCCGCATAAACATATAATTTATATAAAAAGTAAACATAAAACTAACTATGTTGGAGTAATGTTGAATAAGCACATATGTTCACAAATGCATTCCAAATACACAAATACACTTTTTTTCATTTAATAGCATGATTTTTCTTAAAAACAAATTACATTTAAAATTTTGATTTTAGGTAAAGTATTGTTAGTTTCAAATGAAACGAACGTGTTTACTCTTTTCCCAACACGTCACCGATTAAAAATGCATTAAAACTCAAACAAAAAGAGTCCTGACTTTAATTTTTTCACATTCCAACCTTCCAAAACTGCCTGGATTTGCTTTTAGAATAATTTTATGGAGAAATTTATTTCATACTTAAAAACAACGTTTCGAAGAAATGTACTTAAATACGGCTAATAGTGTATGAAAGTAAGTGCATGAGAGAGAGAGAAAGAGAGATTCATATGTAAAAAAGTCTCAGGTCGGATCACCAAAACTGTAACAATTGTAAAACATTATTCTATGAAGAATTTATTATAAACATTTTTTTTAACAAATTTGAAATCCAAAAGTCAATTATACAACAGGCAAATTTTATTTTATATTAATGATTTCTTATTGACATTCCTAAGAGATTACACTAAGATTCAACATGTTCCTTCAATTTAAGCTTCTTTGCAAATGATTATTTGCCTAATGTTACTTGCGTTATTTTAATTTTTATTCTCTTTTGTATGTGTGAATCATTCATTTTTAAGTTGACGTTAATCAATGTATTTAAATGACGAATGATCACTAAAACTTGTTTGCTCTTAGCTAGCTAATTAAAATTCTAGCAAATGTTCACTTGTATATTTTTCATTAAAGCATTTCGATACTTACAGTGGTAAATGTATTTTTTTTTATTTAATGCTCGCAATGAAAGTCTTTATAAAGCATATTTTCGGAAGAGAATTCATCTTGTTTAGACATAGATTTTTAAAACTTTTTAAAGAGCAATTTTATTTGCACATTAAGATTATTTGGCATTTACTCTTTACACAAATTGTTGATTTTGATTTTCTTTTCAGAGAATTTTATTCCTACTTATAGCCTTTAAACATTGCTGAAAAAATGTATGAAATGAGAGAAAGCAGTTTTAGTTTTAGAGTGCTATTTGCTATTGCGATAAAGTCTTTATATAAGACTTCAAAATTATCTATTTACTTTAAAATTACTTTAAAACTATGTGTTTTTGGTATTTTTGAATGAAAAGAACATGCTAGAGAGTAGATTTAAGTAAGTTGTTACTTTTACATATATATAAAATGAATGAAATAAATTCAACTCTATCACAGCTAATTTAAGTGAAATTTCTTTAAAAAGAGAGATAGGGATCATCTATTTTAACTATTATTAGTAATTATGCAACTATTTATTTATTTATATTAACTGACTACTTATCGTAGGAATAGCGCATCACATACGTAGTTATACCTATAAATTATTTTATCGAAAAATTATTGTTTATTAAATTAATAAAAAATTAATATTGGTTATAATATAATATGAAGAAATGTTGCCAAGATGACGTATCGTGACGTGCTTGATGATGTAAATACTAGGGTTGTCAAAATAGTATTTTCTGCATAATTTTTATAGATCTCCATGTCTATGACGAAATAAAAATCAGGTTGCCAAATACACAAGAAAATCCGCAAATAAAAACCCCACCAAACTCAGAATTTGGAATCCTGGATTATAAGGCATCTGTGCGGTAAAATATTTTCTTTTGGATACATGTATGATGATGCCAAAGGCTAATGATTGTCCTTCTGGTGGACATTTCATAGATATTGGGCTGTATTTATGAGTCGAATGGGGAAAACATGGAAAATTCCCAAGCAATCACGACGTCAGACAAGCATGCAGAATATAGAAACGTTAAAGTAATCACTCATCATTCAATAGTAGCTGCTATCGAACAAGACACAATTTGCAAAGAAGAATGCTTCTGTTATATGGCGTGAACAAAAATATTGAGTTTTAGACAACCCTTAATGAAAGTCTAAGAGTTATGTAAGTCAATTTAGTACCTGCCGCTCATAAGTTGCCTTTTCAAGAAGACTTTTCGCGAAGAGAGTCAATAAGATTCATGTGTTGTCAGAGAGGAAACTTGAAGCATTCTCAAATACACACCAAGACAAACGCTCTTGCTTTAAGGCGACGTCCAGCTCCCGTTATTCAAATGTTTCTGGCATCAAATCCCGAAACTTTTTTCCTCTAAAAATTGGTTATCCTACAACTTGATCCCTATATCGCTTAGAACGTTAAAATACTTGGTTTTCGTTAGCTGTAAGCCTTTAGTGCAGCATTACAGTTTTAAAATTGAAAAGCAGTGAAGAACCACTAGATGGTCTGTGTTTGAAATTGAATTAATCAGATAATTAGTGTGGTAATTGCTTCATTTATCATTTGATGTAATTAAGCCATTTATCTTCTGATGCGAATGTATCTTCTGATCTTATCTTCTGATGCGAATGTATTATTGAAAAATACCACGAAGGATGCCTCAAATAGAAATAACTTAGTTGATTTTTAAACCACATATATCATCATTTTCATGTTTGAACTAATTTGACTGACGAGATATTCTCTTTTGCGTATGATTTCGCGAAGACGTAAACAGCACATTAAATTAGATGCCCTTTCAGTATTTTCAAGTAATTAGGATTTCTGAATGCTTCTTGACCCTTTAATAGCCTATTAAAACGCATGCATACATTCACTGTTTAAAGACTCTGGAACATAGTTGTAATGGACCTACGATCGCCATTTCTCACGTTAATAGTGCACGCGTCAACTTTATAGCTGCTTAAGATCTCGTTAAAATAACATTGCAGGTTTCTGTTCTAATGTCAGTTGTCGTGTAAATTGAGCTTGCTTAAAAAAATCTTCGCTTATAAATATGTTGAAGAAAAGTTGTGATGTATCTTTCTTCTCGTTTTACAAAACATGAGTCAAAGTTACTGCTGTATGGTATTCTTGTGAAGCATATCTTTCATTAATATAAATAATTCTATTTTAAATCCTTTGCTGATAAAAACCATGGTCAATCATTGTAGATACATTCGAGAACTGAAAATATATGTATTGGTAGGGTTTTTAGACTTACTCGCAATATTTATAGGTTATAAATTCTTTATATCCATTTAAAGAAAATAATTAACCATTATTTTCTTTAAATGGATATAAAGAATTTATAACCTATAAATATGTTGTTTATAATAAATATTTATTACCTATAAATATGGCTATGTTGGGTTACATAGTGACAAATAATAACTTTTTTCGTTGTTATATGCTTAAGGGTGATTATTTAATCTTTATTCAAAGAAAATTATGATAAATATCTTTGTTATGGTATATTAGGACCAACAATAGCTTTTTAATTTGGTGTTATATACTCATGGGTGATTAGCAATCTCTGTTGATAAAAATGGCTGTAAATATCTTTGTTGGAGTAAATTAGGACAAATAACTTTTCCTTGATTTTATAAGTTCATGGGTGATTATCACTCTTTATTAAAAGAAATGGTTGATAAGTATATCTTTGTTATGGTACATTATGACCAACAATAACTTTTTAGTTTTGTGTTATATACTCATGGGTGATTAGCAATCTCTGTTGATAGAAATGGATGTAAATACCTTTGTTGGAATAAATTATAACAAATAACTTCTCCTTGTCATTATATGTCTTTATATACTTATCAACCATTCTTTTTATAAAGATTATTAATCTTTATTAAAAGAAACGGTTGATAAGTATCTTTGTTATGATACACATTATAAGCAACAGTAACTTTAATTTGGTGTTATATACTCATGGGTGATTAGCAATCTCTGTTGATAGAAATCGATGTAAATTTCCTTGTTGGAGTAAACTATGACAAATAACTTTTCCTTGTTGTGTTATATGTTCATGAGTGATGATCAATCTTTATTAAAAGAAATGGTTGATAAGTATCTTTGTTATGGTACATTATGACCAACAATAACTTAAATTTGGTATTATATACTCATGGGTGATTAGCAATCTTTGTTGATAGGAACGAATGTAAACATTTTTGTTGGGGCACATTTTGACAAATAACTTTTCCTAATTGTTCTATGCTCATGGGTGATTATCAATTTCTGCTTAAAGAAATGGATGGTTTGTATCCCTGTCTGTGCTGTGGTGCAACTAAAATATTCTGTGATAAAATAAAATTCAACGTGAAAAAGGATAAATGAAAAAATCAGTGTAATGTAAAATAGCTTTTATGATATTCATAAATGATACATGTAATGGTATGGTATAACAATTATTTTTTTGATGAATTGGATTCCATAGTTTAATCTTTCTTTAAACTAAATTAAAAATTAAACTTTAACAAATGCTACAAAATTCAGAAAAACAAAAAGAACTAAATAAATATTTAAGCTACGTTATAATTATTTTAGAACAAAACGCTTGGAATCCTTTTTGTTTGCACAATATTATCAGATATTTCTTTTTAAACCAATTATTTTTAAGTTTAATAGTATTATCACAGCTATAACTGTGAAACTCATATTTAATTATATTAAATATGAAATATCATTCACATACTTTCCATAAATTACCAGATTAATTAGTGATTCATTTTTAAATAATTATACTTACATAAAACTTGCAGTTTAAATTTTTGCTATGTTATTTTCCATTGTGATATAAATTAATTATATTTTTTTAAATATTTTTCATAATAGACTATGGTTACATGTTTCATATTAGTAAATTTATTTTTATCAGTAAATTAATTATAACAATGTTCCTCAAATAAAAATCAGCAAAAAAATTGAATTCGTCAAAAAATTTTCTCTTGAACGACAAGAAACATAGAACACTTGGGTACACTCTGAATTAAAATTAACATTTTTCTAATTCTCATTTTGCTACCTAAAAGAAGGGGCTTACCAAAATCTAAAAAATGCCTGTTATATATGATCATATGTATAACAGATGTATATTGAGCATCAGTTTTCCATTGAATCCAGAATTATGTCATTAAAGTTTCTGAAGTTAAATAAAAAGTAAAACAAGCAATTTGAGAAATTATATGAAAACACATGCGATATAACGAAATATCATCTTTCGTTTGCTGTAAAATTCTAGTAGTTTTCTTTAAGAAACAAAGAAATTTTATTGAATAACTAAAATGATACCCACCCAAATATTCATGGAAAATACAATTACAAGTGCATTTGTAAATATTATTTTCGATTATAAATTGCTAATTTCCTAAAGTTAAGACTTTGCCTTTAACTCTAATATGGTTCGGCTGTTAAGTTGTATAGAATTAACAAGTGAATTAACATTTATAAAGCAATGTTTCATGGTATAAAGAGAGTTAATGGAACACAAATGTTTAAGGCTATGACACAAGATATGATACTTTTTTGAGTTATGATGTGGTCATTATTTTTATAATAAAGGTAATTATCACAATAATGTTAAGTATAATATTAGTTGAATAAAATTAACAATAGTAAACTTTCAATTAATGTCTGTAAGGCTTTAAAGAAAACAAGTTAAAAATGTATAGCAATTCCTAGGTGCAGGACTTATTGCAAGACAGTCGTGGTACAAAAATGATGAAGTAATGTATCAAAATGATTCCAAATTTTTAAAATGAAATCAACAAAAAGAAAATATTAGCAAACTTTTTTCATTTTGAAGCAGATTATTTGTATTTAATATTTCATATACATTTACGGCGATTAACTCATGAAATGGTTTATTTGCATGTGGAAATATGTAATTAATGATTATTTTTGGAAACAGTAAACTAGAAGAATTTTGAAAAGTATTTGAAAAATGAAATTTTTTCAATGGTGTGTTGCATTTTGATGATATTTTGATTAACTTTATCACGATATAAGAGTTATGGAAGCGATAAAAACATGCCTAGATTATGTGGCATCCTAGAGCAATAAAAATATTACTGAGAAAAAAAGTATGTAAGCAAAAGACACAGATATAGAAGTAAACGAAGAAAGGAATTATGTTTTTTTCATGCGGGATATTTACGAGGAAGATATATAATAATCGGAAACTTATAACTTTTCGCAAGATATTTTTATTGTCATATTAGTATTAATAAACTTCGAAGTCCTACAAACCTTAGTCGCATTTGAGTTTCAAAACGCAAAATTTTATATATGAAATATAGAAAAAAATCCCTAAAATATACTGTATCCCTGCTGTGAATATTAAATTTTTAAAAATAATCAATAACTCATTGATTATTTTTAAAAGGTTTTAAAAGACAGATGAATAAAGGCAATAAACAGCATTTTTTGATTAAGTTTTCAATTCGAAACTGCATCAAATTGAATTATAAATTTACTTGTGTAAATTTATTTCATATGTCAAACAGAGAATATTTTTTTGAATAAAATTTATCATTTATGGATTTTCTATATGAAAATAGGTCACAAAGAGGTAATACTGATCCTAATCTTTGACAATAGCATAACTTATTGTTTTCTATTAACTGTTAAGCGATCCAATACATGATGTCTAATAAACTTCCAAAATGATAAAAAGTATTTGAAAATCTTTGATTCAGAATTGTAGACATTAATGTTAAAAGAAATTTTTTAAGATTATATGCCAATTATTTTGATTATAATAAACTTTTAAAAGTATATTCGAATATTAAAGGATACACTTTCTGAAGGTACAAAAATATCAATGGTAAATCCATTTTTATAATTTTGGAATCTGAACTCTAACAAATAAAGCCACATCCAACCCACATTCTTCTTAATATTTTCGTCAAATATTTAGCAGAAGAAAATTTATAACAATCAGAGACAACTTATGTATAAAACTACTTTCTGCATTAGTGAGTTTCAGATAGAATTTCAATTTTATACTCTTGATTGAAAAATTTAAATTACGTGCCTTTGTTTCCTAAGAAATAAGAATTATTATATCAATTGCATTTAAAGTAAATAATAAATGCAATTGATTACAATTAATTTAATAAAAATCTGTAATTTTGTTTGAAAAAATTTATTAAGGAAAAAAGTAAGGATATTTTTATGAAAGGTCCTTGCCTATAACAGTAAAGTTACAAGTCTATTAAATATTCATTTAAAAACTTGTTTATTTCGATTTTCATTAACAAGGTAATCAGAGAGGAGAATTAAATTTCTTATCCAGAAGAAAAAATACCTTAAACTGCGTATAAATTGCAACTCTTTCTAAAAAGCATATAAAACTATATATCGAAGTTCCGAAATGGAAGCACATTTCAATTTAAAATTTGTCATTAAATAAATTGTTACTTTGAATAAAAAAAAACATTTGTTGATTATCTTAGGAAAGAGAAACACCATTATAATCATAAAGATGCACTCAATCATTTCAACTAGATCAATTTCAACTGCAGCCACACTATAAACTGACCTCCTTTTCGTCAACAATCACCCCTATAAGCTTTGGCACGATCTCGACAAGAAAAAGGAAAGGAAAAAGAAAACCCTGCAATCAAAGGCAGCAATGGAGAAGGGACAAATAACACTTTTCTCCGAAACTCTTCACTATCCGATGAAAAATTGGTATATTAGAGAAGGTGGAGTAACTGAAAAGAAGAAGCCAATAACAAGTGGCAATAAAAAATAAATTGAAATCACAACGGTTTCGGATACGCGAGTCCAATACCAATTTCATTCCGAAGAGCTTTTGTGAAAAAAAAAAATGATCGACAAAAGTTGAAACAAAAGATAGAACAATTCCGAGTACAAATATAGAAGTACCGTTGCATTGCTACAAATGTTGGCTCTAAATTTAGGGTCCTTGCTATCTTTTTGACCTCAATTGAAAAAAAAAGAACAGAACGAAAAAAATGGCTGTGAACTGCTGTGTGTGGAAAAGAATACCGTATATATATATATATATATAAAGATATATATCACGTTTTGTGGTATTGGCCTACTTTTAAGAAGTTTTTTCAATCTCGAAAGAGTAGACTTCAATCGGAATGGGAATGGGGAAGAAAGGGAAGGAAAGTAGTGGAAGAAAATTAACCCATCAAGTAAAATAAGCGCTTTTTTTTTCTCTTTCCCTTCCATTAACTCCAAAATCTGCTGCAATAAAATAATAGCGATTTCTTTTTAGATCGTTATGGTGTGCATGACGAGCATATTTTTTTATTTAATGGGTGGGATAAAATGACATTCCAAAAAAAAATCTTTATTAGAAAAATTACTGTGATTTTCCACCATTTCATTTATTCTTTGTTCTTATGCGTCATTTGGTCTTATGTGAAGAAATCGTGAAAGACAACCGGGTTTTCTTTTCTGACATTAGTCTACTTGTCACATGTATGCACTTTTTTTAATTGTGTTTCCCATATAACAATTATTATATCTAAAGTTGATTTTTGAAAATTAATAAATTAGTTGCGTTAAGAAGCCTAACTGACACACAAAAATTAATAAATAATTCTCTCATGTAGAGTAAATGTGTGTGTGTGTGTGTGTGTGTGTGTGTGTGTGTGTGTGTGTGTGTGTGTGTGTGTGTGTGTGTGTGTGTGTGTGTGTGTGTGTGTGTGTGTGAAAATAATGATGAAAATTGTGTGAAAAATGTGTGAAAATAAATCAAACGGCATTACTTCCTTCATACCAGAAGAATTTAATTTTAAGACTACTTAAATACAAAATAGGTTCAATACAAAATTATAACAAGTTTAGAAATTGATATATTACGAACAATTTTATATTTTACAGTTTATAGTTCATAAACAAACAAAGCGATTTATTTCATATAAGGCTAACCACGTAAAATTTATTTTTGTTCAAGTTTTAATAATCTGCGGTAAATATAAGTAATACTATAACTGCAATTCTTGATGTAAATAATCTTGATAATAAAATTTTTTTTAAAGAAATATAATAAAAATGTTATCAAAAAGTCTATTCAGCTGAATAAAATGTAGAAAAATATTTGTAAACTAAAATTAAGTATTTTCTTTTACAACAATAATCGTAATCAATTAAACAACACTAATAATAGTTCTTCACTGATTTCAAAATCAAATAACAATAATGATACTCAAAAAGGAAGCACACAAATTTTGAATTTTCCTTCAATAAAATTCAATTACGCATGTAAACTAAATATCACTCTATAGAATATTACAGAACATAGGTATAGAATATTATAGAAAATTAGTTTTGATATTGATATTAAGGTATTTTATCTTAAATTAGATTAAAATAGTTGCTTCAAAATTGGCTTATAATACTTTACTGCAATAGGAAGTGTTTTTTCCCTTGAGAATCTTAATTACCTAAATTTAAAATGTTTGCATGACATCTCGCTCTGAGATAAAAGAAGAAGCTGTCAAGTATTTCGTTGAAGGACATCAAATAGCAAAATAAACCCGCAATATTTTTCTGTAATGGTTGAAAAAATCATATTTTTAGATAGGAATACAAATTAGTTGGGGGTATTGATTGTAAATTCTTATTTTATTTATTTCATCCAATAAAACAATTAGATTTTTCCCAAATTCATGTGACAGATGGTGTATTTCCATTATCTGGAATCACTTCGTTTTTATTGATATTTTGTAAAAGGCAAATTTTGGTTATTGGAATTTGATAAAATTATATGATATATTTTTTATCTGTTATTTCACTATAAAAATTTCTTAAGGAATGAAAATTATGTATATATTTTTAAGAAAATATAGATTTATAAATTATAAATGAAACATCCATTCCAAATTTTAAAGTACTGATTAAAACTGACTATTTAAAAATCAGTATTTATCAAATTTAGAATAATTTAAAAGTTATAAATACAAAAGTGTTGAATCACAGGAATTGACATTCATTGAAGATGAAAATTTGTTAGAAGCTAATTTTAATCTAAAATGTGTGCATCTAGTATAGTTAAACTAATCATAATGAGTCCATTTATATAATGAATTCAATTTGAATTTTATTAAACTAACCATATTTATTAAGAAATTTTTATTTGAATTGTATTCGTTATTTTTATTAAGCTTACATCGAAATGCTCCCAAGCGAAATAATTAAATGCAAATGAATAGCTAAACTAACAATGAAAAAAATAATTTTTAATATAATATTTTTTACACATTAAATTGAAAACTCATTAACTTGTATTGTTCAACTTAGCAAGTGATAAAGCTTCTCTTTAAAGCGAAAGATCCCATGTCTATCAAAACCATTATTAAATAAACAAGAATGCTACGATATTCTACTTTTGTCATCTCTCTATAATTCTATATAATTTATCTCTCTATAATTAAAGTATTTTAGATGAAATATGAGTGTTTGAAAATTTTACGGGTTTCCCCTCTTGAACTAAAAGAATATGAAAAGGATTCTTCCCTTAAAGAAATATTCTCAAACATCAAAATATTCAAGTTCTTTAATAAGCTTTATATGTTAGGCTGTGTGTGTTGCTGTGTGCCGTTAGGAAATTGTAATTTAGTCACATACATCGGGAAAAATTCCTTATTTTTAAAATTGATTAACAAAATTTGTTTTTCGAATAATTGATTAAATATTAGTTTTATTGGAGTAATATAATTCCATGTGGGCAAAACTTTACAATTGAGCGATTTATTAAACAGATGGGTGCCAAGATGTGATTAACAAGATGGTCACTACATAAAAAAGTATACAAATATAGGGTTACCAGAAATTAAAGTTTATTGCCAAAATGTATCGCCAAACAATGAGTACCCGATTCTAAAACGAATACTCTAGGTATATGAGGGTTTATCACCTTAAAAATGAAGTATTGATTTAACTTGCCAAAATGCACATACATATTTCATCGCGAAAACATAGAAGGAAGTTTAATATTTTTTGAGCCACTTCAATTAAATATATATTCGTCCAAACTCCCATGTGACGCACTAATATCAACTTTGGTCGATTTGCTTATTATATCTCGCTTAAATTTTATGGGTAAGTCACTGAAAATTTCAATCACTTACCTAAATTAGTTTCTTAATTGATTTTTAGAATATTGTCTGAGAGAGAAAGAGTTGGTAAGTTAAGAAAGGGAATGTTCCTGTAAATTAATGTCATTCATCAAAGAATAGAGAATTAATTGAAAGTGACAAGATTTCGTTAACTAACTGATAAACTGTTAATATTGGCTATAAATTATAATTATTTTCAATTCAATGAGGAAATTCAAAGCATTGAAGGGAATTGAACCTTGACAAATGATTTTGTTGACCGACAAATGCTGTTTTATTTCTTTAATCATATATGGATTTTTAACACAGTGCTGACAAAATGGATTTAGATTTATGATTGTCTATTTATAAAATCACATTATATTTTAAATTAATATTATTTTTAAAGATTAAAGACTGCTTTTGTAGCATCAAAGAATCGGTGGAAAAATTAAGGCTTGCAGAAAATGAAATACAATATATTTCGATTCTTTAATCACACGAAAGTTAATTTTTTGCGATATTCTGAAATATGGATTTAAGATTACAAAATTAAATTATTTCAATCTCTTTATAATTATAAATCAACAAAATATATTTTCATGTTGGTTAAAATCATCATTTATTACGATTTTGCGGTAAAATATTAGGTATCGTGACGGAAACATACAAAATTTTCATCCTTTTAATCAAAATTTAATTTCTAGCAATATGCAGAAAATATGTTCAAAATTATGACACTTCATTATTTAATATTGCTTTACATTCTAAATCAATAATATTATTACAATGAAGAGATTGAAATATAATCTGTAATTCAATATTTATACTTATACTCTTTCGATTATACTTTTTTTAAATTTGTCGAAGATTGAATAAAATAAATTTTCATCTGAAATATTTTTGATTTTAATATAAATGTAATCGTTATGGACTATATGATAAAACAATTGGCAGTTTAAGGAATTACTTTAAAATTTATAATGTATTTTATTGACAGAGAACTATAGAACCAGTTACTTAACTATTATCATGAATATAATTTCTTACATAATAAATTATATTTCATTTGTACATGTATAATTAGGAAAATTGCCTTTAATACTTAATATCAATATTCTGAAAAAATGGAAAAAATATATTGAAATTATTGAAATTAGATTTATAGGGGCGTGATTATGAATATGATATTTTAAAATAGTGATTAACTTTCATAAAATACATTTATTAATTTTCTAAGATAATAACATGAAACTGTGCATTTTATTCTGAAATTTAAATGACAGATCTTCAGTAATATAATATACTATATATATACGATATGGTGCTATAGTACTTATGAGTCCATGACACTACTTCGGTGTTCGAGATAAAACTGCATATTAATAATATTTATAGGATTAATAGCTTTCATTCTAACACCTAAACATTAAAATTACTTTAATATTCGGTGCGACAAGGCACATAACTTATCGAATCTTACTAACGTTGTACCTAGTAAGAGTTTTATTCTATTCCGAAAAAGAGATTGGATACTCATAATTCAAAATCCACTACTACTTGTTTTACCACTCAGAGAAATATCATTTCTCTTAGAAGACAATGTAACCATAACCTATTTATTGTGCTTCAAAAATCATTGATAAGCACGACAAATTTTTATTTGGGTTAAGTATAGTATGCATTATCTACCTAGGCGTCATCACTAGCAAACTACTAACATTTTTTTAATAAAATCCAAAATATAGATGAATCTTCTTAGCATAATTAATTTACGAAGTATAGATAGAGATTTACATTGAATATGCATGCATTCATTGTTTTCTTAAAAAACGTTAAAAGCAGAATATTCTTTGAATATCGGTAAGCAGGCATTTTACTAGCATTTGCATATTTTATTTCGTTTTTCGTCCAAATACTAGCCAAATCCATGGCACATATTCTTTTATTAAACTGCTGAAACACAATAGAAATTACATTCTAAAAAAATCATAAATAATTTTTCAATCCAAATCTTATGAATTATGCAGTACCTTACACATTTTAATGAATCAAAAATCGTGCCACAATCTTAGATATTCTTAATAGTTAAGGAAAATTGATGACAAATTTTATTATTAACAAAGCTGATTTTTGAGAATTATTTTAAATTAAAATGTATATATCTGCTATGAACAATTTTCAAGCTACTTTATTTTTTTTAAATTGTCTCTTATTTAAAGAGCATATAATATCAAAAACGAATTATTCTCATTAATTGAATTTTTGTATTTTAGCCTGAGACTGGACAGTAAACTCCGTATTTTTTACTCTGTTACATAAAAAATAATTAAATGAAATTAACCCATTTCATTCTGCTTTTTAAAGCACTTTTTCCAGTGGTGACATATTTGTTATCAGCCTTTATGGAAAACTTCAACTTCTTATGCTTTTCTGTGAGTTCTAATAAATTATGATAACTTTGATGTTGCACCTAAGATTTGCAGTTTATCATTTATAAGTTTGAAATGTTTCAAACTGAATTGAGAACAATAAACGTAGAATAATCTCAAATGATATCAAAAGTATAGTATTTCCTCATTTTTACATATTGTGCAAGAATAATAGTATCAATTTAAAATTTATCTAAATGACAAAAAGTAATCTAAAAATTTAACAATACAATACTAATAGACACTTAATAAACAAAGCTCTAAATTTAGCACACGATGCTTAAATGTATTTTTTAAATCGTTACTTTAAATTTATATGATGTTCAACAAGATAAAATCAATCTTGAATACGATTAGGTTAACTTTTATTAAAATACTGCATGATATATAATTAATAATTTCCATTTTAGTTTTTCCAAAATTTTCATTTTAATTGAAAAATTAATTTAATGAATCAAAAAAACTATCATGATTATCCACTATTTAAATTACAATTTTAATTATTTTACAATTTTTTTGTTATTTATATTATTAAATAAATATTAAAAATACTTTCCATTTATTATCTTCATAAGCGTTTCCGTATAAAACTATGCTCATTTATACATTATTTTTATTCTTTGGTATGCTTATTAAAATTTATATGGTTTATGCAAAGTAACTGAAATTATTTTGAAATTAGTCCACACATATTGTTATCTTTCCAGCCATGTGAAACCATAAAGCAACTTTGTATTCTCTTGGCGGTGATCTGTCAACTAAGCGCCAAGAAGTCTTAATTAACAGAAATTAATGACCAACATTTTTCTTTCACATTGTCCTCTTTTGCATGCTTTTGTTCACAGTTTTTAGGAAAATAATTATGACATAGTTATAATAAACTGTGAGGAACTACTGCTACATATGTATATTTGTCTTAGTTATACACTTGTATAATAAAATATGGTAAATAATTAAATTTTGAGGATATTTATTAAAATTAATTTTTTCCTTTTTTAAATTTATTTGCTAAAAATGCAAAATAAAGTTTCTTATAAATATTTTATATTTCATTTTATTATATTTTCCATTAGAAATAAAGTCGCAAAAATATCATTTAAAGGCTTATCGTTTAATGCCATTTGAGTAAAATAGCTAAAAATGTTAAGGAAGCTATTAAAAATTTCTCTAGATGTATTTTAATATGCACATAATTTTTGTGTATCAACACTATAATGACATATGAACCAATGTGATTCTTATCTGTTTTTACGAGTGTGTATTTCCTATGCAACGGAATGTATGTGTGTGAATATGTATTGTTTATATTACTATAATAAATTCTAATATCCAATTACTTTCATTTATGTGGCTTTCTGTCACTCTATCTGGAATAATTTTCGACAAATTCCATAGAGCCATGAATTTCAAGAAGTAATCCAGAAAGACAATTAATTCTAAATTGAACCTTTGTGACAGTCCACCCTTCTCACATATTTAATACTTGAAAAATTAAACTGTAAATAACGTTCTCAGTAGGTTGAATTCCTACCTCTTTTACATCTGTATTATCACAGTGTCACATCTAATTAATTAATCAAATTACATCTAACTACACACACACTCATCAGAAAGCCAAACTATTTATGAAATTAATTGAGATATCAATTCAGTCTTCTACTTCTATAGCACTGGAATGAATTATTTTTACTAAATGAGATCAAAAACTTCGACGGAAAATATCTGTTGGTCTACCTAGTCAAATTTTAGTTGGGCACGAAGAAATTGGTATCAACGGGACAAATTGGAATGTAACTGCACATGTTTTGATTAAAGGATGTCAGGAAACGCAGAACATTTTGTAGAAATCTCAAGTCATAAGTCATATGAAAAATGAATATAAATGCAAATAATGTGCTTAGTTTTAGACATCTATAATTTAAGTCAAAAATGATGTCTCATGTAAAGTACTGTATCAAACCAGACGTTCTCTGTAACTTGGAAATGACACATAGACTGTATCATTAGATTGGCCATGCGCTGCATTTTTCATTACGTAATAATATGATAATGCCAGTCAAAGACTTTTCTAGTAGAAGCATTATGGACATCAATTTGAACATAGGCATTTTTTTTCACACGTTGTGCCAAGAGTTCGTATAATAGATATCATTCGGTATCTTTCGTTTTCATTTGAAATCTGAAAGATCAGAATCTGAAGATATTACCATGACATCAGAATTATAAGATTGCTCATTAAAAACTGTGCAACAGCTTATAAGCCTGAAGGAAAGCTCACGGTTGAGGAAAAAATGTTGCTTTCAAAGACGGATCTTTTTACTTTGCATATTCATAATAAACCAGATAAGTTTATCATAAAGGATATCAAAATTCTTACAAATCAAGCTGTTAATGAACATATATTATTTACTGAATGATGTTTTTTAAAAAAATGTAAACATAACTACAGATAGCTATTTTACATGGATAAAACTGTGTGAAAATTTAAAGGAAACTCATATAGCTTAATCTAAACTCTCAGAAAAAATTCGAAAATAAGTGACATCCATGCCCTAAGCAGATGAATAAGAATTGTACTCAACAACATTATTCAAGAAGAATACTGATATAACGATTACGACCTATTAGTAAAAGAAGATAAAACATGGTCCAACATCAAGTTTTTTCTATCTCAATCTTCTTCTTCTTCTTCTTAGAATTGGGTTTGTATGTCATTGGGCACCTCTGCTTTTATCAGCATTTTGTACCATTAACTCCAAACCCAATGTTTCCTAGTTCCAGTTGCTCGGGTCACCCACTTTAATAATAAAGTCCGATAACTCTTTAATGGAGTCTAGTTGTAACTCTCTAGTATGGATGATGCCTAAAGAGGTTAATCTAGGGAGGGCAAGAGCCTCGCATTCATAAATGATATGCTCTGCCGTTTCCTCTTGCTTATGACATTCAATCAACCCAGCATTGCCTGAGTTACTGGGCAAGGCAAATTACTCTAGAAGTTTGCCAGGCAACTAGAGGCTCCGTTAAGACACCAATACCGCGGTGCCAATTAGCCCTAGGCACGGATCGCATAACACCAGGGTTTACGGGAGCTGGTTCGCGGCCTCTGATTCTATATTCAAGGCTATCCTGTCATTCCTACAGGACGTTCGGTGATCCACCACCTACCGACGCGCCTGGTAGCTGCTCAGGCCCCAGGTTCTATCTCAATTCAGCATTCTTTTTGATATCGTTAAGTAGACAACCTAACGGTTGATGATCTTCGCAAAATATTTTATCATTTACAGCATAAATTGGCTTTAGAGAAGACAATTTACGTGGTAAATATATTAAGCTGTAGTAGGCTGTATTCACGTGTCTCAAGGGATTGATTCCTGAAAACTTTCAAACACGCGTAATCCCCGACAAACTTGCATGCACTGGACCGAGAAAGAAGACGATTGATGTGTACCAAGGGTTAGCAAGCATAATACATTTATAAAGTTTTTGATGTGTTTGTATTCAATGCTTGTATTTTATACAAAAAAATGTCAAGAAAAAAGAAGCGTAAGGAGAGAAATTTTATTCTACAAGTATACGATGAGCTGTGACATTCATAGACGGGATTCTGATGGAGTACAACATCAGTTGTGACTCCAACAAATATTATAAAAGTCAGCAACGAAATGAAAAGTCAAAAAGCAAATTCAAAATTGGTTTAGAGGAAACTTTCTACCTATAAATCTGTACTTTCTAGTGGATACCTGCACACGTTTGCATTGAGGAGAGTGAGGAAGCAGACAGGCTTGCAAAGGAGGCGAGAGACCTTAACTCGGAAATTCCCAGCACCGTAAGTTTAAGAGATGATAATGCTATCGCTAGATACAAATTGAAAGAAAAACACATCAAAATGGAACATCAATTATGTGTTATCAATGCAGACAGGATTATTACCAGGACTATTTCCAGACTTAGAACCCAACACTTCTGTGGAATGACTATAAATTCAGACGGCACCAGATCTTACAAATTACGTAGTAACTGCCTTGAGGAGGAGTTCACCCCGGAGCATATTTCAAACTGCCCAGCCATCATAAGAAGATTACAGGCTATTGACGAATTTCACTTTCAGTGAAATTTCTATAATGATAAAATTGTACACATTGCCAAGGTTGTGATTTCGGCTTTTGGAATGATTTGACTTGACTTTATAAATGGACACGACACCAAACCAAACTAAAACAGGTTACAAAGGAAATCATGCTGGGAACATTTGCTTCGACTGTAAGAAACCAGTTTGAAAATACGGATTTACAGAATTTCAATATAGCGATTGCCTTAAAATAATAAAATGTTAAACTTGAAAAAATAAAATGTAGTATAAATTTTCTTGCATTTTATGTAATTTTTCTCATTTTTATACTACTTAATTTTCTTTAGTCAAGAGATTAAGAAATCTACATTATTCCTTAATCTATTTATTCCGTATTAGCTGTGTTTATCTTCCTTAAATCACAACAGTTAAAAACAGGAAAATAATTTAAAATTTACTAAAAATAACATAATAGTAAATTGTGCATAATATTTCTAATCTAAAACCACACACACAATAAGACATTTTTTTCACAAATTAAAAGATTTCATTCATGAATAATAATAATGATAAGCATAAAAAACCTTCATCGGCGATGTCTAAAATTTGTAAAATGTAATTATCTGGTAAAATTTTCACCAATATTTTACAGCCCTTATATTTTACAAGCTTTTTCATTGTCACGAATAAAAATAAGTTGCTTAGATTTATTTTCAAATATGAGTTTGCTATAGTTTTAGACAGTTCAACCGACATTTCAAGCTCATGTTAATAATTCTACTTTCATATCTGAATCGTTTGGTTCTGGCTTATGTGTCTAATATGTTTCAAGTAGATTTAAGCAGGATTTCTTGATATTTTATGTAACACAACCAATGGTTAATGATGGTAATGTATACTATGCTATTCATTAGATGGATCAATTCAATATTGAAGAGTTTGTAACATTTTATGTGGTTGAAGATAAAAAAACATAATTTCTTAATCTTTTTTTTATTATTAAGCATATTTATCAACCCTTTTTATGAATATTTTTAACTTATAGTAACTTACTAACCAAGATTTTTTAAAAAGGAGACTTATAACATTTATGTTTATATATATAAATGTAGAACAACACACACACACACACACATACACACACACACACACACACACACACACACACACACACATATATATATATATATATATATATATATATATATATATAGTTATAATTAGCAAATTATAATATTCAAATCTAAAGTAGAAAATAGAAATACAAATAATATAAAGGCAAAACTACTAAATTATGAATGAAATCGAAATAAAATTTTAATATAGAAAGCAAACTCTTTACGCATACATAAATAAATAACCCACTATGGTCAACTTCACCACGAGCCATTGAGCATATTGGTTTAAAAGTATGATTTTTATTCAAAAGCAAAACTCGATCGCCAAAATTATGCTACAACAACCCTTGACTTAAATTTACATTTTATAACTTCTAAGGTGAACATTCGCTTTCCAATAAATTAACTTAAAATTAAAAAATTAAGTTCATTAGTCTTATCATATTTATCAGTGTACCTAATTTAGGCTTGAACTTCAAAAAAGAATTAAAAATTCAGATTTTAAGTTATTCAGATAATAATTGAATGAGAAATTTGAATGTAGTAATAAATTTGCAAGTATTATCTTATTCAATTAAGTAAATATTCTTTTAGAAAAATTCTCTAAGAAACATTGTTATGAAGACACAGATTATTTCGAGAAAAAGGATAAAATTTTATAGAAAATTATTTTTTTAATTGTATAAGTTAATCCGATTAAGGAATTCAAAACTTTAAATCACAGAACAATGTCTTCTGCATCAGTTTATAATATTTAAAAATACATAATCAAAATCCCCCATTTTAATACTAACATAGATTTGATTTTTAAGTAAATGAATTTGTTAAATCATTACTACAACAATTGCTTAAAAATTAAAAAACGATAAGCTTTAAAATATTTCTAATGAAAATGTGACTAATAATTATTTTAATTAATAGTTGAAATTCATGGAAAAATGTAACAATTTTAGTATCATCTTAATTTTAAGAAACTTTATATTTTATTTTGAATTTCATTAAAAAGATATTTTTACTACATTAATTTGAAAAATATTTGTTCGATTGTATTATTAAGCATTATGTAATTTTCTGACATCATTAAGATTTCAGTGCCTTTTTTAATTTTTATATTTGTAAGTAATTTTTGAAGTTTTTCCACATAAATATGGCAATAATTCATAAATATGGCAATAAATAAATTCTTATTACATGTGGAAGACATAATTTCAAAGATGTAAAATCTTACTAATTATTGTCAACAGTGAAATTGCATCAATTATTTATAAAAAAATTATTTAATGTAACTATTTCAAAAGGTCATCACAATTAATTTTTTCAATGATTAACCATTAGTAAAACTAATAAAATCTAACGAAGTGAAATATGAGTTTTGATTTCCAAAGCAATAGATAATTATTTATAATCACAGATTTTTTTTACTAATGTAAATTTCGATAAAAATTAAAAAATCTAGCTATAAAAAAACATTTCATAATTTAAATTCATGTTTTTAAGTGATGTTAAAATCATGTAATGTCAGTATATTTAGATAATTATCATGTATCTAGAAATTAGTACATATTACTTTTTCTTACTGACTAAATAAATATTCGTAAATATTTTAAACGTAATGTAAGAGTTGTGGTTTTTTACAGCTGTAAAATAATAGCAATTTGAAAATTTTTGTTAAAAACATTATAGATGGCAACTAAATGATTAGCATTGCAAATTAAATGTAATCATTGCAAATTAAAAATGATTATTATTAGCACAGGATTTAAATTTAAAGTTATCCAGATAGTAATTCGAATAATCAAGTTAGCAATATTTTTTATTGATTTAAATCATAGGAGGTAAAAAGTATCGATTATCCATCTAATGAGATTTATGTATGCTTTTAATACCAATTCAAATAAATTCAAGTCAAAAATATTCCTTCTGGGAAACAGCTTAGTTTTAAATTTAATGAGAAATTACTTATGTTTTTCGATTTCATAATGTTAAATAATTGTTTTAAATCTTTTAATTTGTTTTAAATTCTCGCTTGAAGACTAAGATTTTGATAGTTAAATTATTAAATTTAAATTTACTTTTTTGTACTAAATTCATAAATTATCAAATATTACTTTTTCATAAATATTTAAGAAAATTATCTTTATTTCACATTTATCTCCGAAATACTTTATTTAGATTTTTTATTTTCTGCTACAACTAAATAATATTTACATTTTAATAGTAATTTTTTGTAAAATATTTGCATTAAAATAGCATTTCTGAATGATAAAAAATTCGCCAAAATGGATTTTACTAAAATAAATTGACTGAGTTTTTAATTACATACTAATTGAGAGTTATTGATTATTATTATTGTTGGTTTCACACATATAACAATATTTTGTAAACATAAACCGTTTTTAATCAATGTAAAAATATACTTTTTAAAGAAAGCATTATTTGAATTACATTAAGTAATAGTAAATAAAGGAATAGCTTTTTTAAAGCTTAAATAGTGCGAAAGAAATGATTAAATAACTGTGAAGGGAAAATTCTACAAATTTATTTTAAAAATTTCAAATTTGGTTTTCAGTGCATATACCGATTTCGAAATAATATAATTCGAAAATCAATTAACATCCAGTGACTAATTCTCCCTCATCCAAAAAGTGTTCTCGTAATTAATTCAATTTTAAATTCAAACACAGATTAAGGAAATACCGTGCTATAAAGAATAAGAAAAAAACCACTAAATTTGAATAAAATGAGTTCAAAATGACTTCATAGGAATTCGAAGAAACTTAAAATGCAATTAAAGAAATATTGGAACAGAAATAAAATGTGTAAGTGTATAAAATCTTCATAGATTTTTTCTTTAATTTAAAAGGAAGAATAATTTTAAACTTTCCATACGTAAGCTGCTGAATTCATGACAATGTTTCGCCCTTTTCCAAGAACCTTTATTTTAATTACTACTTTTCTTTCTTCTAAATTTTTGGAAGTTCCAATTCTCCGATAAAGTTAAAAGTTATCTCAGGATAGAAAGTCTCTTTTCTAGACGAGGACTGTGGAGTCTCAAAATAACTCTTCTGCGATTTGAGAAGTTTAAATTCTCTCCGATAAACCAGATGAAACAGAATTGGAATAAAGCACTTAAAGAAAATTAACTATTGCCTTTTGAAATTTCAATTTGGCCTTATTGTTAAAACGAAAGTAAGTTTCTGTTTTTTTTTTTTTTTTTTTTTTTTTTTTTTAGAATTTATTGAATGAAATGCAGTATTTTAAATAATAGCACTTGAAAACATTATGAAATACGAATGAATAAAATTTTGTGGATATCTTGTTTCTTTCCATTAAGAATTCTCTAAACTTTAATTTTAGCTAAGCCTAATGTTTGGTAATCACCAAATAAACTGAAAAGATTTTTTTTTCAAAAGTAACATTGGTTAGCATTAATTATTTGCGCATTGCATTTTAGATATTTAGCAACTAAAATTCATTTAGCTTCAAAAATATTTTGTAGGCGTTAAGAAAGAGCTTAAAGATTTTTCCTTCCTCTCATATAAGTTGATTAAGAGAACTGGATTCATTAGTGCATCATTAATAAATCACTAAATCATGAATGTAAAGTTAAAAGATATTTCTGTTATAAGCAGTTATATTTGAGTATTAGAAGACGAATGACGATATAGAAATACAAAAATATTTACTCATAATATTAATCTTGTATAGTAATTTTATGTTAGGATGAACTTTATTTTTAAGCTAAAAATTGAAGTAGTAACAAACAGACAAAAAACATTGATGATTGACCATTCTTTGTATCCTTTGCTAACGAAAAGGTAGGAGGATTTAATTTTTTTTTATTGTATACATTTAATGATGCTTAAGATTTTGTAATTTCTGCTCTAGTTTATTTCAAAATGAGATATGTGTGTGAGTGGCTTATCCTCTTTAAATATCTGACATTTGTTATATCAAATCCAATAAATTGCTGACTGTCAGAAAGTTGATGACTAGCAGGGAATCTGAGTATAAATCCTCCTGGAAAAGTCCGATGCAATCCAGAATATGTTTCGATGAGGGTGAATGATCACAGCATTTTTTACAAGTGGTATAATTTTTTGTACCACGTTCAAACGATAAACATTTTAGATGTCCACTTGAGAATCTGGCCAAGGCAGTCTGAGGTTTTCTGTCATGTTTCATTTCCAGAAAAGTTCCAAGAGATGCTCCAGAGTAGCATTGGTGTATTGGTGAAATTTGCCAGATTGAATGAAGTCTAGATTTTTCATTAGAGTAAAGTTCCTGGTATGTAGGTAATGAACTATTGAAAGTATCTTCCTCACTGCCCTCTTTGGCTGATGAGATATTATCTTATTTATGATGATGAAAATGAGATATTATCCTATTTAAGGAAAGAATTAACCTAATCCGAGGAAGCTGCTCCATAATTATTAATTAGGTTTATGAATATATATATATATATGTATATATATATATATATATATATATACATATATATATATATATATATATATATATATATATATATATATATATATATATATATATATATATATATATATATATATATATATACATATATATATATATATATATGAGGTAGATAGATGCTGTAATTATTCACAATGTATGTATTAATGCCAATCAAACAAATTGACATTAAATATATTAGAAATATGACATATATACTGAAAGGGATTATTATTTTAATTTGTTTTTATTAATTTTTACTTCAAAGTCATAATTAATGTGTTAAATTTGTATTTATTTATTTCAGCTAGATGTTTAAGCTAACATACACCAAAGTTTTTTTTATAGGATTATTTATGATTAAGAAATGAAACTAAATTGTGTAAGGGAAATAACACCATGTTTATATGTAAAAACTGAATTAGTGATTCAGCTATAAATATTTCGTTCTTCTAATACATCAAAATATATTTTCTTCTGTTTCATCGCAGATTTTTTGGTATGTATATCTCACAAGGGAAATCTGTTGTTAATGTATTTAAGTATATTTGAAATATGCAGAATGTTTGACAACAATTTATTCAAAAAAATTTAAATGTCCGTGAAAATAATAAAAATAATAAATTAGTGTTTGTAACCACCTTCTACCAAATATTTTAATATGTATGGTTATTACATATAATTTTATATGTATACATTAATCGGAAAAATTTTTTAAATGATCCCCTGAAGTATAAGTTCAAAGATTTCAGTGATTTATTTTAAAATTTACTTGAACACATTTATAATTTAATACATTTAGTTTTATTTGGGACTTTTAAAATTTAAAAAGAAATAATACCAAACTAATCAATATTTTATATTGTTATTCAAAGATTCAAAATATTTCATAAAATGGCATGCATTTTGAGACAAACTTTCAATGTTTATTTAAATATATTTCCAATCTATAATTTTAACAAAATGCACGATTACAGAAATTTAATAGGAAATGCTTGCAAAAATATGTATTTTCATTTTCCTAATCCACTGTAAATTTGTAACAGAAGAAATAAATGAATTTATCTCTCATTTTAAAATTTACTCTAATATTTTTAGAAGCATTTAGCAGAAATATTTTCCAATTATATTTAGATTTTTTTATTAATTAGAAAGTTTTAATAAAGTAAATAAAATTGTTTTCATTTTTTTATCCAATGGAATTAATCATTACATTAATATTCATAGCTCATTATCTTTTCCTAAATGTTTGCCAAAAAACATTCAATACTTGTCTCGAAACAAATTCTGCGTTAGTTTTAACTTAAAAGTATATCAAAATGAAAAATAATTTATAAGAAGATTTATATTTCGGAAGACACAAATTCATACAGACATAACAGCATCGTTAATGAAACAAAGTAAAAACATCCCTATTAACGTAATTTTTCCCTTTTCTGTAAAAATTTGCAAGATATTTCCCCCATCCGTAAGACTGAAAGAATTAATGCTGCAGAGATAGCTGATATGCAATTTAGTAATTATTCTTCGACTTGAATACTTTTTACGAACATTCTTTTTGGCAAATGTTTCGTGTTTCAAGAGAATAAGTAGAAAAAGATTGATAATTTAAATGACAGTATTCTTTTTAACCATTTATAAATTTTACTTGAATGTCGTTAGAATATTTTTTTATTTGTGCTTTACGTATACAATAGAAAATCTGTTTTCTACCAAAGAAATATTTCCATAAATATATAAATTATAATGATTCCGAATTACTTTTTATAAATTGCGAATCAAATAACAAATATTTGGAAATTCATGAGCAATAACAAGCTGTTTACCTTTGCTCTATTGACACTGTGGTTTATAGACACAAACAATTACAGATGGTATTTTATAACCGATCATGAACTTTTGTTCTGAAAATAATTTTGGTGATTGCAGTCCATACGAATTCAGCTTTGTCGTTAACTGGGAGTGATTGAGCCCCAAGTTACTTCCCTGTAACTAGTTCTGTAACTAGTCTACTAGTGGTATGGGAGCTTCAGGGGAGAAATAGTTAGAAACAGGGACCAAGTAGAAAACCTCTCCAATAATTAACCTTCCACTCTCAAAGGTATTATTTCACTTGAAGGACATAGCGATCATGGCCTATTTAACGTGCTTCAGCCGCGCGTCTTTATTAAGCAGAACTAATCATCGCTTAAATCGGGACTCGAATTCACGATTTTCCGACAATAAGCAGTTCTCTGCTCATTGTCGGTGATAGGAGAAAATATTTAACCATAGATTAAACACCAGAAATAATAATGTGCAAATGAACTGAGGCATCATTATTGAAAGATATTAAAATAAATATTTCACCAAAAACCTTTGAATCCCAGACAGGTTTTGCAGCTATTACAGAGAGTAAAAGAATCATGTATTGTGATCTGACTATTTGGTGCGGTCGAGAATCCTTGTGAAGTTCTGTTGATTTAATTGGTAGCAGGATCCAATGTTTAGAGAGGAATCAAGCAAAATGAAATGTTAAATCAATTGAATTTCTGATAAGAATCAGAAGCACATTGATTGACAAAAAACAGTGCACTTAAACAACCAAAGAAAATACAGACGGTATTAACACATTTTTAGAGCAATTTTGGGACCGTTTAATTAATGTTTAAAATGTGAAGATTATTTTTTAAATGTTCGAACTGATAGCTTTTTTTCTGGACTATAAGTCTGCATCGTGATTTCCATGATATAAGAGCTTTTCGTAAAGTTTCCAGGAGTATTGCTTTCCATTCCTCTTCCATTACTTTCTAGAGTCCATCCACCGTGGTGGGTTTGCGTTTAGAAAGAGCTCTTTTTAACCGACCAAAGGCGCAATAGTCCATTGGTGAAACATCAGGGAACTTCGCAGGAATATGTTGAAAAGGTATGTATGCAATACCTGCATTAGTTTTCATTTTTTCAAGGAATGCAGCGGCAGTTTGCTAAGTATGACTTGTAGATTTGTCTTATTGATGTTTCACTCTTTGAAAGTCTTTGTGATAAAGAAGTGGAATTTCTTCTGTAAATATTGGACGTAAAACCTTCTCCTGATAGTATGATGAGTTGATTTTAACATTTTTTCAACTCTTTTTACTTTAAATTTCCCATTGTAGGAGAAACCTGCGACTATCATAAACCCCTTGTTGAAACTTCCTTTACATTGACGGAACCAGGTTTGTACATTTTTTTCTCCTCGTTTCCTATAGTAAATAGACCTTTTTTATTGCAGTCATTTAGGTAAACCCATGCTTTATCAAGGGTCACAATGTATTTCCATTTATCTCCTGCTAAATGGTTTTCATACAGGATTCTACTAAATGTTTTGCGTTGAGCCACATGCCTCGACAAAAGCTGGTGAACATTATGTTTTTAAGCTTTTTTAAGTTGTAAATCTTAATTTATTATTTTATTTATTGTTGATACAGATGTATATAAAGACTTTGCAATTGATTTCTGTGTTGATGGATTTTCTTTTGTTACCAGCGATTTTACTTTAGGAACATTTGAAACAGTACCTACTTTTTTCGGATATTCGTTTGGAGTCTTCTTTTTATGTAGAAATAATGATTGACTGTTTTTACCTGTCCGATTAATACTGTTGCTTATTTTGCATTTTGCACTTAGAAATTTTAATACCATGCTTTTCACAACGTTTTTGAATCCTGGAAAAAGAATATTTCTCTTCGGAAAGCGGAAAAACATATCCCTCAGTCCACAGCTTGTTTACATGCTACATTTTGAAAGAACAATAAATTTAAAGTAGCAGACGATATTTCTCATTTCATATAAAAATCTGTTGCCAAAACTTTTTATTTCAAAGCATTTTCTTTTTTAAAATTCTTAATCGAAATCGTTCTAAAAATATGTTAAGGAAAATATGTAAAATTGTATTAAAGATACTGTGAGAAAAAGAGGCTTTTTTTAATGTCTAATGCAATCACTGCTCATAAGCTTAACTGCAGCTATTTGCAAAACAACAAAGTCGCAAAAATATTATCAATTTTCTTTACTTAAAGAATATGAAAACAAAATAAACGATTCGATTATTCAGAACAAATAAATAGATTGTTAAAAAAGTGAAAAAAAAAACAATGTATCATTACATTTGTATGTATGTACAAATACATAAAGTGTATAATGTATATATATATATATATATATATATATATATATATATATATATATATATATATATATATATATATATATATATATATATATATATATATATATATAGTGTGTGTGTGTGTGTGTGTGTGTGTGTGTGTGTGTGTGTGTGTGTGTGTGTGTGTGTGTGTGTGTGTGTGTGTGTGTGTTTGTGTGTGTGTGTAATTGTACAGTTCAATATGAAACTAAATAAGAAAAAGTTTAATGAAATAGCAGTAATAACAATTTAAATGACTAACACCTGTGTAATCTATATTATAAGGCGACCGTCCCTATGTTGTTGTATAAGGATAATATCTAAAGTCCAGTGGAAGGATAAGTCTTCAAAACCTTAAGTCCTGGGTTCGATCCAGTATACTGTTAAGCAACGTGAGATGCGTATTGTACTTCTGTCCTCTACCTACACATTGATCAAGGCAGATGCTTGGGAGTTTTCCGGGTTTCCTCCACTGTGCCATTACTTTTATTTCTAACTTCCACTCACAAACAGTTAAGAAAATATAATGTTTCTTATTTATTCGGAAGATTTATTGTTTTTAATAACAAACGCACTGATCGGATAAAAATGTGTTAAAATTTTCTGTTGAACTCGTTAGTACGAATATGGTGTCTAATATCAAACTACCTGTTTCTTACATAGTCAGTGTTTAAAATACTAAAAGGATATTTAATTTTTGAAAATATTTTGCACATGGAAAAATTAAAAAATATATAATTGTTTAATTCATTTATCGAATAAAGAACGCATTGTTTTATAATTGATTTAAAACGCAAAGAAAAAAATAACCCAAATACAGTTTTAAGAATTACTAATAATTATGCACCTAAATGAATATATTACAGGATATATTCAGTTCTATTGGGTATAATACATTTCTTATTTTAGACATTGCCTAATTATTAAAGAAATATTTCCTAGTACGGTTCTAATAGAAAAAGAAAATATTATTATTTTTATTCGTTTATTTTTGTTTAAAATAGTTTCTATGAAACCAACTTCTGAATACTTGAGTGCATAGGAATAAAATAATTTTTAAAACGAAAAAAATGTTCTTTGTAATGAAATTACTCACAAACGCAGTTCACATAAAACAATATAAACAGCATCTAAAATTATTTTTTTATTTAAGTAAATTAAAATTGCATGGATAAGTTCACTATTTCAATGCTGTACGCTGGTTTTAAGAAATGTCTGCAAAGGAATTTACCATTGAAATAAATCATGTTTAAGTGAAATGTGTTTTTGAATAGAATTCCTTTTATTGTCATTAATTAAAATTATTAATACGCAACGTAAGTTATTCAAATTAAAAAATTTGTTTTCAAGGTAAGTTTAAAAATTTGTTTTACATTTCACTCGATACAAAATTAGTGATAATAATGATTAAGATTATTTTTTATTGCCTAGAATAAAAAATCTTTGAATTTTTGTATTGATTTAAAATTTTGTGAAAACAATATAACTTTAGATATTTTATTGCATATTTATTAATTATTTCATTTTCATCATATTTTTGAAAACAGAACATTTATTTTTAAGCATTTTTATTTTTAAAAAAAATTGATTCCCTTAAGTTAATTTTCTGTGTGAATATTATAAATAATAGGAAATAAATATTTACATGTTTAATAATTTACTGAAACATTTTTTAAAAAAATTCTTACAATGTTGATGAAATGTACTTCTTATATTTTGGTCATTAGAAATTAAATTTAAGCTGTATCTCACCATAAAGCGTTTTAAAAATGCGTTAACTATTGTGGAAAATATAATGTAAAATTCTTGACGTCACATAAACTAACACTGCTACTAGGTATTTTAGTATTCATAATACAATCTAATTGTTTTCAAAGAGGATTTCCTGATAGATAATATGCCGTATTTACTTGCCCCAACTAAATAAACCAGAAAAATTTCCAAGCACTCACCCGGGCAGTTATCATAAAGAAACGAAATATCCCTTTTAAATTGTTGAATTAAGGCTGTGATCAAAGTCGGAATTTTTCAATCTGGAAAGCTCTGTCTCATCAATAGGCTTATTAGGAACTTAAAATTAAATATTAGATCTGATAACACCTATTCACATTAAAATTAAATACTACATCTGGTTTGGTTTATTTGTCGCTCAACGGTCATTTTTTGCACACGAGGGCTAATTAGATCGGGACCTACGGTTTAAAGTGGATTCCGAACCACTACAAACATCCATGCCCAAGGTGGCATTCGAACCCACGAACTGCTGAACCGGAAGCAAGAGCGCTAACCATTCGGCTGCCAGCTCGGCCTAAATACTACATCTGATAACACCAATCGACGTTAAAAAATTAAATATTACATCTGATAAAACCTATCGACGCTAAACTTAAATATTACATTTGATAACACCTATCGACGTTAAAATTAAATATTACATCTTGATAACACCTATCGACGTTAAAATTAAATATTACATCTGATAACACCTATCGACATTTTTATTGAAAAAGATATGTTGATTCACATCACTTTACATATTTCTGTGAAAGGCTCTATAAGGTTACAAATATAAGGTTTAAGCATACCTACCTTAGCGAGAGGCTGGCAGA
This sequence comes from Latrodectus hesperus, assembly GCA_037975125.1. Classification (NCBI taxonomy): domain Eukaryota; kingdom Metazoa; phylum Arthropoda; class Arachnida; order Araneae; family Theridiidae; genus Latrodectus; species Latrodectus hesperus. The sequence goes on from CM075862.1 coordinate 46,584,410, forward strand.
ATTATAAATGGATTGTTGAAAAATATTTACGTGCCAATAAGCATTTTTCACTCTGGAAACAATTTTAAAAGGAAGGCTGAATTCCAGAGTTACAAGAGAAAAAAAGAGCGGAAAAGATATTCCACAGGAGGATCCAAATCATCTGATATTAAACCCAGGACCGAGCCTTATTAATGTTCTTTTCCAAAGAGGGTCATGATTTACTATTGAGAGAGAATATAATATTTATTATATTGATTGTAAAGAACCTAGCATATAATGACATAGAAATTCCACAATGTGTTACTTTCTCCTGATCCTCGTCATAAAGCATGCGCAGTATTCATGTACCATTAAGAAGAAAACCAAAATAGTCTTCAATTAGCCATTATAACACTTAGGCTTACAAAAAGCAAAATTTCAACATCAATCTTTCATTTATTTATTAATGGGGATAGTTACATCGAACTTCCTTCCCCAAAGAGTGTTGTCCGATAAGTGATATGTACAAAAGTGATATTTGTATTAATTGATTTGATACAGTGAAGTTTATGGCTTTTCAACCGAAGCTCATTGTAAGGCATATTAGAATCCATCGTGAATTGCCTTCCAAGGAACTTTCAACAATTAATAAGCTGCATTCATGTGCAAAAATAGAGTAAAAGCTGAAGACATTCAAGCATACACTCGGGCACATGTGTGTCCGTGGAATCCTGGTAGGTTAGAGCATCGTTCTCATAGTCAGAAAGATAGTGATTTCGAATCCTGACTTAACCAATGATCCAGTAGTTTTCATTAAAAGAGTATGAAACATGTTAAATAGGTTGTAGTGGAATGAAATATCAAGTGAACGCAAGGTCAAGTATTGGGAGGTTTTCCAGTTCTTAATTTCAAAGACTCCCACCTGGTGGCTTGCATATTAGTAGATCACAAATCTGGACTTTGTACAGTTGCTGGTAGAAGAAGAACATCTACCTCTAAGCCACGGTAAGCTTTAAACTTAGTCCAGATTTATTGAAAAAAGTGAAAAGCTTTACTGTCCAAAAGCAGCCAACTTAAATACGAAACAATAAAGATAACAATCCTGCAATTTAGAGAAGCATTCTACATGAATAGGGAAATCCTTAATCCAAACCAAATAGAGAGAAAGGCACATAAAGGTCTGATTCCCCTAGGTAAATGCCATCGCCATCTATGAATCACAGTGGTCATCGACAAAAACTCAACCCTTCAGCTTACTTCCAACCACCCTAACGACAGAAAATTGAAATATAATATATTCAAACTCAATAAATTATTTTTGTCAAGCAGACAGATTTATATTTTTGTAATAATAATGATTCATTCATTCATTGTCGTGTGCCAACTAGCTGGCAGCAAGGCGTGCGCTGATCCACTTTTTCAACTGAACCATATTTTGGTGTGGAGTCCGACTTCCTCAGTACACACATGCTATAGGGATCCGTTTATAGGGTAGGCAACTATTCACACCTCATTCATACAATGAAAAGGACAAAGACAGAATAGATAGAGAGAGAAAGTACATCCATGCCCGTACCGAGATTTGAACACAGGACCTCCTTATCCGTAGTCAGGCACGCTAACCACTTGACAAGTTGGTCGGCAAATAATAATGATATATATCTCTTTTGATATAAAGTTATCTTAATTACAAAGAAGGAATATTTTTTAATTAAGTTTCAAGATAAATTATACATCAGAAATGAATCAGCAATTACAATAAATGATTTTCTTATATTTTTAGTTGTAACATGCTTAAACTTAAATACGCTTTGACTTATGCATGAAAGCTCTTAGAGAATCAAAGACTTCTTACCGACAACTTCCAATTGTTTGGTACTCTGCACACAGCGGAAGTAAGGTTTATCGGTGGACACTTGACAAGTGTAATTACCAAAACTATCCATGCTGAGATTCCTAAGAAACACGGTGCTGTTGTCTGACTTGGACATCTGAAAATTAAAAATATGTTACTATGATTTGTAATAAAAATATATAAATAAAAGTAACGAAAATGAATTTTAAAAAATTGGTCGGCTAGAAAAATAAATTTCCCCAAACAATACGATTTTTCGCCAACAATGGAAAACTATTTACATATATTAACAGCTAGTAGAATGTTTTATGTTTCGATCTTTTATTTAGATAGATTTTTGTTGTGTGTTAAAATAATGTATTTAAATTATCCTTTATTTAAAGTTTACTTTTCCTTAAAATAAATTGTGCCAATAATATGATTTTAATAAAACCCAAAAATAATATGTTTCAAATAAACGGTTTGTTTTAATTATCATATTAAAATTCACTAGGAACCAATATGAAATGATTTGCATGCTGAATTTGCACCAACTTTCTGACTGTCAAGATTTTGCAACTGTACCACCAAAATACATGAAATAAATATTTTCCGTCTGAAAATAAAATCTTTCCCGATTATTTAATAATTCAGATATTTTTTATAATTATCCATTAATTTTGTTTGTGTTTTTACATACTTTTCAAGAACAGTTTTACTTGTTTAATTAATTTGTTTTCGCATAAATATTTACATGCTAACATTCTTTGTCAATATAATGTGCCATTTTTTGGTAAAAATGCGAAAATTTGGAGAATGGAGTTATAAGTTTAAAAAAAAAAAAACTAAAATTGAATAGAAATATGGAAACTACTGTGTTATGTATAAAATTTGGATATATATATATATATATATATATATATATATATATATATATATATATATATATATATATATATATATATATATATATATATATATATATATATATATATATATATATATATATATATATTTGTGTGTGTGTGTGTGTGTGTGTGTGTGTGTGTGTATAGTTGATTATTTGAAAAGAAATTGAGGGATATTTTTAAATAATACCACCGTTGAATAACATTTTTATAACATTTATGGAGGGAACATAGCAAAATTTAATTTATTTCTATTATTCTTTTGTTAATATTTTCTTATAAAAATTTTCAGTTTTTTTACTCTGACTGTTATAATAAAAACTTGCTATTTACATATTTTTGTTGTATAAAACCTTAAGATAAATATGTGATGATGTTTATAACATTTTTTAATTGAGATTGATCATGCAAATTTGTAAATGTGGAAAATCGTGTATTTATAATATTTCTAGCATATTATACATTAAATATATTTTTCCATTTTTTTAATATATTTTTTCTAACTTTTTAAAAGAAATATAGAATTTTTATTGCCACTGAAAATCAATTGTTAGCTTTATGTTTTAATTCCTTTAAAGCACATAGATAATGTTATTTTGTTGATAGAAAAAGAAATAAACTCTTTTTTTCTAATATCCGACCATTACGAATGTTTTATCGTTCCGTTCTGGAATGGGTGAAAGTTATGCAATCAAATATAGGGGATAGCTAATTCATGTGTCATCGCGTCCCCAAAAGTGATTCTTTCATTATTTAGAAGTAAGGACCAAGTAGAATGCTGTCAGTCTTAGTACATCATTCCACATTAAATGCATTGCAATTAAGACCTCTTTTTCATGCCCTGGCTTCCATTACTGAAATCGAAGGAATTTGAGTTGGGTTGGGCATAGAACCCTCTACCTTCCTGCAATGAGAACATCCCATTGTATACTGGTTATACTAATCTCATTGTTTTGATTTCAGTAGAAAATTTGATTTGCCAATCCACAGAATGGTACTTTATTGCATAAAAGTATCCGGATGCGTATCATGTTTGTGACATTATTTTACTTTTAACATTTTGGAAAATTCAGATTTACAAATGTTTGTACAAATTTTCCAACTGAACCAGTTATACTGGATATGATATAACTATTCTTACAATGATAATTTTATCAGATATATTGGTCAAATGGTAGTGTCTGATTAATGAATCAATGGCATTTTTGAAAACGTAGAGTTTTGAAATCATTTTTGACAATTTAGAAATGTAGAGTTTTGAAATCATTTTTGACACTTCAGAAATGTAGAGTTTTGAAATCATTTTTGACATTTTTGGAAATGTAGAGTTTTGAAATTTACTGCTTACTCCTGAGAAATCATAAAGCTTAATATGGCTTCTAATAAATATTTTCAGAGAGTATTTATTATGTATACAAAATAATTTTATAGTATATATCTAATGTGAAATATTATGTAAATGTAATGTATAAGAAATGACATTAAAAAATGCAGATAATTAGAGACAAGGAATAATAAAAAAATAAAATTATTAATAAATTATACTAGAAATTATGTATGAAAATTAAAAATATAAGACAAAAAAACAAAAAAAAAACATTGGGAAATACATTTGCAAAGAAGTTATCTGATATTTCATTATTTCATATTCAAAATAAAATGTGTATAAAATGCATTTTTCATTCCATTAAACATTTTATAAAAAGCAATTTTTTGCATAACTGAATATTCTTGCAAAATTCTCTTGAAGTAACATAACTCTAAATATATCTTCATTACAAGAGCCATACTAAAAGCTATTTAAGAGAAAAATTCTATAAAATGATTATATACAACCCTGTTTAATAACACAAATAGTCAGACGAAAATTCCGAAATCCTTGTATATGCTATAATACAAATACAGGTATTTGTGTTTTGTGTAATTAAGTCTATTTTTTTAACAGTGTAATTCATTATTGACGAAAGTCTAGGAAGCTTTAAGTGCAGTGCGTCCAAAGGAAGTTTTTAGTTGTTGTTACACCAGCATACTTTCTTGTACCTAGCCCACAGTTGGGCTCCACCAGTTAGATGGAAGCAGCTGGGTAAACGTTATATCTATAGTTTAAAATAAATCTGGGACCAAGTATATGTCTCCTGATACTTAACCAGGCACTCCAGAGGTATTATTTCACTCAAAGGACATTAAGATCGCGATCTACTGAACATGCCCCAGCCATCTTTAGTGATCACAGGGGAGCTTCACTTAAACAGGGATTCGAACTCACCATCTTCCAACGATGCTCTAACCAACCAGGCACCGAGGTCCGAAAATCAGTTTTGAGTCGTCAAAGAAGTGCAATAGCCAGATAAATAGAGACTTTGGAAAATAGTAATAATATTGGATGAAAGGAAATTCTGTAAAATATTTCAAAAACGCTTGATTTCATTAAGTTAGTGTAGGAGGAATTAAAATAATTTATATAATTAAAATTTGAATTATTGCAATTAATTGTATCATCATATGATATTTTCTCACATAAGCAATGCCTCATGCATCTATCTCTCCTTGAGCTATATATTTTATCGCATCTTTAGTTGCTGTTATTGTTATACCAAAACATACTTCCTAGTGTCTAGCCTATAGTTAGGCTCTACAAGTTAGATGGAAATAGCCGGGTGGTCTTCATAATTTAAAAATAGGAATCCAATAGAGAAGATCCCCAGTACATGGTTTGCCACCCTTAGAGCTATAATTTCACTTAGATAACATTGCGACAACAACCAATTGTTTGTGCCCCAGCCTCTTTTAACACGACAGATTTTAGGTTAAGCCCGGATTCAAACCCACTACCTTCCAATAATAAGTATGGCCCTCTGATCAATCAGGCTACAGTAGCTCTATACATCTTTATTTAAAGGTACTTGGTTTTGCATGCTTTTTTTAATTTGAACAGAAAGAATTCATTTGTATATTACATAATTTTTGTTAGAGAAGGCCTTAAATCATTAACAGAATTCAAATAACTTAGAAACCATCGTTTATTTTTCACATGCTATTAATTTTTAAACTTAATGTTCCAACCCACACCTTAATGCATCAGAAACAGATTCCTCCATATTATTCTGTTATTACCAAGAGAATTAATGCAAATAAACATTTATTAACTTAGTCTGACGCAAATCAATGGTTTTCTCTGAAAATGTCGCATGATTAAAATTAATGGTAAAAACCCAAAGGAGACACACCCTATTTTATTCCTTACTTGCAAATTACCAAGTGCACAGAAAATGGATAGCCAAGCGGCAATTTTTTAGCTCTATTAGACCGCCAAAACGAGCCATACGTGAGATATGTTCCGAATGTCTTGACGTGCGGCCCTCATTTAAACCTGAGTACTTCGCCAATAATGGCAGAGGGCTGATTTCACGGCGAAGAGTTCCTCTCAAAAAGTATGGTGGACATATTTCAGAACAAATTGGGAAGCATTTCTCTGCAATAAATCGAACCGATCACTGTTCTCGGAAATATGTCAGTTCTTTTTCCAATGTGGTATTAACTGTCTCAAAATATAGTTTTTACCCTTTTTAAAAAATGAACCCAAAAAAAATTGCTTCATTTGAGCAAATTGTATTTGGTACGTAATGTTGGTGGTGCATTATCGTGATAGGCTGTGGGGAAGCTTTGCCGGTATCGCAGAGAACGTGGCTGTCGCAATGATATAGTGTAAACAATATACACTGTAACTTTACTCGTTCTTTTTTAAATGGATAAAAATGTATTCAGACTTTAGACAGGATATTCTTGTAGAAAATTGTGTGCTTTCTTGGAATATCAAGTCAAACACATATTGAGATATATTTCAGAAAAATATTATATAAAATAATAAATTATTATTATATATCTAACAGTAATAAATTTTTTATGGGAATAACTATTAGCCTACAATTAGTAACAATTTCTAAGAACTGACTAAATGATTGATGTTACAAAGTATTGATTTAATTGACAGAAAAATATAATTTTTTTCTGTTTTTCGGTTACATATTTAAATATATGCTAATATAAACACTTTCTTTGTTTGTTTGAATATTTCAAGTAGTAAATAACAGATTATTTTTGAAAGTTGCAGCTGAAATTTCTAAAATTATCTTTTAATTGAAAGCGATAATACCTTCAAATAATTTTATCTTTTACTATCACATTTCTCTCAATTACTAGAGTTGGAATAAAAATAATTTTGCTCCATTTCAAATATAATTTAACTTTTATGAGAAATTTTATCATGTCAGTTACTCTTTCTACTTATATGAAAGTTTTATGTTTTTTTGCAATTCAAATAAGAATTTTATATATCGGAAACTAACTTTAAAAATTTACTTTATCAACTTTTTAACGAAATGAGCATTATCCCATTTAAAACACTTAAAAATAAAATGAGATATCAGCTAATTTCAGCTTAGTTAAGTATATATATATATATATATATATATATATATATATATATATATATATATATATATATATATATATATATATATATATATATATATATATATATATATATACATACATATATATATATATATATATATATATATATATATATATATATATATATATATATATATATATATATATATATATATATATATATATATACATACATATATATATATATATATATATATATATATATATATATATATATATATATATATATATATATATATATATATATATATATATATATATATATATATATATATATATATATATATATATATATATATATATATGGCACAGGTGTCGTATAATCCATGATGCCAAATTCTCAGATTGGCGATTTTTTGACGGATTTTCTTATGAATCTGGAATCCTCGGTTTTATTATGTCATATATATAGAGACCTATAAAAATTATGCAGAAAATTCTATTTGGCTACTCCTAGTATTTAAGTCATCGCACACGTCACGATACATCATCTTGGCAACATTTCTTCATCGCCAAAAATATTCAGAATTTGGAAACATGGATTATACGGCACCTATGCCATATATATATTGATGTAAATAATGACAAGAACATATATTTTTTAAAGTAATTGTTTTCTAACTTTATAATAAACATTTTGACTGTATTAAGGTTAAAATAGTTACACCTCCAGCTATAAAAATTAAAGTATAATATTGAATTTGTAAATAAGAGTTCTTAAATCAATAATCATATATTACTGAAAATATTTCCATTGGTTCAAGTATTCTCTTTTACTGAACTATTACATCTCATTTGCTGCACTTTAATGGTGAAATTTTGTTTGACGTGTTGTTATCTGCCTAAATTACGCATCTAGATTAAAATCTATTCTAATGTGATCTAATTTCAAGAGGAGAAACAGAACTTGTCGCCAAATTGATGCAAATGAACCAGCCAGTGATTTTCTCTATTAGTAATAACTTACTCATTAGTCTAATCAGGTAAAGTAATGGAAATACAATTCCCCTGGATTTGTGAAACGTAATGATAAAACACGAAGTGTTAGTTTAATTATTTGTTGTTTCAGAAACATTATTGGCAAGTGATTTGAAAAAAAAGCTAAAACTAAATAAAATGTTGTTGAATTATAAATAAATAAAAATTTGATTTTGTTTCTACTTAAATTGTTTGTTGATATATTGATGTAAATGATTTTTTTTAATTTTCTTATTTATTTCTTTGTTTTAAATGGTTTAAATCAAATCTTAAATCACCTCTCCATAAATATATGTGACTTTATTTCGAAACGACTTTTTAGGAAATACTTTTACAATTTTGTGATTCTTTATTTCTTAATATGTGAAAATATTTAAATCGACATGATATATAAAACCACTTAAAAAGTAAATTTCTTAATTTTTATGTGTTGTTAATTTTTCTTTCATTAAATATCGCTTTACTTCATTTTATTATATTTTTCTATTTAAAATATTGTTCAGAGGATGTTTAATGCATGAGGCAATAATTAATAGGTACTGCTAGCATGGAACGCTTTGTCAAAACCATAGACTTTTAATATTTTCAAACTTATGTTTGTTTTTCATTTGTACAGCGTTTATTCATTTTCAGTCAAATGCTTTTAAAACTGAATCAAAGTGTGATATAATTTTTACTTTTGGTTGGATTTTAATTAATAATATGCGACATGCTGGATTTATTAGGTTGATTGATTAGTTTAATGCTCTTTTCCTTTTTTTCTCGCGTGTGTTAATTAGATAGAAACCTACCATTTGAAGGGATTTTCGTACAATTTCAAACATCCATGCCGAAAGGAAGAATTGAGCTCACAAACTGTTGAAGTAATAATCATTGCACTGTCGACTTGGCATTAATTTATGACACTGCAAGCAGATTATTGCTATTGCGCTCTTCAATAGAAGAACTACAGAATTATCATATATTTAATATAAAAAACATCAGATGATTTTTGTTAATTGATGTTTTATTTTATATTAAATATATGTGAGCACTTTACATATAAACATACTTTCAGATAATTTTTGTAATTGGTTACAGAAGCTATTAAAATTTGAAAACCTGGTATTTAGTAGAAATAAGTAATGTCCAAATAAACAAAAGTATTTCTGGAATCCTGCAGAACACTTAATGTAATAATTATTATTGTAATAATGATATCCTTTGTTGAAAATAATTAAAACATTCAAAAATGTGACTAACAAATGAAATAGTGTCAAACTGATTCATATTACGCAATCATTTTTACTATTCGCTGGAGGATTCTGAACGTGAGGCTTTAGCGCGACCATTTGTCACATTGTCTTTTACACAATGTGCACATTACAAGGGAAAAAGGATTTCTCTCTTTATCGCGTTGCTCAGAAAACAATACGCCCTCGCTGCAACTTCCTGGAAGAGATGGCGGGGCGTGGGAAAGGGAAGCCCAGAGTTTCCAAAACAAGAGCCTCACCATTCGTGATCGAAATCTTAATCCATGGGTTCTTGAGGAATCACGCTGGCCGGCTCCATTACATCAAATTGCCACGAGGGCTGTAATTGACTTGACAACGCTCGGTCACGACAATCGAACATTAGAGGTGTTGGCCGATGTGATTTGAATATTCGGTAGTGGCCACTTCACCCCTCCACCCCCTCTTTCTGTCACCGGGCAATTGGGGTAATATCGATGCCCTGAATGCGATTGGGGAAGAGGTTGCCCGCAGGCGACGCGCTGTTGCGTGGTGTGAACACGAGGGTAATTTGACCACTAGTGAGCTATAATGCAGTAAGATATTACGATTTGAGGCCTAATTGGAGATCTTCGGGTGCATTGGAAGGGATGTTAGCTGGTACTCCATACCCCTCTTCAATCTAGAGTGGGTTTCGCTGGGAGACTATCAAATTTCATTTAGAATTTACTTCAATTCTATTAAAGTTAATAACAGTAAAATTAATATTACTAAATAGGAATTACTTAGATTTCTCTGCTAAGAAGGTCATGAGAAAATACTACAAATTTGTATTGATTTTTAATTTTATGTCTTAATAGAAAATCTTCGGGTGTGTTGGAAGAATTGCTACTCCGTGCTTTATATCAATCTGCAGTGTGAGAGTGGGAGGTTATCTAATTTCATTTAAAACGTTTACTTAAATTTTCAATTGAAACATTTACTTAAATTGTATTAAAGTTAATAACGGGAAAGTTACTGATACTAAATAAGAATTACAGACTTCTCTCTTAAGAAGGTTAGCAGCAAACTACAAAACACATCACAATTTCACTTATAAATTTACTTAAATTCTACTAAAGCTAATAATAATAAAGTTAATAACAATACATAAAATTCACAAATTTCTTTTTTAAAAAGTTATGGACTAATGACTAGTTACTTATATTGATTTGTAATTTTATGTACAATAAAATCAAATTAAATATTTGCTATTTATGTAAATACTTAATTTAATTTCATTTCATTGTACATAAAATTACAAATGCAAATTTTCTTTTACAGAATTTTTTAAAATCAAATACATTTTCAGTTGTGATGAGAGCTTGCCATTGTATATGCAGTGACATTGTGTATTGGAATGTAATACTCACAAACAAAAAAATAACGGTTAGGACATACCTAATTTGAAAACTTTATGAAACAATTAAAACCAAAGTTAATAAAAATTAAAAAATAAAGCAAGAAATTAGTTTTGTTTTATATATGAACTAAAATCATACTTATTTAAGTAAAAATTACAAAAACCTGTATAAAATTAAAATAACTTCATTATAGACTTAAATTTTATTTAATATTTGTGTGTGAGAAGAAGTCTTAAAAATTAAAACTTTAAAAGTTACTTAAATTAATTTTGCATATTTAGAATTCTCCCCAAGAAGTAGAATTCATGAAAATAATGAATATTTATATATATTTTTGGTATGAGTTTAAAGGTTCAAAATTATGTCTTTTTGTTTAAAATACGCTAATATTAATAATACATTAAATTATAAAACGTCCGCATATTTGGTGAAAAATAATACATTCAATTCTAAAATTATAAGCAGTTAATACTAAGGATATTCTTACATCTTGGTTACTTTATTTGAATTCTACAAGTTTGGAGAAAGTTTTAACTATGACAAATTATCAAAGCGATTCTCTTAATAACAAATATAATACACTTAGTATTAAAATATTTTAATAATTATATAATGAGTACAATTTCAGATAAATTAGAATATCAAGATACTTGTATTGCATATAGTTTTTACAATATGCATAAAAATTTACAATTAAATACATTTAATATCAAAGTTATTCAATAGAAGAAGTTGATTTATTTCAAATTGTTCGCTATTATTTCAGTTTGCTGTAAAATGCTTTAAGATCCTTAAATGCTCGCTACCATCTAAACGTTAGAGATTCATACGTAACACAAACAATGTAAGTACTAAGTATTCTCAAATTGTAAAGCAGTCCCAATAAAACAATGAAGAATACATGTGAGTTCTCTATAATGAATGCTACAATGAGAATATGACGAGTTCTCTTTTATGAATGCTACAATGAGAATATGGTGAGTTCGCTAATATTAATGAAACTATGAGAATATGATGAGTTCTCTATTATGACTGAAACAATAAGAATATGGTGAATCCTCTATTATGAAGGAAACTATGAGAATATTGTGATTTCTCTATTTTGAATGAAACTATGAGAATATGATGAGTTCTCTATTATAAATTATAATGCTTACTAAAACATATATGGTGATTTTAGGATGGTCCGGCTAACATTCCGGATTTTTCTATGAATTATTTTCTTCATTGAATTATAATTTAAAATTTTAATATGAAAATGAATCACTTTAAATCACCCTGTGTGATTAATAAGAGTAAAAATATTAACTTAAAATGATAGCAATATCATTTACTTCAAAATTATTCAATAATATTTGAAAATGAAAACATGCAAAATGAATTTTATATATTATTATGCTTATATATAGATTTTTACTTGTTATTTTTGTAATTACTATTTCTCAAGTAATAATAATAATTTAAGGGATATTCAGTATTATATAAGAGGTATAATAATTTATTCTACGAGTTTTTTATGTTGTAATAAATTTGTATAATTTAAATAATAATAATATATAAAATTATGCATTTAATTATCAGCGTTGTCAACTTTGTAGAATAATATATTTAAAAGAGTAATGATAGCACTTTTAGGTAGCATATAAATTTGTTTAATTAGACGTAAGTTTCTATTATGTTTAAAATAGGCATAGTTTAACAAAATATAGTTGGCACACACAATAATTAAATAAATTTGATTTATTAGTATCTAGTTTTATGGCATTGATACTGTGTATGTGTGTGAATCAATAGAAATTTCAATGTTATTACTTCAATTTTGCTTTTCTTATTGAAATTCTTAATACGAATAATTAGATATTTAAATTTAATAAAATTGAAATTATAGATTATATGCATTAGTTTATTCATATAGATAACATATTGTATTTTAAAAGCGGATTCTCATGTTCTCATGTTTAGTGAGTATTAAAATTTTATTGTATTTTGATGATTAAATTCTTCAAGAGAGGCTAAAGGTCAGAGTATAAATGTTACATCTGTGTCAAAATCTACAAACTCAATCTCAAACGTAGACTGTTATCTTTTAAAATATAATTACCAATAGACCACATACTTTTCTAGTTTTCACTCTACATTAAGTGTCGTGTTGAAATATACTTGGAAATAAAATACTCAGGATTTTGTTATGATGATATTCTACCATATAATTAAAATACTGAATTAGCTTAAAATTATATTTAAAAGTAATGTATTCAGTTTAATAACAAATGAAGAATATACCCTTCTCAATATATTTAACTACAACTGTATATTTCTGTACATCTGTATTTAAAATCTAATAATTAAAAATTGTCTCCATTTTCATATTAAGTAGAGAAAATAACTATGAAAATGTAAAAAAGGTTTTGCTTATAACTTTTTAAGAAGAAGAATGTAAAAAATTAAAAATCTTCATTTATTTCATTTTTTCATCAATATTTTTCATAAAATTATAAATTTGTACTAGTTCTTAGTACAAAATCATTATTTTAGCTCTAAAATTAAATACAAGTTTATTCAAAGAACGTTTTTATACCTTTATTTATGAGGTATTTCAATAAATTCAAACATGAGTATACAAAGAATAATTAAAGGTCATGTACTACCCTTGGAATTTAGAATTATTTTATTTCAAAAAATATTTAAACTAAATTAACTATTAATATTTTTGATATCTTTTTAAAACTAGAATAATCTAATCACATATAAAATAAAAATTTACAGTAATAAATGAACATGTTTTCCTCTAAGTGTCTAACAAATTAATAAATTTCTGTTTTAATGAAGCGAATATAAATTATACATTGTTTAGAATTTGCGCTCTTCAAAACAAATTGCTGAATTGCCAAGTAAATTTAAACGAAGAAATCTCACATTTCATCGAAGATTTAAATAGATGTTTCTCTATTTTTTTTCTATCAATGAATTGTGAATGAATATAAGCATTAGAATTGCTTTTTGGTCCAAAGTTTCTTTATGGGTTAACTGTGATCTTTATTGGTAGTAAAATATGGCAACTCAAGTAATATCAGTAAAACCATATTAAATAGTTATAATTTTCTCCTATTTTAACTTTAACTCATATTGTGTTATCATAAAATATTATTATATAGGAGAAATGCATAATATGATATCGAATCTATATCTTTGTCTTTAGTATCTTCATGTTTCAATTGATAAATCAGTCAGTCATGAAAATTTTAAATTTATCATTATAAAATATACTATGGCATGTAAGATGCGTTGCATGTTATACAGAGATAACAACTTCGTGACTGTTTCTTTGAGAGATAATTTAGGCAAAAAAATACTACGTTATCTATTATCTTTCATCAACAATTGAATTAAATTGAATTGCATCTAAAATTAATTATAGCGTCTGGTAAATTCTATTATTACTTGAAAGTTTTGAATGTACATTGCTGCACAAAGTATAAAAATATATGCTTTTCAAAAACCTATGCCATCCAATATTCATACTGAATTTAAATATCTATATCTCTATCTATCTATCTATCTATATCTATATCTATATCTATATATATATATATATATATATATATATATATATATATATATATATATATATATATATATATATATATATACATATATATATATATATATATATATATATATATATATATATATATATATATATATATATATATATATATATATATATATATACTTTTTATTGAATATTTTGATATTTATTTTAGCTTTATATAAAGCAATCAACGATTTGTGCAATTGTATTTTCTGTGATTTTTTACTTCTACTTTGAAATTGTTGCAGTGTTGAAAATCTTTATATTGAAATGAAATGATAAAGAAAAATATGAAAATCCCAACACAATAATAGCTGTATTAAATGAATTTTACCCCAGATTATTTTTGTTATACTGGGATGTAAATAAAAATATTTATAAACGAGTATTTTTCTAAGATTCAAATTATCTTAACTTAAATATCATGTGTTACTATAAATTACGTTATTTTATTACTAATCAAAAAATTATGACTTATAGTTATAGAAAAATATTAAATAATGCATCATTGAGCGCTCTTTGCAAGGAAAGTAATCTATCCAGATCTTGCAAATTAACACATAAGAAATGCATGGCTAAAAAAATATAAAAATTTTCCACAATAGTTACTTCAAGTATATTATTTTAAGTAGTAATTTCAACGAATGTTTTCAACAAATGTAATGTAAATTTTAATTTAAAAATTTAAATGTATTATAACATTATTTGAAACTATATTGTGACGCTTATGTAATCAGCTTTTACACATTTCTACAATTCTAGTTTCCCAATAAATTTAAGCCACTTTTTTCCAAAAAGTTTATCAATAATTTAGGAATGATAATATAAATTAAAATTAAATTTAATACTTATTTTTTCACAGTATAAATAAACTAAAAACTCAATGAAATTTTTCGTAATTTTTACAAAGTGTACAAAGTTTATGTAGTAAATTCAGTTTATTCATATTATGAAATTCAATATTTAAATAATTTTAACACTAATAATATCAGCGGAAGTATATATAAGCTTAATTTTTTTAAATATATTTTATCGGGAATAAAACAAAAATATTTTGCCTTTGATAAAACTTAATTAAATACTAAAACTTTTTAATAGGTTACTTGTATGAAAGTCATGTGATCATATTTTTAAAGACCAATAAGATTTTGTGAACTCTTTTAACTATAAAATTAAAATCAACATTTATAAGAGTACTATAGTTTAATTTAGGGATAGATTCTAGATTCATTAATATAAGAAAACGATAGATTACTAATTTTTCTACGCTTCGGAAGTAATTTAAAGCATGAGATATCTTCATAGAAGTAACAAGTAAAGAAACACACTAAAGGCTATAATGCATAAAATATCTTAGCATGATTATTACATTATCAAAATGCAACTTAGGCGTAAAATAATAATTAATATTCTCCTCTGTTCTCTCTTTAAGAAATATATTAAATAATGGAAAAACATCAATAGCTCATGATTAAATGATGAGCATGATCAATCATCAATCATTCATATGATTAAATCTACACTAACTCATAATCAATCATTATGATTAAATATGTTTTTCCATTTTTAGATACGCATGAATCATTAATAAGGAAAATCACAATAAAAAATGCTTGACAGTGTTGGATGATATCTAAGTAAAACATAAGAAAGGATATCAATAAAACATTGTTCTAGAAAATCCCAAATACGACTGATCAAACTTTAATTACTTTGATTTGTATTTTGTTACAATATCAAAGGGAATGAAATATTTTTAAATGTAATATGACAATGAACGTAATAAATTGTTTGAAAATCTAAATAAGAAAAAAAATTTCCAACAAGTAAGTTTTAATAAATGTATAATTCGATTAGATAACTTCATTTCCAATTTCTTCTATTTTGCATTTTTTTATAAATCAGAATGTTTATAAAATAATACTTTTTCAACTTGTCTCATTTAGAACAAACATAAATTTTAGTAACATGTTACATAATGGACACCATTAGAATGAAGTTTATTGATCCAATGAATATTGCTAGTGTACAAATTTATGATAGAGCTAAAAGACCAGAATGTAGCTATTATTTGGATATTCTTTTTTATTTATTTATTTTTTTGCAATTTTTATGTTTGAATTCTATTTACAAAGCAAGCAAATATTTTTTCAATAATTTTCTTTAAGAAAAACAATTATCCAGGTACTTTATTCTTATGACTTTCGACTTTTTTATATATGAAATTCATTTTGATTGGAAGGGCATGAGCAATTTTTGGACATTTCTATTTTATGTTTTAAATTTTATAATAATAATAATAATAATTTTATAATAATTTTATAATTTTATAATAATAATTTTATAATAATTTTATAATTTTATAATAAATTTTACTTTAGAATTATTACAAACTATATTTTTTGAATTTATTTATTATAGAATAAGATATACAATGATACTTAAATAACACTGAAATTTTGATACAACGAATATTTTTTGACTTATAAAAACCATGTATATTGAGAAAAATGCAAATATTTATAGTGTACTTCAATTTCTCAAATTTTTACATTGAAAATCAATTTACAGAATAAGCTTTGTTCAAAATTATCCCTCTAAGAAAGTTGTTTATAAAAATGATTCATTATAATGAAATTTTGATACAACGAGTTTTCTTATAAACATCATCACTAAATGATTAGAATACAAACATTCCTTGAAAGTTTTCATCTTCAATTTTTTTACAATGTACTCCTTTTCAGGAATAAGTTATTTTTTGAGCATATACTGTATAGAAAAATATAAATTAAAATACTTCATTATATAAAGTAATTTTAATACAACGAAAAGTTTTTTTGTTATGTACAAGTCTTTTTTATTAGAAACCGAGAATGTAATTTTTTTAAAACATTTCCATTTTAAAAATTTTTATAATATAATTTTATTTGAATAATTGTCATACTTAGAGAGAAGAAAAATATTCAGATATTTCGTTGCAATGTTATAAAGCTGGCAGCTTAATGACTAGAGCTCTAGTCTTTGTTACAATAGTTACTGAACTTGATTCCCACTTCGGGCTTTGATGTTCATACTGATTCAGAATCCACATTAATTTTTGTAGTCCTTAATTAATTAGAACTTGCGTGTGAAAAAAAGGTTTTGAGTGAAAAGCTACCAAACTTCTTGAAAATAAGTTTATTCTCGAGTTAGGATAATTATTATTAGAGAATAAGAATTCGCGCGTGCCCACGAGTATTACTTTAGATGTTACCATTTTGAAAACATTTTTGTTTATTAAATATTCGTTTACAAAAAGATTATTTTCAATGCTTATCTTCTATAAAAAAAAACTTTATTAAATATATGACGAATATCTTTTGGTGAATAAGTCTTTTAGATTCTACCACTTTGCAACTATTTTCATATTTATCTGAGATATTTAAAAAAAAAAAAACATTTATATATACACAATTCACTGCCAAAAATTCATTCTCAACACATAAACATAAATGCCATTAGAAATTTAAATTGCAATCATCTATTAGAATTTTTAAAAATTTATTCCCATTTGTAATGTATTTGCATCATTACGTTTGGAATAAAAAATTAACTTTCTACTTTGAAAACTATTCAATGAAATCAAAGTTGAATATCACTTTCTGTTTGTATTTAAATGCAAATGTAATCTTTAAAATAAACAGCAATTTACTATGGAGAACTAAAGTTTGCGTTGATTTTCAATCAGAATTTTATTTCGAATTCTAAATATCTCCTTTCCATCTGTATTTTTATTCTTCCTCTTGGTGTACAGGACCAAATTGTAATGAAGTCTATTTTTGTTAAAGCGATATTAGGATTCAAATTTGATAAAACTTAGCAATTTAGTACATCCTTTCTAGAATTTATCAGCAACTCATATGCTATTGCTTCTTTGGAGCAGATAAAGTTAAGAAACTTTACTAACGACTCAATAGCATTATGAGCGAAAAGTAATAACGAGAGAGATAGTAGAGGAAAAAAAATAAATAATCGAAACGAGTTTTTCTTTCGCTTTTTTCGACACAGAAAATGAGTTGAAATAAGTCCATTTACTTTTTTCTCCTCCATCCTCACACACACACTCTTCATTAACGTTTCAGCCTAAAATACATTTCATATAAATTGCAAAACTGGAACAGTTTATCATCACGTTTTCGCTAAAAAGACATTATTTTGTTTTCTTATGCGAATTGAGTCTGATACTTGAAGTGAAAGTTTGAGTAAAATTGATGACTTCCATCAAGGACTTAGAATGAATATATTTTATATTCATCAGTGTTAAATATAACAAACTACAATAAGGCAGATACTTTATAAAGTCTATTTGCTATTATAAACACGAATTAAATCTTAGAAATTTTTACTAGTATCGTCTTGTAGGACAGAGTTTAGTTGATTAGTGATTTATTTCGTGCGAAATGATATTAAGTACGTTAAATATATATATATATATATATATATATATATATATATATATATATATATATATATATATATATATATATATATATATTGTATTTTGTAAAAAAATTAATGTTGTTTTTAAAGAAGATACTTAAAATTTACTTCGTCTACGTATATTATTTTTAAAAATTCACCTCGCTTTTATAAGGAATAAAATAGTAAAGAAACTATATTCATTTCTTGGTGACAAAAACTGATAATGTCAATCGTTTGATCTGAATCTATATTAAACATTTTGATATTAATTTTCTCCTATTGACTGATTTCCTTATATTCTTGACAAGTATCTAAGCAAATGTTTCTTTCAGAAGTATCACAAAAGATTATCGTATTAATTGTTTCGCCATAATCAAGTGAACATTGTTTCATTAGCCATTATAATGATGACGAGATAACATCAATTCCCGATAAGGTAACAGTAAATGACACTTCATAAATTTAAAATGATAGTTCTTTAAAAATACAATTTTAATTGATGCTCGTCTCTAATGAATGGTTTGTCGAAAAATAATAAAAGTAATGTACAGGGATGAAATATCGAAACAATTTTTAAGTGACTTAAATTCATTTAATATAGAAAATTTCATATATTTAAACCCATAAAAATATAAAATCTATGTTGATTGCATTTTATAAATATCTTATACTATGAGAAAAATCATGTGAAATATAATTTCGAACCCCAATTCGGAAGACGTCTTTAAATAGTTTATATAACATGAAATAGATACAATACCGTGTTAACTGATTGGAACAAACGTACTTTACTGCTATCTCGTAACTTTCTCCCTCTTAAATAAATAATGATTACAACAGAACATTGAAACCATTCAAGGAATCTGCACTTACATATACATTATATTTTGAAAATTGAATATTGTAGTTATTGTCGGGTATATTTTTATGAGAGTGTTACTTTTTTAATAAAAGTGCAAACTTAATGGAGTTAAAATAATTATAATGATTTTCTTGTTTTCTATATATTTGCTTGCTCGTAGTTTAGATCCATTCCGAAATGCTTATGTTTACCATCGAGTATTATCATTTCATCATAAAGTGAGGAAGAGTTTTATCATTCTGCGTCAAGATGATATTCATCTTGAGTGAAATTATAAATTTTACACGAGAAAATATTATTTTACATGGTCAAGCACGTTGTCCTACTTTCTTGTTAAATATTTAAATTTATTCAGAATACAAACTTCATTAAAATGTGTGGCAGAAATTCGGGAAATATTTTACTCAGTTATTTTTTGTATCTATCTGCTGAAAGCCTTTTTATACTTTGTTCAGTACAGTCTCTTTAAATGAATTTCGCTAATTTCTTGTTAACACGTTTACTTAAATGGTTTTATTTGGCTTCGGATCCTGAAGTAAAAATGCCAATATTGATCAACATTGAACTGTACTAATAAACTTTCATTACCTATTGTATTAATTAACATTAATTGAACTGCAATTACCTAAACAACTGCTTACTGGTGTTCAGGCCGAAATCAAAAGAGTAATTGATTCTTATGTTCTGATTACTTTTTAACACTTTTCTGAAAAACACTTTTCTTAATAAGGCATGATTCCCTGCAGATAATTTTCACAAAGATGTTAGTTAAGGCCTGGAACTGAAGAAGCCTGAATGGCTGATCAATGTTATGTTGTTTAATCTTCACTGACCAATCATAAGTCATTGAGAAATATTTTTGAATATAAAGGTTATTGTCTCTCGTTGGATGAATTATACATAAATTCCAGATAACAATCTTATTACTAGATTATAATCCAAAAGTGCAGGATATAGAATACCGATAGATTTTAAGTCATTTACTAATGCGTTTTTTGGAATATATTTCAGATTATTATATTGGATCAAAACACGGTTTTATGTGAATGCATTACATGATGTGCCATTGTATATATGAAACTAAATAGTATACGTACATGATAGTGGATAATGTTTCTGCTTCATTGTTGTTGTTACTAATGACACTTGGACAAGCCAAGCTCTCTATGCCTTGGTTATACATATTTAAGTCAATTGGGAGCGTCTTTCGTTTAATCAGAGCACCATGAAGGTGAAAGTACGACTTTGCTCTACACACATGCCATAGGTACCCATTTATAGGGTAGGCAACCATTCACACCTCATTCATACAAGGAAAGGGCAAAGACAGGATAAATAGAGAGAGAAGGTACATCCATGCCCGAACCGGGATTCGAACCCAGGACCTCCTTATCCGCAGTTAGGTACGCTGACCACTAGACAAGTTGGGCGACTTTCTGCTTCGAATTTCTTAGATAAAGGTAGGATGAATATTAACAAATAATATAAAATGTTAATCAATGTTGCTCATTGAGAAAAGTTATATTGAAATGTTAAGTCGTGATTCATGTCTCATGATATTTTCAATAGTTATTTATTTAACTTTGATACAATGATAGTAACAAGTGAGAATTTTATTCGGAATATGTATGTATATTAAAATATTATTATTGACTGTTCTCTAATTCATACAGTTCAATGAAAATTAGTGTGAGTACAAAATTTTCCTTACACTTTGATTTTTAATATTTCCTGAAATAATATAAATTATTTTATCAAAGTAATAAAACTTTTTGACGATAGTTTTTAATTAAAAAAAAATCTTTTTCGTAGTAAGAAATTACATTTATTTTATTTTAAATCACAATTATCAAAAAATCTTTAATGTAATTAAAAACAGAACTATTCTCGTCATTTGTCGAGACATAACTCGAATTTCAGTCTTAGAATCCACGCGGCGCAATCAAATTTATGGCGCAATAGTTGATCGATTCTCTAACTATCATTGTTTCATCCACTCAACCTATTATCTTCCGTGTTCGATATTTGCAACCTTTTATCCTTTGTGCGAGCGCTAACAACTGTTTAAGTGGAAAAGTAAAGGGGGTTAACTGGGATCTCCTAAAATTTATGATGGGCAACCCCCTCTAATGATAAGCTGCTTTCCTAATTACTTACTCAGTGGCTTCCTTAATGCCCTTGTTAATTTTCTTTTCTGATGGATGAGATGCCTCTGCAAAGAATGAAACCGATCCTTCCGAGGCAAAATGGACCAAGAGCACTTCGAATGGCCGCTGTAAAGTGATACTTATGGGAACGTGGGTATAGGTAAACAAAATGATTTATGCAGCTTACCTTAGCTAATTTAGGGTATGTTTCATGTACTTTTACATGGAGTAAAGTATTCTTCATTCGCCTGTTCTTTGTCTTTATTCCACACTTCACAAATACGTTCGTTTTCCCATAACATAAGCAACAATGGTTGCTACTCGTTATTGAATACTCGTAAATTGCATTACAAGACTAATGCGATTAATACTTTTCATTAAAATATGTGCTCTAATTAGGAATTAAAAGACTGCTGGTAACTTATTGTCTTAATGAGAATATAATCTGTATCTTTTTGGTGAAAAATTTGGCATTCAACACATGGCATTAAACCAATGTATTGATTTATTTATGATATTAAAATAATCTTCATTAGACATATTAGTAAAGGGCTGAGCTGATAGACGAAATATTAGTGTTCTGGCTTTTAGCTTACCAATTCATGTGTTTGCATCTCATCCTGAATGTTAGTAGTAATATGTGCAATCTACTTTAAGCTTAGTGTAATTAGTTCTAGTGTGCAAAAAAGATTGCATAGTGATTATAAAACCAAACCACAAATACCTAAAAGAGAATTTTAACCAATATGAATTACTGACGATTATATTTATTCGCAATTTGTTAAACGAAACATAAGCATGATTAGCAACTAGTTAAAACCTTAATAATTGTAATTTATTGAGAAAAATTTAATTCTGTATTTCAAAGAAAATTTTACCACTTTTTTGTCAAGTTATCGATTTGAAACTATATTGTTAAATAGAAATTGAAAGTAAACCCAAGCTTTCCTATTACAGATAATGACACAGGTGCCGTAAAATCCATGATGCCAAATTCTGAGTTTGATGAATTTTTTGGTCGATTTTCCTATGTATCTGGTCACCTATTTTTTATTACGTCATAGAGATGGAGACCTATAAAAATTATGCAGTAAATTCTATTTTGACAACCCTAGTATTTACGTCATCACACACGTCACAATACGTCATCTTGGCAACATTTCTTCATCGCCAAAAAATTCAGAATTTGGAAGCCTGAATTATATGGCACCTGTACCAGTTTTCTAAAGATATTTGAATAAATACTAAGAAAAATATCTAGTATCAATACTTGTATTTATTTTCATAATGTAAACTGAAATTGACGGAAGATAATTGCAATTGCGTAAATAAAAACCACATTATCACAAGAAAATTAAATTTTCTGGATTATTGTTAAAAACTAGTTTTGATAATTTCCATATAAGATCAATAGCTGCTTAGTTGTAATATTAATTAGGATTTTTTATGAAGAAGTAAATCGGTGCAATCTTAACTGAAAACCAAATGCTAATTAAACCAGTTTAATTGCACATAGCGGCAGCAAATCTTATGTTATAACAGTTTACACAAATCAACATCATAGATTCTTGAAATATTATAGAATATAAAATGTTTAGACTCTTCTTTAAGTGAAGGATCTTTTAGAAAAAGTATGATTTTCATATAAAGAGTTAAATTTGATTTTTTCATGAAAATTTCTTATTTTTATGTATCTATAATTCTATGTAGTATTTACACAATTTAACTGCATAGAAAATCCAATACATTAGTTTTTAATTTGTATTAAATAAGTAAACTCATCATTAAATAATTTCGGTATGGAGTGTAATTCTTAGAATTTTTAAAATGTAACAATCTTAGAAAATTCATGTTTTGATTTTAAAAAAATTTACATTTTTAAGAAGAAAACCACAATAAGAACAAAATGGGAAAAATGTAATGTGAATAAAATGTTCTTCATATATAAAATAATCATTTTCAATTTAATTCAACATGATACACTTTAAGATTAAAAGTAAGTTATACATTTTTTTCAGCAAGAGCTCTTTCAAAAGGTTTCATATAGGGATTCGCAACTCAATCTCTCGTGGTATTGGGATCTGTAGACGAAGAACTCGTGACTCAGAGAATCATTTTAAATCCTTTCAAAAAGTCAGACTTCAAACTTTTGTCACCAACAACAACTTTAAGAACACCTAGGCTTAAATATTGTATTTTAGCAACCCTCCTCTTTTTCAGGGTGAAGAAACCCCTTATTTTATTTTCAGGAATTTTTGTCATTTTGTTATCTTTTAATTACAGATCCAATTACATAGGTCTCAATTTCATTATTGTAAATGGTGAACGTTACTGAACGTTTAACTTTCTCTGTATACATGCATAGTAAATCTTCTATGATGCACAATTTTAAGCTTTGAGGCACATCTAAGAGGACAGTTTAGCAAACAAAGACGCCATCTACGCATGTGTCTCACAATGGTTTTCGTGAAAACTTATCACAGCTGACTATTTTTTATGAATTGCAAGAGAGAAAACATGGGAATATGAAGCAACTACACCGACAGATATTAACACCGAAAAGTAACACTGATCTTCAATTGTTGAACATGAATTGGGATATTTCCTTAGTAGAGTACAATTCTATCACTAAATTCATCCCAAATCTTTCATCCATTAGGTAAAGCGGAGATATTCTAATATATAGGGAACTGAGACTTTCTTCGATTCAAAAAATATTTTAGAAATATTTCTCGCTGGAATTTTATTTATCATCCCTTCTTACATTTAGTTAAAAACTTACCAAAAAATATTTTCCTTATGTATATGTAAGACAATGTAATATGAAGCTTATGTATAACTTTTTTAAGCATCCATCTCATACAACCAGCATCTTATCAGCTGAATTCACTTGTCCGAAATGAATAATTCATGAAAAATCATAATTATTCAAGTGAATAAAAAATGCATATCAAAAATACTTAAATTCATCATAAGAACTTTTCTGAAAAAAAACATGTATTACCAAGTTTACCTTAACAACCGAGCAATTATGAAATTAAAGTAATTGATCCAACTCAGTAAGTTGATTAAAATTGTGACATGTACCTTTATTTAAGATTCACTGAACCTGTTATCTTTCGTACTGTAGTCTAATCTTTTGACTAATTTCCAGTGAATTATAAATGAAAACATAACAGTCTATCACATTTACTAGTACTGTGCATGATTACTGAATGCCAAATTTCTATAAGGATATTTTACTGTATTTTAATACAACAAAAAATGTGCTTTTAAATTCATAAATAAATTACAGTAATTATTTATTTATATCTGAAATTATTTTCGCTTTATTTGCTGTTTCAGAATATATGTTGATCTTTAATGGTAAGAATAGTTCATTTAGTAAATATTATATGTAAATTTTTTGTTGAATATTCGTAATATTTTGTTAAAATATTAGATTAGCCCTAAATCAATGGGTGAATTAATAATATAGTTAAACTCAACCTTAATTGTCAGAAAATATGTTAAAAATTTATTATATCAGGTGTTTTGTTAACTTACATTAACTGCATAAAAAGTGAAAGGTATCACAGCTAAAACATTTAAAAATTTTAACGACAACAAATGATAGTAATTTTCTATATGATAAATCCAAAAAATAATTCATTTTTTGCAGCCTATATTAATTTAATCAACTCAGTTTATTTAAAATATTAGTTAATTTAAAAATACCAATTAGCCTGCACGTTATAATTAAACTATGATTGATTTATAACAATAAAGAAAAATAATATCATAAGTTATTTGATATTATATAATTAAAAAATTAAGTATTATTTTATGCTTAGAACAGATTTCAAGAGTACTATTCCACAACATCAAAAAATTCAGAGAAATGCAGAATTTCTGACTGGAGCTGAAATCTCTAACAATAGCGCGGTGAATTCGCGAGAACGTGCCAACAAATCCCGTAGGTGAATATGGAGATTCATCACTTAGAATTCAGCAGGAAGCTGAGACAGCATGCAAGAATTTCTAAAATATAGAAGTCATAGTAGAATTCTTGAAGCTCCAATATTAAATAGAAAGTGTTCTCGAACGTTGTGTGCAAAAGATGTGTGAGCTTTAAAAAATTAATAAAAGGAGTCCATAATTGAATTCTGTGAAATTAATATGTGGTAAAAAATTTGTATCTAAATGCACTTCAAAATTTTAATAATTGAAATAAACAAATATGAATTAATTAAAAAATAAGAACAGATAAATTATTGAAGTATATAACATTCTATAAAATTAAACAGCAAAAAGAATGCATAAAATGAAATTTTTTTAATGTTAGCATAAGCAAGGCATTTAAAGAGATCGTTAAAAAATATTGCAATTGTTAATTTAGAATTCTATTAACTAATGATTTTTTTAAAATTTAAATTGTTCTTGCCGATTTAAAGTAACTATAAAGTGAATGTTTTGTCTTTTTCTTCTGTTCTATTGTCAACGTGTTAATGGCTTGAATCAACTGAAAATGATGCTTTGGTTTTTGTATAAGAAATCGTTTTATTAAATGAACTTCGATAATTGTCTCAGACATTCTATGGTGAATTTCACCTTGTTTGCTGCCGCTCAAGGAATGCTATTTAAAGCCAGGCAGCAAATTCATCGACAAGTAGGATTTACAATGTCGTAAAAAATATGTATAACAACGTTATTTGATGCGATGGATATTTTAAACTAATGGAATTATAATAAAGTGGCGTAATCATGATTTTAACTGGAACGAAAGATATAACCACTTTATAATTAATAAAATAGAATAAAATATACAGGAGTAATCCAGCATTATTTAATAACAGGATTCAATTAAATATATATATATATATATATATATATATATATATATATATATATATATATATATATATATATATATATATGTATATATATATATATATATATATATATATATATATAAATATATATAAATAGATAGATAGATAGATAGATAGATAGATAGATAGATAGATAGATAGATAGATAGATGGTCTAGTATTGGGATATCTAGCTTTAGGATAATAGGTCGCGGGTCGATCTCAGCCTCTGCTGAACCACGAAAAATGGATGTTTCGTTTCCGTCTTTTGAATAAGGCTAGGATCAGTTCTTTAGAACTTAATGGATTTTCTCTGCTTGTTGAACAGCAAAGGATGGTGTTATAGTTATACTTTTATATGAATCTCTGTTAGAGTGAAAACTTGAGAATTTTCAGTATTTATCAAATACGATACATAAATACGGCCTACGATCATAGCAAAATCCTACCAGCTGTTAAGCTGTCTACCATACGGTGTCAAAAATTAATAACTCAAGAGTAACATTTGTGGAAATACGAATAGTTTTGAATTCCTTTTCTGAAAAAGTTAATAATTTTATTTCAACGATGAAATAAACATTATAAAATTAGACAGTTCTTTCGTTACTTTTAATTTTTTAAATTTATTATTTTATCTATAAATTTCTTTTTATTTATCGTTTTTCAGTAGAAAGTATAATTTTTGTTTCCTGCATCTTGCTTTTAATACTATCATCCTCCAATTAATGAACAATTTTTTATAGCTCAATATCATATATGTCAAGAGATTTCACTAAATACATTAAAAAGTTTCTGCTTATATAGAAAAAAATGAAGTAATGGGAAAGAAAAGAATTACAATTATGTAACCAATAAGTAGTTGTGTTTAGTAAAGGCATGCATCTATATTTTTCTAATAAAAATAACAATAAAATTTTTATTAAATAATAATTATAACACGATCATTATTTGAAAATGTTTACGAATTATTTAAATCATCCATTTAAATTATTATTGAATTTAAAATATTATTCTTTTTTATTATGGAATTAAAAGAAATTCTTAAAAGAAATATTTTATTTAATGACTGCATACTGTATGTAATAAATACTCTACATTTATTATATACAGTATGCATATCACAGTAATGTATATCATAATTTAATATTTTGTATAAAATATGTTTTTACAACATTTGCAAACATTTTATGTTAGCAGAATTAATTCCCATGTACAATTAATTGATATTTTTTTATTTATCAATACAATAAAAAAGAATTCAATTTTTTATAAATTAAAAGTATTATAAATAAAAGTATAAAAAAGAAATAAATAATATTTTAAGAAAAAAATATGAGTAGTTTTCGTAAATAATTTAAAATTATAATTTCTAATTTTATGCATTAGCCTGTTAGGAGTTTTTTAATAATTTAAAAAACTCCTAACAGGAAAATACAAAAGATTAGAGATTGATTAGATAATTGAACACTTTTATCTTAAAAAATTGAAAAATATTAATTAATATACAAAGTTTTCAATATCGAAATTAAAAACAACTACATTGATTTGAATTATTTCGTTTCTAAACTATTTTAATTTATAACTTAGTACACAGTTATACAAAATTCTTCCTATCTTTTGTTATTGCTTTCATACACACACACAACTTTACATTATTTTCTTTTTAAATTTTCTTCTTAAAATTGCATAAAATAAAACAGATATACTATAATAAGAAAAGTAATGAAATGAGTATATTTAAAACCTCATTGTTTAATTCATTGCGGTGATGTTTTGAATATCACTAGACAGGAAGTAACATAAAGAAATATTATGTCTGGCTCTCAAGCACATCTTGTTTTAAATATTTAAAAAACATACTTCTTTGACCTTTGTTTTCTTAACGAACTATAATTTTTCCGCAGTAATCGTACGCTTAAAACACTAATTAGAGAAATATTTTTTGATAACTTATTTATTATGGAAGTTTAAATCTAAAGCCTATATGATACGAATAATTAAGTGTATGCCTACATGTGAATTATTCCAACAAAATGTTAAAGACTGCATTTTTCTTATCTGTTTGAATAACGCGAAATATAAAAACAAGAGTTGATATCGTAACTATTGACTCCATAATTTGCTTTATTTCTCAGATTCGTTAAGCATATCTTATTTATAAGTCGTTCTTATATTGTAAATTTAAATGCTCAAAATGAAACTGAAGAATATAAAACATCAATAACAAAGTCCATAAAATGTTAACTTTTCATATCTCAAAGTATATAAATAGATTTTATCTGCTATGATTTTTTAATCATCGTCATAAAAATTAAATCATTTTCAAGGAGTATTGTGATCAATCACATTCCTTTGTATGTAATTAAGCTCCCGTGCGTTTAAATTTTCATAAAATTAATGAATATTATGTCTGGTTCAGTTCATACAATTTGTCAACGCAAATATTTAAATAGTAAATTAAAAATGTTTTCTTAAGGCACTTGAATTTTGAAATTCAGTTGACAAAAAAAAATTTCAACAATTCTTTGAGAAACTGGTTCGGTTGAAAAGTTAACAGGCTATTGAACCTGATTTTCCACCGAATAAAGCTCAAACCAAAAACAATGTATTAGCTTGAACCTGTATTCAATTCAACCTGTTTCCCACTGAATATATATACAGATCATAAAAAATAAACTAAAATATTATACCGTATTAAACAATACTCAAATATTTCTTAGAAAAATATTGCTTTTATTTTTAGAGACAGTTAAAATTTAATGCAATTTTAAAATTTTGTTAATAATTTTTATATTTTTTGCTACTTGCAAATACATGTGTCAAACTAGTTGTAGATATAGCTGAATTGTTGAGCGACGCACTAAATAAAAAATCGCTTCTAAATGTTTACAGTTTTTAATACCACAAATTAAAAATGTTAATATATAATGTTATACTCTTCATCAAATCAAATGTTTATACAAAATGTACAACCATTTTACCATTTAGCAAGTTTATATATATATATATATATATATATATATATATATATATATATATATATATATATATATATATATATATATATATATATATATATATATATATATATATATATATATATATATATATATATATATATATATATATATATATATATATATATAATATATATATATATATATATATATATATATATATATATATATATATATATATATATATATATATATTATGTATTTTTAATATCTAATGTGGAATTTTTTTTATGATTTCCTATATTTCATATATAGCTGGTAGTTTCATAAAATAAATAATTTATTAAAAATCGTAATCACCCTTAAAAATATTAAAATTAATTTTAAAATAAAATATTATGAATGTTCACTTTAAAATAAAAGTATTCCTATTTTTATAAAAACACACAATTTAGATTAAATTTCGCCATGTTTAGGATAAATTTGATTTTAATATTTCTCCCATTTTACTTCCGCTTAATACATTCCTCGTATTTCGCTTTAACAATGGCGGTATTGTCAAGGATTAATCTCGCTCAGCGCATTATTAATTCAAAATCATCTTTCATTTCCAAGTCTATCTAATCATGATTAAACATATTAATCCCTAATGTCCCAACGTCCCTTTTAGACTATTTAACTCTTTTACAACGATTTATCTAATAGCTTGAAACTTCCATTTGTCAGTTTGAGGAATTTCTCCGTTATTCAACAATTTTAAGCTGTTTATAACAGATCGATGCACTCACTAGAAGGTAACGCTGAACTTTTGGCCACGTCAATTATTGGAAAATCGAATATTTTAACTGAATTTCGAGAATTCAGTGTCCCGTTATTAAGAATGCTCTTGCAAGTTCGACATCTTAATGAAACAGATATAGTAGGACAGGAATGTTTCCAAATTGTCATGATTGCAACCATCCACTAGTGAGAGGAACGCCTATCGGTTGATCAATTAACTAGTTCAATTCTCAACTGCAGCGTGAATGTCATAAATATGAGATTACCGAAATGATTTAATGAGACAATGTGTTCGTTTTACACTTCATGAACACGGCGATGGATGGGAAGGGAGCAAATGGCGGCATAACTCGCCAAAAGCGTGTATCGATCTCGCCAAGATGAAATTGCATGTTTGCTCAAACAAATATATCCAGGATTATGCTTGTTTGGCTGAAAAGCTGTTTCCTTTAGAGTCAGAAATTTATTTATCACCTTGAAATTGGAATTCCAGTCCAAAGTTTGAGTAATAACTTATGGATTTGTGGCACAATTTGGATATTGGAGATAGGTTTTAACTTAAATAATAAAAAAGTACCTAATTTCTTAAATTTATATTATTTATTTTTATTTAATCAAATGCATACTCATTTCACTCGTTTGATGACAAGTATCTGAATTTTGAAATAAAACATTTTCACAACATTGAAATTAATTGTTCTTCTGATCATTAAAGAAATTATAAATTATAAAACATATCAAATAATTCGTTATTTGAAAGAGATTATTGGAAGACTGCTTTATTACGGTCATTTGAAAAAATGATAAAATGGTCACTAAAATGAACGTTTGGTCATTACTGTATTATGTGTTTTATTTATAGCTCTTGAGACTCTTGACTTAAAATAAATGTATAAATTATTGATAGAGATAAAAAGCTGAGTTTATTTCATGGAAAAATTTTCTGTTTAATATTCATTATATTTTATTTTGGTAAATTTAAATTAAGTCTTTTGGGTTTATTAAGTGCAGTTATATTTATATATTAGGTACAGTCAAATAATTAATATATTATTTAATTATAAGCAAATCTTATTAATTTATTACATGAATTAGAAACTAAAAAAAAGAAAATCTAAACAAGCACTGAAATTAAATGTTATTAAAGTGCCTCCATTATATCTTATTGTAATTTGCATGTAATGTATATGAAATTCACATACATTTTATGCAAGTAATGTTACGATTTAATCAATGCACTTATTTAATCTTAACTTGTAACGATTGATTGATGTAATTATTAAATCATGTAAATATTAAGATAAATTAAATGTAAAATAAAATAGCAATGTGTGAGCCAATGTCGTCTGGTTGGTTATATCTTTCGTTCTTTTTGGAAGGTAGGGAACTCGAATATCGACACAATCAAAGATCCTTCTTTATTGCTAATGTGACTGGCGCATTTTAAACATGTTGTAGTTGCAATGTCTTCCAAATAAAATGGTATGCCACAGAACAAGTATTGGTGACCGACCTTCTTTTTAGTTCCAGTTTTTAAAATAGGAAGACTACCAACCAGTTGCTTCAAATTAGTAGACCCCAACTCAAGGCTAGGTATAGGAAAGCATGCTGGTGCAACAGTAATATAGCAATGTAATACAATAATATGTTATAAATAATTTTCACTATGAATAGGAATGAAACAAAGAAATTAGATAAAGTATTTCCTGTATATAGCAATCCTTAAGTTTTAAAATATGCCTTATACTGTTATTGACTTTTAATTTTCTTATCTGCATTTGAAACAGAACAAAAGACAGCAATGTTTTCCGTGTCATTCTCACACAAAAATTTTAGTTTAACTAAAGTGTCTGTAAAAAGATAATGTTAACTTTATGGTGGACAATGAATAATTAAATATTTGGCATAATGAATGTGCACAAGTTAAAAACGCATAGAAATGTTTTGCTGTGAAAATCAATTGATCTTCTATACATCTTTATTTCTTTTTGAAAATATTAATATCAAATATATATTTAGAATTTATCAAATAGTTTACCACACAAATAACTCTCATATGCTGAAATTTCGAACATTTGAAAGTTATTTGAAAATGAATTGCTTTGTGAATTGTTGAAATGGTTGTCAACAGAGTGGACTGAAAGGATTTCTTAAGATATCATAGAAATGAAAATAAAATTTAAAAAATATAAATGTTTGTGTATATTTTAATTTTATTAATTTTTGTGAAATTTTTCTTAACATAATAGAGTAAAAGTATTGGCAAGGTTATATACATTCAAATAACATAAAAACAAGTAAAGTTAATACATTAAAATTTTAGTATATATATATAGGGTCTCTCGAGTACACAAACTGACATACTACAACATTGCATGTACTCGACGTATATCTGAAGGTAATAGGAAGATGATTCGCTCTATGATTCCTGTAGAATAATTCATGAATCTATATGAGTACAAATTCTTACAATCCATAAGATCAGTGTTCTGAAAAGTGGTGGTATTTTAAAATTATTATTATGCTATCATCATTGACCACATTGGTAATATTTTAAAATGTGTTCCAAATATCATTAATATGCTCAATAACGTTTATATTTAGAAATATAAATTTATAAAAGATACAACACTTCACATGTGACTTGCCACATAAACCTGCTAAATTTGTTCAAGTTCATCACACTGCACAATCTAAATAAACAATTGGAAATGATAAGATAAGATGTTCCCTTGCCAGACTAATTTCTAGACATAAAAGAGATCCAAATCATGCCAGCTACACTTGTTTCATACCATCACAGAAAGTATACTACTTGAATAGTCCTTGTTGACATGTAAGATCGACAGATTAATGATGTTTTCTCCAAACCAGCATGTATCCATTTACCCTGTGCAATCAAAATTAGAATTTGAAGACAAGGCAACATGTTTCCAATCATTGGTTGTTAAATGGTGATTTGGATAGACTCATGAAAAATATATAACTTCATTTCACAATGTCATTAATAGCACTCTTATGAGGCTTGGTACTGACATATCTATGATATCCCTTGAAAAATTCGCAAGCTGCTACTAAAGCCATGTCGCTGATACCAAACATAGCTTTTTCTAAGCGTTACAGGAATACTCTTAGAAAACAAAACTATGCTTCTTTGCTGTTAGCTTCTCTTAAAGCATAGAAATCCCCATCAATATGAGGACACTTTGTATGTCCATCTTATTTAAGAAACTGCGGCAGCCATCGAAGATCCCGGTTTTCAGTCTTTTTCTGAAAATATACTGTCCAAAATGCTTTTGCTTTACCGAACTTACGATATACCTTTGAAATGGTGGTAAACGAAATTCTTTGTGTTTTTGCTATATCGGTGATTCTATGCCTCATCTATAGAACATCGTCTATAATGCTAGTTTCGAAATTTCTTGAATCTGACGACCTGTCATTGCTGCTGCATTAAATTAACTAACGGTTTTTGCAAGACATCTGTAGCATTATATGAGATCTCTCAACTGTATTGCATGATTCATTGGATCTATACCTCAATTATTTATATATGATCAATTGTAGCAGTTTTGCAAAGCCATGACAGCAGCATATAAATATTCTCATTATTTTGTTGAATTATTTATATTAATCAGTATGAAGATAATAAATAAATAAATAGTTATTTAATGTAATATGTATTCTCAAATTAAATATTTTTAAAAATGTTAATTGTTAAAAACAATTGTTATACTTTAATCTTGCGAATAAATATTCTTTTCATAAATCATTAAAAAAGATATAGCTTTCTTTAAAACAAATTGTATTATTTTAAATAATTAAAAGAGAAAATCTTTATTTTACTCTCTTTGTTTTCTGTTTGACAAATAGAAATATAAACTGCAAAACATGTTTAATGTTGAAATAAATGTAAACTGCTGAATCTTAGAATTGTTGATATATAAGATATTCAAGAAAGTTGTTTCTGCTTCTAGTCAACAAACCTTTAAAATATATGCATTCATATAATATAATATTTATCATTACTGAAAAAGATGTTTCAATGAGTGTCAAAGGGATTAAATTTCATTCGTTTGAATATATTACAAAACAAAAGCTCTTTTCTTATATTCATCTTAAGTATGATTTAAATGATAAAAAGAAAAATATCAAAACTAAATAATACTACATGGAAAGTTCATTCGCATTAAAGCATTTGAAGGAACTGCATAAACTCGCATTTCTATGTAACTAAAAAATCTAAAATAAGACTAGATACATAAAAACTAGCTTTTTGTATAAAAAGTAAGAAATGAAGAAAGGAAAAATAAAAAATAAAAAGAGTCTGTGCAAAAGATAAATTGACTGTTTCTTTGTGTTCTTCCAGATATTAGTCTTTGATACAGTGTTGAGAAAATAAACATAAGCATATTGAAAATACACGGCAAAACAGTTTTCTTTCACTGACTTTCTTTCATATGTAATACAATATTGAATGAATGACGTCAGAGCAAAACACTGAAGCGCTATCTGATTTTAACTTGTTATGCAAATATATACATTCATTATGATGAACGAAAATTTACATTTATTCTATATTTTAAGATACGTGTACTAGTAGTTGGCTAAATATGTAATATTAAGACTAAATATGTAATTATTAAGAAATAACCTTTTAGCACATTTACATATTCAAATTCATCCTTTCAAACTAAGTTTTTGAAAAATCATCAAGTATGTTATTTAAAAATTTGCATTATAAAAAGACGCTTTTAATCAAGATCACTTTATTAGTTTTTCACCTATGAATAACATACCTAAAAGGAGAAATAAAATTGAAAAAAAAACTATTGATAACAGATCATGATTTTAATATCCAATTTATGAATAACTAATATTTAAATGTTTTTCCTACGCAGATGCCTTATAAACAGATTATTTTTTTAGAAAAAATCGTTTTTTTGGATGTAAATATGTGTAAAATTTATTTTCTTTAGCTATAATTTCTTTATTAAATAATATTTTTTGTTATATTCACAGAATTATTTTATTTCAGACACTTAATTGGGAATTTACTAACAGATATTTTTCTAATTATTTTAGTATTGCGTGTTTATTACTTATGACTATATAGAGTGATTCAAAATTCAAAATAAATTGTTATATTAAATTCGTATAAAATGGTTAAGTATTTAAAGACGTAATTTAATTAATTTAATCATTTTCTATACAAAATTCAACAAACATCATGATATTTCGAACAAATTTTTCGAAATTCTTGTATTCTTCTTTTTTGAACTAATAATAATAATATTGAATATTCTATATTTAATAGAAAGTATTAAATAAATTTTATTTATTCTTTTTTTTAAGTTTTCTTCTGTGAAAGAAATTTATAGCATGCATATGTATTTTAATTTGGTATATTTAATCAGATATTTAATTGAATTCAAGTATGAATGTGTGTAGACACTTTTAAAATTTATTCATTATTATCTAATGGAAAAAATTGAATGATCTTCGACATTGTTTACAATTGGTTAACATCATAGATTGTTTTAACTGCTTTCCTACTTTAACATTGACGGAAAATAGCTCATCCATATTATTGACCTTTATTTTGCTATGATGAATCACATTAGAATGATGTATTTAAAAATTTGGAACTTAACAATCAATAATGGTATATTTCGTTATGTGAAAAGTGATATTTAATGTTTACAATAAGCAATAGCGCCAGTATTACACTTTATTCAAAAAGATGCGATCAAAAATATCAATATATACTTTGTTAAGCAAGAATAAATATGTGAACAGTTAAAAAAGTGATGGAGGATTTATATGAATAACATACATTTAAAATAATATCATAGAGCATATTTTTATGCAAAGTTATTTGTCTGTCAGTCTCCAAACATTTTGCGGGAATCAATTCTCCTATCCCAATTATATATGTATATTCCATCAATATATATTAAAATGTATTTTTAGTAAAAAAAAATTAAACTGCTTTAAATTTCAATGAAAAATAAAAGTATTCTAATATTTCTGGTCCAAAAATTCTAAAATTAATTAATTAATTAGAATTTAGAGAAATAAGAAGTATTTTATTTTTAAAAATGGAAACAATTTTTACTCTAAGCGATTGATTAGAATAAAAATTAATGTAATTTTTATACTTTACGTTATCGTTTGGTTTTAAAACTTGAAAACATTTTTGTTCTTTTTAAAATACACTTCTTTACAATCTGTTCTTTTACATTGAACGATAATCCAGTATCATGAGGGCATACATAACCAAATTTTTCACGCTATTGAATGCTGTAGGTTAGAATGATATAATTGAATAATATGTGAAACTTAACTTAAATTCTAAATCGGGTATGAATGACCAAGATGCGGTAAATGGTGACACAATTGTAAATTCCTAAATGATGATTCGAATATTTATGAACCTGAATATAGAATAAAGGAAACAAAGTAAGTAATTTTATTATTTAAATTATTATTTATAAATTATAAAAAATTTGGAATAATTAAAATCTTTGCATTTGTGACTTTAAAGTAAACAGCAGAGATAATAGATATAGTCAATTTACAAAACTAAATTTAAAAATCGTTAGCCATTTAGCTTTATTGCCTGATTATTGACCTTTGCTAGGGAGCTTTAAAAAATATTAAATTGTCTGCGCTTCTGCTCCATTAAATAAAGGCGAAGATATTGCAAAAAATCCGATATTATTCAAATTATTGATATAGCTGTATTGTATGATTAATTGAAATTAAATATTAAAAAAATCACATATTTTATTACTTATGAAAGTCATTTGTTTTTTTCATATTTTATTTTCTTTTTTTATAATGTAAATCTTTATTAAATGGATAAAATGAACTTTTTAACATTTGCAATGATGGGATTCGCAGTATAAAGTAAAAATTTAAAATCGTGATATTTGAAAATATATAAAATCATATATTTATGTAAGAAATAAAAAAACAGTCAAATTTACGATATTCAAAATTAATTTAAATCACATAAAAATGCAAATAAAAACAAATACACGATATTCCAATTTATAAAATCTCAAAAATATCATAATAAGAAGAAATATTTGATTTAGCAATTTTCAAATTCCGTAATCACTGGATATGGCGCCATCGAGAAAAGGGTTTATACCATTTCTCCAGCTTTCGTCAAGAAACTGGCTGAAAAAGTCAGAGAGGATAAATTTTTATCAAAATATTTCATTTCAGTTAGTTTAATCCTTTTCTGCGCCTATTTCATACTCTGAGTGTAAATGATTCTTCTTTCTTTTACATTATAATTGTTTTTATTTTTTGCTTTTAAAATTTCATTTCAATTTTTTAAAGTATAATTAAAATATTAAATCAACCGTTATAAATTAATTATATATATATATATATATATATATATATATATATATATATATATATATATATATATATATATATTATATATATATATATATATATATGTATGTATCTATGTAGTAAGAGCCACAATCCAAAATATTAATTGTTGACCTCGAAAATATTGGTATCTTCAACTCATTGTTCTTGCTTAAAAAATTTATTTAAATTATTATTCATTTATTTAAAAATAAATAATTAAATTTAATCTTATTTTTTACATAATAGTTTTTGTGATAAAATATAACTACATATCTAACGAAAACTAAGAAGAGAGGTCAAAATAGGGGAATTTAAGATACATAAATGGAATATTTGTAGTGTATGCATACATAATTTCCAGGACTATCATTTTATACGCAAACCTTCCTTAAATATTTACTTTACAAATTTTGTTTTTTACCAAGAAATTATATGATTCTATAATATTCAATAAAAAATATTGTGGTGAGTTTTTTAAAATAGTTAATTTTATATCTTAATGAGAGACTTCATCAAATTATTTTCAAATATTTAATATTTCAAAATATATTTCATTTGAATTTATGAACTTTGAGAGAAATAACATAATAGTATATATCATTTTCAACTTTTTGTTCTTCTTAAGGCAATATATGAAATTTTTCAAAAGTTATATATACTGATTTTCTTCGAATGCAACATATGATAATATAAATAATGTAACGGGGTACCTATTTTTTCAAGACACTTGGAATTGTAATTTATATCACTCAAAAATATTTACATGAAAAATAAGTAATGGTAATCATTATATAAAATGAAATTTAAAAATTGTGTACGTCAAAAATTGATTCCACGATGTATTAAAGGTTTGGTTAGTTATGAAAAGGGATATTTCATATTATTTAATAATATATATATATATATATATATATATATATATATATATATATATATATATATATATATATATATATATATATATATATATATATATATATATATATATATATATATATATTATATAGTTTGAATATTTGCTTTTCCATTTTTTAGGTCGTTATTTGACAAGATATTACGTAAGATGATATAAGACAGAACAAATATTGCTTATAAATATGACAGTTGCTGGTTTTCAAATTTCTGTATGAAGTAATTTTGACGGGGAAAAATAAGTTACACCATAATCAAATAACTAGTATTGACAGACAAAATAATATTTAATAAATACTATTTTGAAATTATCATTATTTAATAAAAAAGAATTTAAGACGCATCTAAGTTAGATAAATTTGATGATGAAAATAAGATTTTTTGTAGTAAATTTTCTTAAAATTTAACAATGTAATTTTTCATGATAAATAAATAAATAATATAAAGAAGTATCGGATAATTAAGAAAAATAAGGCTTTATATCGATTAATTGGAGTCAAAAGAAATGAGTGATTAGATAATGCAGGTCTTCATTTAATACAAGTTTAGGATATTTTCTCTTAAAAATTTGTATAGAGATGCTTAATTGATTATCATTATTTATTGAATTAATTTGATTCTAAAACATGTCTTAGTTAATAATGTCAGACTGCAATTTTGAGTTAATTTTTTAAAAAGATACCAAAATAAATCATGATGATTATTTTGACACAATCTAAAAACAATGGTATCACATAAGTGTACATTTTATGTATCGGACTTCATTAATGTTAACGTTTTCATACTAATCTGGTCTGACTCCGTGACATCAGGTAGAAGATTAGAAACAGCAATCCAATCAGCGGTATGAAATATGTTAATGTTATACATAACTAAGCTATTTTAAAAATCGTTTATTTTTGCATACATAAGCAAAAAGTAACACCTATCAAATAAAATATAAGTTTATAGCATGTTCAGAAGCATACTTAAATTTACTTTTTTAAATAAATGTGTTTTCTTCTATTTATTCCACATTAATTTTTTTAATCATGAGAAAGTTATGAATAACAACACCATTCAAAACAAATTTGGTGGCGTATATATACATATATAATATATATATATATATATATATATATATATATATATATATATATATATATATATATATATATATATATATATATATATAGTAAATTTATACAACATCTTTATTGCGAAATACGTAGTTCTTATATTTCTGTAAAGTAAAAATAAAAGGTTTCTGTAAAATAAAAATTTTTATATTTCTTTATTTTTATATTTTTTAAAGTAATGAAAATCATCTTTAGTAACAAAAAACTAAAAATAAATAATAAAATTTGTCATGCGGCTTCTTTTGAGATTTCCCAAAGTATCTGTAATAATAGTTCAGGAAAGTCAATATGCTGCAGATTTTTATTTTTATAAATTAAAATAAACATTATTAAATCTAGCTATAATATAATGAATAAAGCAGGTTGATGGCTGATTAGCTAGCGTCCCTAACTTCGAAAGTGTAGGTCACAGGTCCGATTCCTGGTTCAGGCATGGATGTTCCTATCTCTGTGTGTGCTTTTCTCTGTCTTTTCACTTTCGGGGGAAAGATGGCCTACCCATTAGATGTCTCACTGTTGGCATGACTTTCACCCCTTGTAGCTCTGAATCTGATTAAATTCTAAAAGACAGCCGGGCATTAAAAATGTTTTAAATTAAAGTATTTTTTCTTTAATTATTTCATGAAATTGTGTTTTATATTTGAAATCAAATCTGAATTTTGAACTAAGATTCAGCTCCAAAAGGTACTGTTACATCAAGATAATGCAAGACCACATTCGTCTGTATTCACCTGCTAGCATGTACAGGCTCGAATAGGGTCTTTTGGCACACCCACCATATCCTATTTGACATGCAATTCTTCGGAATCGGAAGCGATTTTTCGGAATTATTTTTTCCCACTTGCAGTTACATTTTGCTGGCTGCTGAAAGTTGCGACATAATGAAAAGATCACCCAAGATTTGCAACCATATCGTCTCTGGCGAGGTTTGGAAAAACTACCGAAATGTGGGCAAAAAAATCATAGATTTGTATCCACATTAAAGGTACTGTTTTCACGGCTTTTTTTTCTATCTTTTATAAAAACTATTTTGGTGAAAAACTTTTATTTTAACCAGATAAATTTCGATGATGTATGATATAAATAACTGGTTATACAACTAAACTGACATGAAAACACTTGATTTTATAGATGAAATCGCTTATACACAATTTTATACCTTACTTGATAACTAAAAATCGTTACAATCAATTGCTAATGATAGATTATGAAAAAAGAAGTTTATCAGTGTTATTTTCAACATTTAAAACTGTTTTCTAAATTTTTTTCTAATCATAACTTATTTGATTTTCATTATTTTATATATAATAATTATTTATATTATGTTCTAAGTATAATGAAAATATATTTCACTTAGTCATTCTAGTATAATAGAATGTTTGTCGTAGTTAACAAAATGCTTAGTTTTTTTACTGATCATGCAGTAGCAGCAAATCAATTTTCCACGGAACTTTATATTCAGAAATATATTTTTATGTAATCATAAAATATATTTTATTCATTAAAAGTTGATTTTCATTTACTGATGTATCAAGATAAATCATTTCAGAATATATAATCCTGATTGTTGAATTATAATTATAATGTGAATGTTAAAGTCAGTATACATTAATCATCTTCAGTTGCTATTTAAATCTATAAAAGTATATATATATATATATATATATATATATATATATATATATATATATATATATAGATATATATATATATATATATATATTTTCATATGATTTAATATAAATTATTTCTCAATTTTTAATACACTCAAATAATTGATGAATCAGAATAATTTACGTACTTATCTTAACTTTGAAATCTTATTGAAACTATTAGAAAAATATTCCAATTAGATTGAAATGTTTTTTTATTAATTAACAAAATTATTTCCCTCCAATCAACATGTTCATTTGTGAATTAACTAATTTAGATATACTATGCTGGTATTTTTAAATTCTTTCCTTGAGTTGTTATACAGAAACACTAAGCACAAGTTAATTTAATTTAATCCTTTAATTAAGCAATTACATGGTTGGTTGAATTGATTGAAAAGGCTTAAAATGAAGTTAAGATTGTACAAAATGTTTTTATTCGGAGTGATTTAAAAGTACCACCTATATCTTAGAGTACGATACAAATTGATAAAAATAATTGCGCTGAAGCTAAAATAATTGAGAATTTACGATAAAATATTAATTACAAAAAGAGAATCTCTAAAGAATTATTTAAAAATTGTAATAAATCATACATATGATTATGAATGGATTATTATGTTTTATGTCAGTCTCAAACTGAGTACAAAATTTCTATACAGAAAAATATTTTTAAGAATTCTCAATTAATAATTTTTTATCAATAAAATAATTATACATAGTTCACTGAATAATATCATCGTCCTGCATGTATAAAAAATAGAACAGAATGTGCCATAGGTCATTTAAAAAGTTTTGTAAGCAAAAGTTTTTTACACTCTAAATTTCCAAAAAAATTTTAAGCATAAAAGGAAGAATATTAAACTTTTTTTCACACATTATAATAATTTTCAGTTTCTTGGTATTTATTTTAGGATTTAAAAATAGCCGATGAAAAGTATTCTCTTTAATGCTTGCTATTTTTTATATATTTCTTAAGGCTTTGAGAAATGAGGATACAGCGATTTTTTTCATTAAAATGTAAAGTTTCATAATTTGCTTAAGACAACATTCAGCCAATTTTTCTTTTTTTAAATTCATACTTTGTATTTTTTGTTGCATACTTAAGATGTTTCATTTTCACGTGATTTCTATTTAATTACGTTGTCAGAGGTTTTAATGTTTGCTGTTTCTTATGTTTATTTTTTTTTCCTTCAGAAAGGTTAAACCTTTTTATTTTTAAATGCAATTTTATAATTTTAGTATATGTAAATACTTACATGTTTGCAATTAAAGTTTCCACAAGTTTAATTTTTCATATTCATATCATTTAATCATGAGCAATTTCTGTAACTTTATTAAATTTATGCTTTTTTTCATTGAATGAATATAATTTTTAAAAATATTGTACATGACTTAGTAATAACTATAGCACCCTAGAATCAAAATGATTAATAAATTATTATGATTAATAATATTATTAAGATTATAATTATTATGATTAATAATATATTATTATGATTAATAATATAATATTATTGATATTATTTTTAGTAACACATTATGTCTCACGTAAAATGCTTAAAGCAAACTTAACTTTCTATTATAATTTAAGAAATTATCTTACAATTTACTATGAAATCTAACCAAATATTTTCGAAATCACTTGAAATGTAAGCTTTATTTTATATTTATTCTTGTTATAATAGTTAATTCAAGTATTACTGACAATACCAAATTCATTCATTCTTATAATACCGAATTCATGCGTTACAAAATATTAATTTTGAAGATTAGCAATTACTCTTATAAAATAATTGTCATGTTTATGGATACATGTAACTAGTAGTTGGAGGTACTTATCTGGTTTCATCTTTGTTCATAAATCAAGATCGTGATAGTGATATAAAGTGTGCTTATTAAATATTTATTCGTTCTAACATTTCCCCTATGCGCGTTAATATATACCAACTCGGAAGGTAACCACTACATATAGGCATGTAAAATATCGCTTGAGCAAAATCAATAGCTGAAAATATTATGTGAATATTTAACATCGGCGAAGGATTACTTTTATTTATAATACTCCTTCAATAAAAAATCCTTGCCCTTTTTTAAACTAAAATTATATTTGCAATTAAGAAAATCTGGCACAGGTGCCATATAATCCATGATTCCAAATTTTGAGATGGATGATTTTTTGGTGGATTTTCTTATGTATTTAGCAACCTCATTATTATTACGTCATACATATAAAAACCTATAAGAATTTTATGCAGAAAATTCTATTTTGGTAACCCTAGTATTTATGTCATCGATCATGTCATGATACGTCATCTTGGCAACATTTCTTCATCGCCAAAATAATTCAGAATTTGGAATCATGGATTATACGGCACCTGTGC
Source organism: Latrodectus hesperus (assembly GCA_037975125.1). NCBI lineage: Eukaryota > Metazoa > Arthropoda > Arachnida > Araneae > Theridiidae > Latrodectus > Latrodectus hesperus. Next base: position 46,628,288 of record CM075862.1, read on the forward strand.
CGAAAATCTTAGGAATAACTTAGTTGAACCACTAATAGCTAAAAGACAAAAGATAACAAGGTAAAATTATCAAAGTGCTAAAAAAATAAAATAAGAGAGCCAAAGCTAATATGCCACTTGATGAAAACTGGTGATTTTATTTTTCGCCTAGCTCCTTTTTTGCATATTTCAAGAAACAAGATAGCACTGAAAACACGATAGACTAACCACAAATAAACTAAAATATCTAACATTATGACCTTAAATTGGCGAGAAACATAGGAGCACAAGACCATCCAAGTTTAGACCATCCAAATTTTTAAGTAAGAACAAAATTACTTTGTAGTCAGAATTATTTTGTAAACAAGATGTTCAAAATACACTTTATAAGAAAGAAATATTTTCTTATATTTCTTTCCAATAGAATTTGTTTCATAGTAATTTTATTTATAAATATTTTAATTTATAACCAATCTAACGGGTCAAAGCAACTAATTTTCGTAGTCCATATCTTCCGTTAGAAAGCATACATTAAAATTCGTGTAAAATTACGTTTTAAGAAAAATTATGACAAATTATTTATCTACGGTCAATGTTCTTTTTTTCCCCAGTAATGCAGATCAGATAGGCACAAATCAGATGAGTTGTAAAATGTTTAATTCCCTTTTATTATGGAGTTATTCAATATTAACATTGGAACTCCTTTCATAATTACTTCAATATGTATTTCCAATTGGTCAAGTATTTATAAAAATGCAAACATTATCATTTAACTGAAAAAAAACAATACTTTTTTGAAAAAAAAGAATACAAATAATTTGTAGAAAGGGTGTTATCCAATTCCTTGTGTATTTTTCTTTAACCCAAACATGTATGCCTAAATGACAGCTTTAGATAGCGAGAAAGATCCAGGAAAATAAATATATTAGGATGCCCCTTGGCAAAAATTGGAGTTTTTGGTAATCAAAACTTTTATCGAGCGTATTTGAAAAAACAAAATGCCACCTAAAATATTTTGCGATGATACACAGTTAAAAAAAATTACATAAATTTTACATACAAATGTGTATTTCCTTACTCAACATAATTCAACAGGTGCTAAATTGGCGAGAAACCACAGGATACCATAAAGTATAAGTCATTTGAAAGATCTACACACCCTTTTCTTCAAGTGAACTCAGATCCCGTGATGTATTTCTTTACGGTATAAGCAAGTTTACCATGAGTTCAAATCAGCCCTATAGTTACGTTAAAAAATTTCTTACAAATACTATCATCAAAATTTTGAAATAAATTCAAAATTCTTAACCCGTGCAGGTGTTCTAGGTTCAACCCCAATCAACATTTTAGTTGTATAATCAAATAAGAATTTTGTTTATACTGACTTAATATAAAGTTGGTATTTCTTTGAGAATTTATTCGAAGATTGTTTTATTGCTTAAATCCATTCAAGTCTTTAAAAAAAACTAATTTGATTTTATAACGTTTAACTTTTCTAAGATAATTATTAACCTATTTCCAATGTTTAATTAAATCATATTTGGTATCATTATAAAAACATTCACAGTGAAATCTGCGTGTTCCAAGTGACTAATAAAAATATAATATTGTAACTTAAATTACTTATTAAGTGTTGTTGTTGTCGTGTAACAAATGCAAAATAATAAAAGAAAAGGTAAAAGAAAGAAAAAGAAAAAAAAACAAGCCATAATACTTATTAAATACTTTTGTAAAATATGATGATTTTCTTTTTCATTTGAAAAAACTGGATGTGTAAACAATTTTAATTTTTTTATCATAATTTAACATATTTTTGTGAAAAAAAATGTTAAATACTTTCACTTTATTTATAAAATAAATAAAAAGTGAAAAATATAAAAATACAAACACAAAAAATATATTTCTATCTAGTTTAAAAAAAAAATTTACGAATCAACTAAACATGTAATCTATTTCTATAAGTCAACAAGAAATATTTGTCATTAACATCATTTTTAAATATTGACAACAGTTCAGATTATTAATAAGGAAGAGCTGACGGACCAACTGTTATAGACAACAGCAATAACATTTATTTAACAAATAGAAAACAATTAAACATTAATGCAGGGATTTTAATATAACATTTTTGATGTCGTTTTATTAGAATTCCTTACCCACGTCCTTCTTGCTTGGTATTCAAGTGCCGTCTGCCGTTTGAACGCTGAGTTCAGGCGCAGTTGACGCGCATGCGCCAACAAATTTAATGTTAGACTTATGAAAAAACAAAAGCATGGTTCTCATTCATTTCTAACTTATTTGATATATTAAATCTCCTTGAAATAAAAGTACATTGTTTTAAATTTATACATATTTTAATATAAACATTTATTTCAGAATAAGTGTAATCCAAAAATAGTGTAATAAAATACATTAGCTTTTACACAAAATTTATCGTGAATGGATATTTCAAAAATTGACTACATGCATACATTTCTGTCAAACTGAAATTAAATTGAACAAATTCTAAGAAATGATGGCACAGAAATAATATGTTGATACAGACCAGCACAAAAAACTGATATTAAATAAAATAAAAATCGTAAAATTTTCTTATTGTTTGGGTAAACAACAAACGGTTTATTTAAAATAAAAAATAAAAAACACTTAAAATTTGAAATCTGTTGGTTAGAAATCAGATATTACAAATATTTAATTTTAAAATGCTTTAAAATGTTTATTATTTAAAACTTTTTTAGGTAGCTTAAATTTCAGGATGTATCCTTTTTTATTAATGTGAATACAGTGCATATAACTATTAATAGAGAATAGATTCCAATTATACAAATGATTTTATGCGATATTTATTTTCGACAAATTTTTGCATTCAAATAAATCATATATATATATATATATATATATATATATATATATATATATATATATATATATATATATATATATATATATATATATGTGTGTGTGTGTGTGTTGTGGGTGTGTGTGTTAAATTACTTCCTAAAATTTAAGTATCAATACATTCATATCTATCATTTCTTGAGAGTATTTTTTATAATAAGAAAAATAAATTTATACAGTTTGGAAAAATGAAGCAAACCTAATCTACCTGGCAAAAGTATAATAATAAAACCAAGCAGAATATAAAATCCCTCATTAATTCTCAGATATGATGAAAAGTAAAATATTGTATGCAATTTTTCTTTCTAAGTTTCTAAAAGTATCCCAACTTGATAGGCTTCTGCAATACTTAATAAAAAATAAGCTCATATTTAGATAGAAGTGAAAGTTGCTAAAAAAGTACGCCAGCGTTAATATTTCCAGATTTCATTCCAAGTTAAGAAAATTATAGAATTTCAAAATTGAAAAGGAAAATTCTTTTCTAGGCTAGGCAGGCTTTCCAAATATTAAAAATGAATCAAATTCAACAAAATTGTTTTTTTCTAGCTTACAAATAATGTTTTAATAAACATTGATATCAAAAAAATATTTTGTTTTTTCGTCAATTTATGCACCAATATAACAGGAACTCTTGACAAAATCATATTCCTGAGTATTTCATTTGCTGCTTGTGGTTGGTTATTCAAGCCTTATCGTTTGAAGTTGTGTGTGCTTTAATCATCTTTTATTTTCAGAAAAAACTACAATGAGAAATATTGTGCAATTTGGCCAGATGAAAGAGTTTCCCTGATTTTTACTGACTTAAATCCTGTGCTACAGATTTTTTTGATAATATCCGATCTTCTGGACATGGTCTAGCTTTTAGCAAGATCTTGAGAAATATACCACAACAATGAAGTCATTTAAACTAAATAACTTCAACGTTGGATTTTCTATTACAAAAAGATTCTTCTTAATTCAGTAATGTAGTGAAATAAGTTTAATTTCACTTATAAATAGTGGTACAAAATATACATATATATATAATTTATGTTTATGATTCACCTAGGCCTAGCGGCAGAAACGGGCTTTTTGAAGCATGGACTTCAACCATTGCCATTATGGAATTATAGGAGATAAGTACCTGATTCCAATTACTGCATACAGGTCTATTAAGAGCTTCCTCTAGAGTTTTCCTGATTTCTACCTTTTGCGAATTAAAATTGGCCTACTGTTTATAAATAACCTTCCTGTATAGTAATAAGGGGTGGGTGTTAAAACGTTTCGGATGACAAAGTGTTGGATGTCATTTGTCAACCAATTAGTGTGAAAATTTTGGGCACTTGATATATTAATTGCTGAACTAGAATGAAATAGTTAGATTTGCATTGATTTTTAGTCTCTTTATACCCATTACTTTATTTTGTGAAGATCTCCTATACTTAAGCACGTATCAAATTTGTATCATAATCCATTCAATTAAATAAACTTATTGGAAAGGATATATGCTAAACTGTGAAACAAATATATAATTTATTGGGTAAAAAGTTTTACAATGATTCAGAAAGAAAGTTTTTCAATTGACGCATTAAAAATTTGTAATTTCCAATGTACGCATGAGAAAATAATTATTTGATTTTATTATGCATAGTAAATTTTGATTTGGATATCTCAATGTTAAATATAAATATCTATATATAAGTGGACAAAATCATTTTTCCCTTCAGTTCCCTGCAGAATTAAGAATTCTGGTTTTACACTGACTTTCAATAGCTACCTTTCAGTAGCAGAAAAATTCAATAGCTACCTACACCGTTTCCACATTAAAAACAGTGAGGTGTGCATGTGTAACTCTGGGAGTGACAACCCTTCTCACATTCTTCTTGAATGCTCATCTGTTTCAGAAGAAAGAAACGAACTTTGCAAAGACTTATATAACAGGTGGCCCCCGATTATGGTGGACCTAGTTAAGAAAAAAAGTTTTGAATTTTTTGTAAAATTTATCCATGCTGTTATGTAATTCCTTTTTCATTTTTATATCTCTTTTTTTCTCTCTGCCTTCTTTTATTATTATTTTTTTCATCTCATGATTATTTGGATTTGTTATGTAGGTACATTTGTTGTAACTTCGGGCCCTGTAACCTTGGTGCACATGGAGATATTTTTGTTTTCCCAAATAAGATAAAAAAATACCCTATTTTATAAAAATATTTTCTGGTAACAAGGTTTATTAGAAAATAATGACTCTTTATGGAACTTATTAAAATTTCTTCTATAAAGAATTGCTGTAATTAAAGCCAATTCAATAAATACTTTAATTTTCTAATATTTTTAAATTTGAAATTAAAAACGCAATAAAATGTTGCTAAAGTTCGTATACTATTAACAACTATTAGCTTGATTTATATATTTACCAAGCGGAACGAAAAGAAAAAGTAAATGTTGAAACATACCCTAAACGTCAAGTAATAAAAAACAGAGTGAAATCTATTTCCAAAATGTCCCAAATATTCAAAAATAAAGTTATATTTCCCACGAGATTTAACTTGAATTCTTCTTTCAAAAATATTTTTTAGAGAAGTGCACAGCAGCACAGTTATTCACGTGAATATCTACCCAAAACAGAATTTGGCATACGTCTTGCTTTATTCTTGATCCATTTGGAATAAAAAGATATAAGAAATTTAAGGAATAGAGAATCTCGTAAAGTGCAGATTGCAAATGATGAGTTATTCAGATAAAGTTTCCATCTCATTTTTTCTGTCCTAAATATAAACGTAGGGCAATTTAAAGACAAATCTGTGTACTAGGTTTTAAAATGGTTTCATTTTTTATGCCAAATATACATGCATACTGAAAATTTTGAATCCCCCCATTTATTTGAAAAATTACTCTCTTACCTGAATTACGTTTATGCATTTGCCGGAATACTTTACATATAAAATAAAATGGAAATATCTTTATTTGGTTATACACAGTTGAACAGGCTTGATGTTTCTCTTGTTGTAAATGTGGTGAAATAGAAATGGGCACACATTACTTCAACCGGAATGGTAAATATACAGAAAGATGATTTTTATGTATTAGCATAGTTTATTCAATACCATTGACAAATTATTTATAAGGAATTCTGGATTGCCATTTAACAGTTTTCTGTTGGTTTTCTTAAGCATATGTTAATTTATCCTTCAATTTAAGGCTCATTTCAATCCCTAATTTAAATATTTCGACAACAAATTGCCAATTTTTTGATAGCATTTCTTATTTAAAATGAAAAATTACAAATTTGTAAGGATATATTTAATCTTTCTTAATAAAACTGCATTTTCATGATAAAATATATATATATATATATATATATATATATATATATATATATATATATATATATATATATATATATATATATATATATATACATATATATATATATATATATATATATATATATATATATATATATATATATATATATATTCTGTATGCACCAGGTATGGTTATTTGGAACTATGATTGATTACTTATATAAAGCCCCTGAAAAAAAATCAAACTTCAAAAATATCAAACAGATTCTGCCTCAGTCAGAGTAGCTCTTCAAAGGAGCTAACTGAATCAAAATTTAATTTCAAAACTGACTTATTTTATTGGTTCCATTTTTATATTTTCCCCTAATTTATTCCTACTCGACCAGTTTTACGATTGAAGGCGTTTCCACAAAGTGCATTAATGTACAAACACCAGAAGGGATTTTATATCGATTATTTCGACTGGAGGTATTCTGAAAATTCTGCTGAAACATCAACTTCCGTCTTTGAGGAGGATAAAAAATTCTATAGTCGGAGACTTAGAAATAACTGTGTTTTACTGTTTTCCTGCTTCCGCAACTTCAATTACACTTACAACTTGTCTAAATGGATTACTGTACGCTTGGATTGTGGAAAAAGCTCTGTATGACATCTGTAACGGAAGATTACTTTGTTTTTATGACAGCCGTTCTGTCTTTGCTCACACTTTATTTTGACTCATCGAATGGTCCATAATGTGTACTATTTCTGACACTCATATTAGTTTATACTATTGAAGAATCTTGGTCAATTTAAGATTTACCAGCTCTTAAACAAATTAAGTTTCCATGGGGAAATCATTAACTATAGTTTATTTGTTATTTTAAATTAATAAATTAGAAGCTATCTGAAGGGAGATTATTGTATTTCGATAGACAAATTAAAATTTGGCTATTTTCTTAGACCAATAAGTTTGAAGTCTGAAAATTTAAAAGTTCCAGCTTCAAAAATATTTGAGCTTACTTTTTAACATGGAATTATGAAGAAATTTACGGAATAAATAAAAAAAAAGAAATTTTAAGTGATTTTGTGTTTAGCCCCATAAGAAATTTACATTATGCATGTGATTCTTTATTTTATATTAATTCTCATAAAAATTGAAAGAATATATTATCACATTAATAATTTTGAATTTCAATTCAGTAATTTATTTTAATTCAGTTATTTTATTTTTATATATTTGAATTCATTGTTTATATAATTTTAAGCCCACTTTTTTTAATAAAAATGATAAGTGCTTTATTTCTGAAGATTTTCCTAGCAGCTTAAATTATATCATCCAATATAACTTATTATTAGAAAGACTTACAGCTCACTTTTTAAAAAAAATTATGTTTTAGAGAATGAGAGAAAAGAGAAATGGAAATTTAAAAAGTTCGCGGCAGAAATGCATTCCTTCTGTTCGGATATAAATTTTGCCTATATTATTTTCTTCACGGTTGTGTATATTGTTATTCACAACACATTTGATATATTTAAATATTACACAGACAAATGGCGTAGAACATACTTTAAAACTTAGCTCGAAATTGAGCATTTCCTCGTGTTCAAAAAGTGACATTAAAACAATCGCCAAACAATAAAAAAACGGAAAAAACAACAAAAACGGGAAAACAAATTTTTTTTTAATTTACAATATAGACGTTTAGTTCCTCCAACACCAATAAGTCTTAACACACACATACTAAAACTTAAAACAAATTAAAACTCTTAAGCATGCCATTAAATATACAATAAAATAAACTGGTGTTATACGAAGAAAAAACTCGTAATTCATACGCGATCTAATTTCCATATTTAATGTCAAATTATATAACACAGTATTCATTTTTTAAATTTTATATATTTTTGTAAATAAAATCGCTTTGTGTGTCTACTGAATTTTCATTTGAATTTGAAATGAAAAACACTATGGGTTGGAATTAAATTTATATCAAGGTATTGGACTTCTGCTAAATTAACCCCTTGCCAGTGTCGCCCGAATTCAGTTCGGGCAATTACTGCGTGTAGAATTTGTGATACCCGAACTCAGTTCGGACGGAAGAAAAATTAACGTTTCTATTTTGTGAAGTCCAAGCTAAGTTCGTCTCTACTTTAGGATACTTAATTCCCTATTTTCCTAATAAATGACACAAGTGGTCCTAGTTTTTTACAAATTCCAACTTTTGTTCTGAAGGTAGTCTAAGACTAAAACAACACTATGGGAGGTGATGTAAAGTCAAACAACCACTTACAGACGTCCCGGTTGATAGAAAAAGAGGTGAAAAAATAGTACTAGACATTTTTTCTATCTCCTACACCAGGACTTATATAAATAACTCTTTATTTTGCGTACTTCAGCAGGAGTTGCAAAAAATATGAACTTCAGAAAATCAATTGTTGAACTAAATCAACCAAATGTTCAACTACCAGGACCATTGCGTGCTAGTGTAAGCTTACTGTGCCTCACAGGTAGACACTTTCCAGAACACATCCCATCAATGGGGGAAAAATCTACTCCAACCAGGCAGTGTTTTATATGCTGTCGTAAAACCGATGATCAAGGGAAGAGAATAAGGCATGAGACAAGAGTTTATTGTAAAAAGTGCAATATATAGGCTTTTGAGCAGTACCTTGTTTTGCGGTATACCATACTGTAAAAGATTTGTAAAATTTATGTTTTGAAAATCATATTGCTGTGTTTTTATATTATACTAGTTTATACTAGTTATATTTAGCTTAAAAATTTCGTTTAATTTGCTCAATACGAATAACATGTATGTGCAATCAATGTTTTATGTGTATGTAAAATTTATAAATATAGTAGTTATATTGTATTTAAAACTTTATTTTTGTAATAACAAAGCATTTTCTAACTCTTATAATAATATAAAGAATAAAATTAAACAGTCAAAAAAATATTCCATTTTTGGTCCATTTTTCTGAAATATATGACACAGTTAAGGGATTAAAACATGGACTGTGTGTTATCTCGAAATTTTAATTACAATGCATTTGATTAAAAATGTGACTCATACTCATTTGAATTCACTGTAAATTTTATGATGTGCAAATGCAATAGATTTAAGCGATGATTAAGCGATGTAATTTCAAAGCTTTTCTTGACTCAAAAAGATAAGCTTGTGTTTTTTCCTCTCCTTTTAAAATTGTTATCTATGTGGAGGCACTAAAATTAGTGAAAAAAATGTATAACATCGGAACTTCCTTTCTTTTTTTATTCCACATATTTTTTAAAAAAAATCATGAATTTTACTATTTTTTCCACTTTGAAAAAGTATTAGTTTACTTATTGAAGTGTACACGTTTTCGGTGTTCTCAATATGCTACTGATATGAAATACATCACAATACGAGTGAATATAATCTCGATGACACTTAATAACTTCATAAATGATAGGAAATTATATACAGCATTCTGCATCTCGTTTGATTTATTTTTAGATAGATTTCTATACATAGTATATTTCTATTATTATTTTATTTATAGTAGATTTTTAGTAGATATTTTTAGTACATTTCTATACATAGGTTATATAATTTCGTGGTGCTAAAGTAGTGGTAATAAACATCTTTGCAATGAATATAATCATTTTTACAAATTTCAGCTCTTTCCCCAAATGCTAGGCATACATTTTTCACTGTAAGACAGATTCCTTATTTTATTAACATTTTTGAAATCCACCTTAATTTATTTTGAGTATTATCTAATAATCTGATTTAAAAATTAAATTTGTATCATAAAATTAATTATTGCTTTGTTCTGCATCATAATCTTTATGTTATTATTCAATTCTTATAAATCGTCAAGGCAAAATGTTTTTACGGAATTAAATTTGTGTTTTCATATTTCATTAACTAACGTGGAATATGTACGGTAAAATTTGAATAATTCTATACATTAACGCGCGCGCTTGCGTATTTTTGTATAAATGTATAGAAATGCCTACTAATTTTTGAATCACGCTCAATTAACATTTTTAAAACCGCTGTGTGTTTTTTTTATACTTTTTAATTCACAATATGTAAATTAAGGAATATTGCAATATGATTTATATATTTATAAGACATAGATTATGATTTATATATCTATAAGAGAATCGCGCATACTTCCAATGATATCAATAATTTTTGAGTATCTTCAAATATAGAACTCATTACCTTTCGAAAGGGCAAAATATCTTTCTCAAACAATGACTCTTATTTAGTCCCGTTCAATGCATTTTTCTCAATAAAACACCCGCTAACGAAAACGTTATATTTGTAAAAATACAAATATAATTTCTAGTGGAAAAATCAAAAAAAAGAGATACAACTATCTATCAGAAAAGCTACAAAAAAAAAAAAGATTTTGCATTTGATTTGCTTCAGGTCTGTTTTCATTCCACTTTTGTATTAATATCTTTAGTGTTCGGCAACCCATGCATAAACATACATATTTAATATCAATATTACTTATCATGTTTAATACCGTATAATCAGTAAAATGGAATTTAACGGACTACGACTCGCGCATTTGATAATATATTCTATCCTTTGAATTAAAGCCGAGCTTCATGAATATTAATTTAAACTTCATGATTATCCTTTACAATTGTTCGCAACATAATCGAACAGATGCGATTACCTATTACATTATCTTTCACTTGCGCTATATACCTTTATGAATCTGATTCTGTTTTATTATTTCTACTTTACTGAATATGCTAATGAAGCTTTCTATGAATCACATATGCATTTTTTTTCTCAACAAATCTCAACTGATTTATTCCAAAATTTGCACTTTTGTTCTATGGTATAGATTTTCTTAGAATTTTAAAATTTATTATTATCTCGGAAAATCGATGCAACTTTAAACTTCTTTTAATTTGAAACGAATAAATTTATTCATAAGTTTGTTTATAATTTACTATTATTCACTGATGAATATTAAAACATACTGAAGTATCTAATTTCCGTGAAGTTTACAAGTACTTTTCGCTTATGTTGCCTCCATTAGTAAACTTATGCTATTATTATTGTTGATGTTTGATTGGAATTTCAAATATTACATTTAGAAACGCATAGCAGAAAATTTTAGAATATTAATGTGCTAAGATATATATAAATAAAACATGCAATTACTATTGGGAATTTGAATGTTGCATTTTGATTCGTTATTGAGCTTAGAAATATATTTCCATATTTATAAAATAAAAAAAAATTAAAAAAAATTGAATCATCGAAATGTTGACATGAATTTTTTATGTAATTTCTTATTTTTATATTTAAGGAAAAGATTAAAAAATGCAGAAAATATAAATTAGTTTTTATAAAACACTTAACACTAAATATAAAATGTTAGTTATAATAATTTTTAGAATAATCTTTTCTGATTTACTATTATTTTAATTTCATTTATAAGCATAAATAATAAAAAAATCTACATGATTTTCTCTTCTTTAAAAGCAGCAATTATTAGTAATGTTAATATTCTTAATGAAATTATTATTAAAAGTGATGGTAGTATTTAAATTGACTAAGACACTGAAAGGTAACTTGTAGAACTTGTGTAGCTACAGTTAAATTCTCTTAAATTTAGAAATGTGATCGATTTTTTCTATTAATTCGTGTAGTTATTTAAATAGTATTCTTTACAATAATTTTAATAGAATTGTGAAAATTATAAGAAATGATTCTAGTAAATTAAATAATTTACTTGAAAAAAGTGCATCTTTACATTACGTAATCATTATTTAATCACATAATTGGCAAAGTTAATTATTAAATCACAGAATAACGTGGGGTGTTTTTCTCCTGGTAGGGTCACCATAAGCGAGAAGGGCATTCTAAATGCCCAGCTAAAACAATCAGGCACACAGTCTTAAGGCAGTCTTTCCCTATGATGCCCCAGGCCTTTTGGCCAATTTGAAAGTCTTCCCTTTCCTTCACCATAATTTTAAAAAAGAATCCTTATTTTAAGACTTTTTGATTATTTTAGGATTTATGGAGATTGTCTAGCCCAGATTGTGTTGCAAAGCAGACAGTCTTGGATTAATAAAAAACAACAATATTTAATCATGCGATATCATTTTTGGTAAAAGTGGTGTTGGTTGTGGTTGATCGGGTTTTCTGGCGCAATGTCCAAAAAGAACTAATTAAATACTTTCACTGAGGGCAGAAGACAACTGAGGACGGAAAACGTGCGGATTGTTTATGTTTGCTGTATCTTCCTGCAGCCCTTTAAGACCAACGATGCATAAAGAGAAATATTTTTTTTACCACAAATCTATATTCTGTGAAATTCTAATATATTTTTTCTTCATTTCGGTATGCAAACGATTAATACTAATTCGTCATATATTGAAATGTACATTTTACATGATGAATCATAACTCTCATGTTTGTAAAACCTATTTCTTTTTTAGAATTCTATGAATAAGTGAAAATTTTATAAATTTAAACCGTCCTTACTGATTTAAACTAACCATACAATGGATGTTTTGTCTTGTCTTTTTCATTTTGCTCATTTTTCTGTTCTACTATCAACGTGTTATTGGCTTGAATCAATGGAAAACTGCTTCTCAAACCGATGCTTTGACCCTTATATAAGAAATCGTCTTATTAACAAAATACACTTTGGTACAGGTGCCGTATAATCCATAATGCCAAATTCTGAGATTGGCGCTTTTTGCCGGATTTTCTTATGTATCTTACAACCTCGTTTTTATTACGTCATACATTTGAAGACCTATAAGAATTATGCAGAAAATTATATTTTGGTAACCCTAGTATTTACGTCATTGCGCAAGTCACGATGCATCATCTTGGCAACATTTCTTCATCGCCATAAAAATTCAGAATCATGGTTTTTACGGCACCTGTGCCTAAACTTCGACAATATTCTCAGACATTTGATGCAGAGCTTCACCTTGTTTGCTGCCTCTTGTAAAAAGCGATTTGAAGGCAGTCAAAAAATTCGTCGACAAGTCACAGTATGATGTCGTAATTTATTATGTGCTACGTCATGGATATTTTAAAAGAATGATAATTGTAAAAAAGTGTGATGTATACGTGATCCTAACTGGAAGAAAGGAAACAATCATTTTATGGTTAATGAATGAAACTATAATTTTGAAATTTAAAAAGAAGATTATAAAATTTAAATAAATTGGAGAAAATCTATTGCAAATATTTTTCTGTGATATGGCTTCCTCCCAAATCAAACACTGTTAAAACATTTATTTTTTTAAAAAAATAGAACAATAAAGGTTAAAATCTGGACATGAAATTAAGATATGAAACAAAGAAAATGGCTCATTATATGTTTCACACCATTAAATTAGAGCTGGTAATGAGATTGCACTCTATGAATATGATTAAAATCATATTTATTATATCTAACATGATTTATATAAGATTTATGAACATGACTTATGAGGGTAAAGAAAATAGAAAATGTCTAGAATGATACAAGTAGTTGTAAAACTTAAAAAAAGATATTTTTATTAAATTAAGTAAGGTATTCTGTATTAAATCATGGAAGATTGGTATTAATTGTCATCTATATGAATAATCTGAAGTTATTGCAAGTGCTAGAAAAAGACAAAGCAGATAGTCTAAAATGATTATAATGAACAATTATAGAATTTGAAAAATATTTTTTTAATAAATTGGGTAATTTATCCCAAAAATGTGTCACATCACTATACATTTGAATAAATAAAGCATGAAGATTAATTACTCTTTATGAACAATTTTAGTTTTTTCTTTAAAAAAAAACTTAGAAGAAAAGGAAAGCAAACGTTCAGTATGATATTTGCAATTATAAAAGTTTAAAAAAGTTTTAATAAATTAGATAATTTATTTAAAATATTTATCACATTATATTATTTAATTAGATATTTATATAACTATACTAATATAGATTTACTTCTTTGAATAATCTAAAAATGCTTTAAATCTTAAAAGAAAATGTCTAAAACAAATAAATCTTAATCTTCAGAATGATGCATATAATTTTAAAATTTCAAAAAAAGTTTTAATAATTACATAATTTATCCTAAAAAACATCACATTATTCTATTATATAGTTAGATAACCTGAATAATATTGATTGTCCTTTTTAAATAATCTCAAAATCATTTTTAGGAAACAAGTAAAGCAGATAATTTAAAACATTTAGTATGATGCTTAATAATGTATCTTCGTGTGAAATATGAATCCTTTTTGATGAAAAAAGAACAATTACTCTCCATTATGGAGCATAAATGTTTTCAAGAGAAGTATTCATTTTCGCAGGGTTTCACTAGACATCTAACTGTTTCCAGTTATTGAATTTTTCAACCCCATCTTGCGTTTCCCAATCCTAATTCTTAGACTTTCTGCTTGGCTCGACGAATTCGTTGAACTTTATTATGTTGTTCACTTCCTTGATATTTTCTTGCCCGGAAACGAAAGAAGAAAAAAAATCTTTAACCAATAGATTTTGGAAACTAACAATTGAAACCACGAGGCCTCCTATGGGCCTCCTCCTTTCCAATATTCTTTTTATTTTTTTTCTTCTTGCTATTTTCATGACTGTTCGTAGTACTGGATTTTGTCAAGAAAGGCAAAATGATAATAGTCTAGAAATAAAAAAAGAAAGAATATTCTTTACACCAAAGTTTGTTCTTTTGCTGTCACAGCTTCTTGCAACAGCAGAAAAATAACTTTCAAAAAGTATATATTTTCTATTATTTCTTAATCTTTTATATAGAAATACGCTCGTGGGATGAGGAAAAGTATCTCACCTTCCATGATAGGGTTTAGAAATAGACTCCAATGCGAAAAAAAAGAAAAGAAAAACCGTTTTGAAAAGAAAATATCGTCACAGTTCTGTTGGAGATGATTCTAACCCTTATCATAATAGAATACCGATCTACGGGGGCTTCTCCTTCAAATGATGGACTCTACTGAGTATATTGAATTATTTTTTTGTCAATTCTAAATTTCAAAGTTGAAATTCCCTTTACTCCCTGGATTTTCCCTTTACTCCCTGAATTCTTGACTTATTGTTCTTTCGCTTTTATATTATACTTTTAAATTATTTATCCCCATTCTGTTTTTTTTTTTTCCACGAAAAGAAACAGCTGACGCGTATATAAAGTTTAAGTATTTATAAAACGCCACTGAAACTTTCTAATAAATTAGAATTCAGTGTTTTTGTTGTAAGATATTATATTATTATTGTGAAAATTGTATTAGTACAATACACATTTTCCTAAAGTTTATATATCATGAATCAGAATCTGAATTTAGTGTTTAAAATATAATATGAAATATCTCATAGTGTTTTTATACAATTTTATACCCAATTTATTGTGAAATTTATACAAGTGCAATAAAAATGATAAAAAGATAGAGAAAAAGAGTATGGAGATTTTATCTTTCTTTATTAATTCGTAACAATCTCACTTTTTCTTAATTTTCTTTAAACTTTAATCACCATTTCTGGAAAAAAAATCAGTACTATTTTGAGCAAGTACGATTGCAAATTTAATCGAAATTGCAATTGTATTTACTGCAAATGTTACCCAAAGAACTGTAATTGTTGTTTACATCAGTTTCTGTTTAAAAATAGTCAAAATTTATACATTATGATAATCTTTAACATAAGCAGTATTTACTTGCTTTTAATGTATTTTTATTTGTAATCTACTTTAATGAAATTGATAAAATGCTTTGAAATGAAATTCCAATCAAATTAATCAAGATTTATTCTATTATATTTATAGTTTATATACTTTAAACATTATTTTTAATACAATATGCAATATTTCATGTACAATTGAATTTAATATAAGATATAGTGTATTTAGTTTTGATTTTATTATTAAATGTATAAAAAGCTCATATACAAAAGCAAAACAAGTAAAGTATTGTGATATTACTTATAAAACACATGCGACTGCCAAAAATGAGAATATAAATAGAAATACAAATATGTTTTACGATTACTTGGTAAATGTATTTTATGGATGCCAAGCCAATAAGTTAGTTCTTATGTACATGCTTTTATCTGAAATAATTTCTATTTGACGAGAATGAAATTTCTAATGATAAATATTTCGTTTTTAAAGCATTTTTGTAAAACATAATATTTTGCTATTTGTATTTGTATACACATCATAGTTCAGTTATATTTTGAATTATAGTTAAAAGTGCAGAATATTTTTAGATGCAACATTTAAATGCTTCTTACTTTTTTCAACGGCGGGCACTTGGGTGACGAACCATATGCCACAACAAGGCCAGAAATTGCTACTCATTTGTCGTTACCCAGCGGGCACCTGTGAACCAAGTCAAATAGGCGAGTAGCGTTGCCCTTGTCATACCACCACAAACCCGTTTATAGGGTGGCCCACATTCATACATCATCACAGAAGAAGTACAGTGAAACACAGAGAGAATATAGAAAGAAAGTAACATCCATGCCCGAACCGGGGTTCGAACCCGGGACCCATAGCTCAGGAGTCAGGATGCTTCTTACTTTCAAATGAATAAATTTTGCATTGTTGACAAATTTTATAAGATTAAAAGATAATATTTTTTCATAAAAGATTACCTATAATCCCAAAATTTTATTCTAAGTATATTAAATTGTACCATATATATTTAATATCAATAAAGAAGATGACTTCAGGAATGATTTAACCTAATGAGTATTTCTGAATAGCTAACAATTCAATCAATGGAGGAAAATGTATTATCTACTAGACATATTTATTAAATAACAGTAATTATTTAAAACTGCATTTTGAGTGAATTAATTTTCGTTTAATTACAAAGACATCTAGAGATGCTGTGTTAGCAGTCATATTTAGATTGTCAGACAGAGTTAAAGAGACGACGGACAAAATTAAGGATTTGATTTCGAAATTACCAGTTTACCAATTAAGATTAAAGATCGTTGTAATTACGAGGCTCTTTTGCATAATGTATTTTCCCGATAGAAGAGAGTTCCTGGGAAAGTTGACACGCAGTTTTCCATGACCTTATCTTCTCTCATAATTAATGGGATCGAAATTATTGATTTGAACCGGAATGTCATAAATGTGGAAGTGGATTTTGTGTTATATTTGAATCACATTTAGCTTCAATTCAAATAAAATATTTCATCAAAATTGAATTTCATACAAAATTTTTCAATGACGTATTTTTGTAGTTCAGTTTGATAAAATGAATAAAGTATACAACAGATTATTTTAAGTACGTTATGTAGTATTATGTTTAAAATAAACTAACACTTATAATATTAATGTGCATAATAACAACAGAATATGATGCACACCAGTGATAAAACTTTAAACACATATATTGCGCTCAAATTAATTAAACCCTCGTTCTTGTGGTTTCTGTGTTTTTCAACTATCGAATCAAATGTGCTTTAAAATTATTTTGAGTGAAAGCAGATGTCACCAGTTTTTTCGTGGATATATTTTATTTATGCAATAGAAATTAACTGGATTAGTTGAAACTAAATTATATAAGTAGATGAAGAATCAGAAATCGAAAGCATAGCATTTTCTTTTTTGATTACGATAACTGTTGTCTTTTTAAGGATGAAATCTAGCTTAAAGCTAAAATATTGTTCCATTTAATCATATAATCACTGGAAATTAGCTAAAACTGAAAAAGTTAATTTTCTTTATTCTATTTTTCGAATCAAATGTGTTTTTAAAAATAATTTCAATTAAGATAACTATTATTCTTTTTTGCAGGATATATTCTATTTTGATAATTCCATAATATGTGAAATTTAGATCATGTATTCTAAGCTAAAGCAATTGTTACTTGTTTCATTGGTTATTTTTTATTCTAGAACTGCAAAATTATGGCTTTAAATCATATCAACAGTTGAAGCATCAGAAATCGAAAGTAAACTCTTTTCTTATGCCATGACTATTTTCTTTTGTCTAAAAATTATTTCTTCCAAATATATTTCCAGTTAAGATAATTGCTGCTCTTTTTTTGAAAAACTATTGTTTTTTTAAAAAAAAAGCAGCAGTTATTGTTTTAAAAAAATTATGCTTTTAAGTCATAAAAGCAGTTGAATTTATTTGAAATCCAATACAAAGTTCGTAGATTGATTTTATTTTAAGCCATAAAGTGGCTGTTTCTTTCGTGACAATTGGGATCCTGACTATGAAAGTTTGTTACAATTCTCATTTGCTTAAAATATTCATGACGTCATATAATATTTCATCTACGTCACATCATTTTGAGACGGTGTCGTAAATTCGATTTGTCGACAAATTTGCTGCCTACCTTCAAATGACTTTCTTCGAACGGCGGCAAACAAGACGAACTTCACCATAGAATGTTTGAGAATATTGTTGAAGTTCATCTTGTTAATAAAACGATTTCTTGTATGAGGACCAAAGCATCGGTTTGAGAAACCACTTTCCATTGCTTCAAGCCTAATGGCTAAACACATGGACAATGGACAATAGAAATAAACACATGGACAATAGAACCCAAATTAAAAAAATACGAGACAAAACATATATTTTATAATTAGTTTAAATCGGCAAGGACGATTTAAATTTTTGAAAATGTTCTTAATAGAATTATACATTAATATTTGCAATATTTGTAAGCAATTTCTTTTGAATGGTTAGACTATTGCCTTGCTTATGCCAACATTAATTTTTTTCTTTTTATTATGCTGAAATAATAAAAAGCAGATTTGTAAAAGATAGACTCAAAAAGTTTGTTTTTTTTGCCATTTCTATTTTTAATTTGTTTAATCAAACGTACTTTTAGAAAGTATTTTGAGTTAAATCAGCTGTTTTGTTATTTCTTGTACGCTGTATTTTAAAACTGCAATAAAACTAACTCTAAATCATATCAAAAAGTGGCCGACAATGCCTGCTTTCATAATCGTCAAAAGTAGTTATGTTAAGGGAAGTAATTATCTCATGAAATTTTTGGATCTGGAAATGATCACCATCCGTCTATTCCTGATATTAATAATTAAAGCCAATGTGACGGTCAAATTACTCCACACATTAAAAACTAGAATCGTAAGGTGACAAACCAAAACAAAAATAGTTAAAATGTATCACATCAAGATATACAGCATATGTAATCACTATAAATCATCATTATTTTGATAAATTACCATATGACCAGCATGATTAATCACAATCTGACATAATGTTTCATAGAAAGAAATAACACGCGGTACTTGAATTTACATGTTTGTAAAATAAATCATGTTTGCTTTATATTATTTATCATAATGTTCACTAATTTAAATTTTTGTCCTTCATATTATCTCTCAATGCTACTTACATTTTTATGTTTTTAAATTTAAATTAAATATTATATAGCAAACAAAATTAATAACTTGATCACTTAAATTACCTTATATTAATGAAAAATTATAATTTTCGTTATATTTAAATTAGATGAATAAATCCTTAGGCTGAAAAATATGATTTTTTATTAATTCATAAATTAATTTAATGCTAAGAGTGAAAATAATTTTTAATGACATTTTCTGCTAAATTATCTTTATTACGAAAAAATCGCAAAAATTATGATAGCAAAACCTTTTCATACATTTTTTATTCGATCATAATTTAGAATTTACTTTTCTTGTAAATATTTATAAAATGAATCCTTTATATAAGATGTACGGTTCTTTCTCATTATTGAATTTTAGCTTTAATAACTATTTTACAGAAAAACATTATCACTATTCAATAGAGGTATTTTTAATAAATAAATTATTTTCAGTAATTCCTGAAATGCTTTTGTCAGCTTTTGTAACGTAATATTTTTTTTGAAATCTTACAGAAAACAAAAATTCTAATTTATAAAAAGGCGAATTGTTGCCAAATATCTCTGCCCTTTCTCACGGCATTATTATCAAAATAAAAATTAAATTAGTTAAGCTATTATTTTCCTTTTGACAAATACTAATGGATTCGTTGATTCTTTGCAATTTAATTTGAAAAATAAGTTTTAATATTCACAACACTGAAAACAAATCAGTGGAGACAAAATACTGGCTTGGTCATTGTTAAAATGTTTTAAAAAATTGTTTCGCGTTTTTAATTTTTATTGAGCTGCTAAGCAATTTTTATGAAGAAGAAAATTAATGAAACAAAGCAGTGCTACATTTTAAGTCTCTTAAATTAAGAAAGAGAATATCACACATAGTTTTATTATATAGATTTCAATTCAGATGTGTGAAAACATACCACACAAACTGTCTTTAATTTAGAAAGGGTTTTGTTGATAAAAAATACTTGATGATTTTCTTTTAATATATTTCTAAGTAAGCTTGTTATAAATATTCGGATAAAAAATTTTATTCACTTCAAGTTATATGACATTTATTTTTCCAGTTCCAAGGGCCTACATATATATGTCAGAGTTCTGAAATTTTCAACCGGAACATCGAAATACTTCCCCTTCACACCAGTGTCGGGGATATTCCAGGGCACACAAATTTGAAGGTTTTTTAGAGGGTCTTAAAGGGTATTTTAATTCTCAATGTTATGCATAAATGGTTATGGATTAAGTACGTAAACCAGGTGTAGTAATAAATTAGATAAGCATATATATTTAAATAATTTTTCCTGCATGTTAATATTTATGAGTTAGTTAAGTATAAGATAGTTTTGAGTGAGGAATGAAAGTTTGAACAATATTTGCATGTATTTATTATTGGCCAGGACATTTTTAAGAATGTCTTTTGATTTTAATCTTGTAAAAACTTTATAAACTAGTCCTATATACATTATATATATCATCAAGACTTTAACCTGAGAATCCTTCGTCAAACCTCTATCATAAATTCAAAATGAAAATACATTCTACTAGTGCTGATTACCCAGATAAATCGAAAGAATATTGAACAATCTTGATCACATTGGGGGTGGTTATGTAATTCTCATTGAAGTGACCAAACAGCTTGAGCCATTTTACTTCACTTGAAATAATCACTTCTTTGGTAGCCTTTTCTTGTTTCGGTGCAGGTGTCGTAATCCAGGATGCCAAATTCAAAGTTTGGCGATTTTTTTGGCGGATTCTCTTATGTATTTGGCAACTTCGTTTTTATTACGCCATACATATGGAGACCTATAAGAATTCTGCAGAAATTTGTATTTTGGTAATCCTAATATTTATGTTATTGCGCTCGTCACGATACGTCATCTTGGCAACATTTCTTCATCGCCAAAAAATTCAGAATTTGGAATCCTGGATTATACGGCACTTGTGCCCTTGCTACTTATTGCTCCCAATTTAGCTGCATATATACCTTAGTAAGCACAATTTCTCGCATGGACATTGTTGGCGAGACAATGCGGCACGATCACAATATTTTTTATAAGCAGACCATTACTCTTTTGTAGTTGTTTACTTTCATGAAATACAGAAATTTATGACAAATCATTCTAATTATTTCTTTATAGTAAATTACTTTTAGACATTATTGGTCATCATAATATAAAATTCTGTTTTTAACGGGACTTGAAGTAAACCGGCCGGAACACTTAGAATTTGTGTGAAAACCGGGACTGTCCCGGTCTAAACTTTATATCTTGTAAGCCTACATATTTAATTCAATTTTGCAGCAATGCAGTAAAATGAAATAAATATATTGTAAAATATTATTTCTTATTTGGGGCGCAAATATTCCCATCCGATTAAATTTAATTACAATATACAGCACAAATCTCCTTGCATATTATTTGACTTTTTATTTTGAAAATAAGAAGAAAAAAACTTTTTGGTAGTTTCGTTACTGTATCCTAGTTTGTATAACATACATCAAAGGATTCAACTGAATGGAAAACAAAATAAGGGAAAAAAGTGACAACAAACAATAAAAATAATGCATTCGTTTGTTTTGTTAGTATCTTTATCTATTTTCTACACCTCAGAAAACTCGTTAATGAAGCGAAATCTTTCACAAAATGTGAATTAAAGAAATGAGTTCTTGCATGCTTACTTTTTTTCTCATGAGAACAAAAAAAGTATTAAAAAATTATTCGTTTGATTAGTTATGTCTCAGGAAATATTTTTCTTAGTTTGTAGAGCTCTTCTTAAAAATATTTCCTTATTTCTTTTTCAATAAAATTGTTATTACAATTTGATTTCGCTTAAACAGAGATCATTCATTTGAATATTTAAGAAAAGTTGACAATTTAACATTACAAATTCGAAGATGTTTCATGAAAACCTGTTTTAATTATTTTGTGATAAAACAGAATATTTTAAAATTAATTTACGTTTCTATGGTTTAAAATAGTTCTAAATTCAAAAATATCAATTTAGAAATATTTTTTAATTATCGTAAAGTTCAATTATAGACTCTTTTTATGAATTTTCCCATTCAATTCCTAAATAACTTATATGATTTATGCTTATAATTATTTTTAAGTATGATTCATTTCTTTCTCTTAATTTAAAAATGTTAAAAGATATTACCAAGTAAGCATACCTTAAAATATTATGCATTTGAGCTTAATAAATATGTTTCAATGTGGAATGGAATGAACATTTTTTAAAGCTATATTTTTGTCAGATATTTGTTACAATATATTCCTACTTTAAAAATTGGGATTCATTGTGATTTTGCATTCTTCTGCATTCACCGTCTGTCATAGTGGGTACTTGGGAATTTTCCAAGTTTTCAGCTGGATATCGATGATAATTCTTCCCAGATGTCTTCTTAGACTGTGAACACAAAAATCATTTACAGCATCTTATAGGTATTAAGTTGCCCATTATGCGGTCTCATAATGATAGAAAATAAATGGTATAAAAGTCTAGCACTTACATTCCATGGTAAATTTATGTACGAATCTCAAATATTTTTATTGGATATATAAATAATAAAAAATATTAAATTCTTTTCAGTTTAAAAAATTATGATAGATACGCTTTGGTATTATTATGCTTGAAATGCAAATGCGAAGACTAAAGATTTTATTAGTTGTTTTTTTTAAGAAAATAATTTATTCAATGTAAAAATGAAGTATAATTTGAAAAGTTTATCTTTTAATCCCATAAATCGAGATATTCTTTTAAAAAAATTTTATTATAATAAAATATAAAGAGTTCAAAATTTCGAAAGTAACGAATTTTATGTAAATATTTTTTGGAAATTTAAGGGAAAAATCTCAATTTTATTCAAAACTAATAAATGGATACAGAAACTGAGACCAACAGGTATACTTAAACATATATATATATATATATATATATATATATATATATATATATATATATATATATATATATATATATATATATATAACAAACGTGATTAATATATTAACTTATAGAACATTAATATAACTTAAGAACTTGTCATTTAAAACAACAAAGCGTTTCATTTGCACCTTTGTTATAATAAAATATAAATATAATAAAATTTTTCAAAAGCAATAGACTATGTTGATATATAAGGAAATGTAAGCAAAAAAAATCTCAATTTCATAAAAATCAATAAATGAAATTATTCAATTTCATTAAAATAGTTGAATAATGAAACCAAGTTAAGAATTATCCACTCAAGCATGGTAAGGTTTGCTTATTGGATATGCGTTCCTTAACGTCTTTCACACATGTTATATCGGTTACTGATTTATTTTTGCACAGAGAGCAACAAAAAAAGGAACATATATATTCCGATACCAGCTTCAACCTCGACGAAGAAAAATATTCTTTGAGCCAAGAAGCCAGGGAAAAAGAAAGATAAATCGATATAATCACTTAACGCCCACCCTAAAGAAGAAAAAAAAAGATACTTCGCCAAATTTCAGAAACCCAGATCGTGACTCTGAAAATCTCACCTCTTCTAAACCTTTTCTGTTAAAAAAAAGAGAGTGCGCTGTTCTTGCCAGAGATAAAAGAGTTAGGGGCGAGGCATAAATATGAAATGGGGGTGTAAGAGGAATCACCTCAGGAAAGTGTCCAACTGACTTATTGATTGCGCCTTCGAAAATCCTTAAGCTCCAGAGATGCAGTCTCCGACAAAACCGGCCCAATGAAATGTAATCAGTCAGTGTGGGCCTAAAAAGAAATAATAAAATGTTCACTGATGGAAGTTTATTTTGTTTGACTCCTCCCAACTTGATTTGATTCCATGTCTTAGGTAAGGGGGGGTCAGCAGAGGGCGGGAATAGAGAGAGATATTGCGCCCTAAGTAGGTCACAGCCAGCAAAGTAAGTTATGATGAGTTTGCTGAGATTTTCATTTATCCGCGAGACCCTTCCCCAATCGTGGTGAAATATTTTACCCCCCCCCCGCCTCTTGTATTTCATTAAAAAGATTCAGTCGGAAGTGTAAAACAGTCCAGTGTATTTAGTTACAAAATATTTAATGGATTGTCAGCACTTGAATGCCGCAATGAATCATTGATGATGATACTTTGTATTTCAAGGTCTTTGATTAACAAAATGAAAACTATGTTTCATTTCAAAAATTTGATTTCAGCATTTGCAATTAATTTAAAAATGAAGTAATTAATATATGAACTTCCTTTAAAGTTCCTTAATCGATAAGGTAATCAATTCAGGTGGTGAAACGCATTGCTCCATAATTCTATTCTATTCAGCAATAAAAACCTGTTATTATTCTTTCGATACGTAATTGATTTGAATAGAAAAAAAACTTTTAATCAGTTGATCCGTTTTTCCGTTTCATTCCGCATTCCTGCGTGTAATCATTTTTTCTAAAAAAAAAGGTATTAATTGCACGTATTTTTATTTAAGAGTTTTGAAACATTGTTATTTTTACCCATTGTAGCATGTGTGTTTGTTGTTTTACCAATGCGTTTCCGATAGGGAAAATATTAGAATATGGATATAAAGAGTTTTGAATTTAATATCTTATAAATTCTAAACTGAACGGAATTTTCAAGAATTCAGTAACACATTCAATTATTCATTTTTTTGCTGTACTGTTCGTGCGGTCTTATTCCGTGATACAAAGCAGCATTTTCAGCAGAAAAGAAAATTAAATAAATAGCAAATACTGTTAATTTTTGAAATTGCAATTTTTCTACAAAAGCTTCACATTTTTTTAAATGAAACCGATGCTAGCTAGTAGCCGCGGGGCCCTGCTTGTTTAGGGCGTCATCTTCATCATAGAAAAATAGTGAGTTCGAATTTTGCCCGCATTTATTATTTGAAATTAACTCTATTCACAATTCACGAATACATTCCTTAATACAAATACTAAAAATACTATCGAATCATTTGATCATTCATTTTTGGTGCAAAACAATGTTTCATTCAGAAACTAATCAATGTTTCTTTTTTAAAACAAATCGCCTATTAACTTAAGATAAATGTTAATCTCTCAACATGATATGAATTATGTGAGGGAATATTTCTATTTATGGTATACATTTAAATCAAAATTATGAAATTATATACCTTTTTTTTCTAATGCATGGCTGATCTTAGGATTAATCCCTTCAACACTACAAGGGGTGAAGGTGGTGGCAACTTATGCAGTGGAGCATCCAGTCAGTGTGCCATCTTTACCCCAAAAGTGAAAGGATAGAGAAAAACGAACATAGAAAGGAACATCCATGTCTGAACCAGGATTCGAACCCAGAACCAACTACTACGAAGATAGGATTACGAATACCATTGTTCAGCAAAAATTATGTAACTGGGAATTATTTATTCTCAAAACAAAAAAATAAACTTGGAAAAGTGGTAGCTGAAGGAATATATCTTGAAAAATGTTTACAATCATGGCCGACAGCGACGTTGTTTATTTGTCATCAGTTCATCTTAATTTTAAGAAAATAACAGCCTTTTTCAATTTTAATAAAGTAATTTAAAAAGAAACTAATCCATTGAGGATTTTTTTCCATGAACAGAGAAATCATTTTTTATCCCCGAAACAATGTGGAAAGCAAACTGACACCTTTTAAATTTGGGCCGAACTTACACGGAGTGAGTTATTATTTTTTAAGTTTCCGCTCTAGGTATTATTTTCAATGCCTGCTCCTTTAGAAAAAGTGTTACCCGCCTGATGAGAAGACTCAATTGAAACGTCACTGCCAGCTGTTAGAGAATCTCATTTATTTCTGCTCTCTGATGAAAAACGGGGGCTGTTCGCATCCGAGTTTCGGAGGGACGTCCGGAAAATTTGCTGTCCGAGCCGACATTTGAAGTCAGAAGTAGGATTTTTATTTTATATTTTGGATGTTTAGAGGTTCTTAGATGAATGTTATCGAGATTTATTTGGGTTAGTGAAAATATCTAAGCTATATAAGTGATAAAAATTATCTGCATTTTATCAAATTTATTTTTGTTAATTAGCTTATAAAATTTAGTTGTTTAAAAATTTTTATTTTGTTTTTACAGGTTAGTTATTTTTAGCAAATGACAATTTTGTATTTGTAATGAAAAAGTAAATAAATAATATTTGCATGTTAATAAACTATATATTCATAGTTACATATTGAAAAAATTTCATACTGCTTTTGGAAACAAAAGGTATTATCATATTTTAGTAATTAATTCATTAATTGAATATTATTAAATGCATATTGATTAAAAATAATAAATTGATTTTCGAAAAAGTTAAACATCATGGGTCTTGCAGTAGTATTTTTAATAACATCATATTTGATATCAATTCCAAATTAAGAACTCGTGCCATCTTATCAATATTAAAAAAATTCATTTCAATTCGAATAAAAATGTTGCTCAAATATAATGATTTTCTTATTCTTCCAGTGCTTATACAGAGTAAGTCACTAAGAATTCCAAAACAGTACTGATTCTCAGTTATTATTTCTTGTCATTTTTAAAGAGATGGTTTTCTTTAAATCTATGTCAGTTATTTCAATGATGTCACATTTTTGTTCACATGATGAAACTTTGTCATGAATTGATATAACCTTTGTCACATTCTGAGTGTACAATTACTATAGTAAGACGATGGCTCGTCTGTTACAGAATTAAGTGCAATTCTGTATTTTATAAGTTCACAATATACAAGAAAGTTCGAGCCATTTTTAATGACCCGGAACAACATGACTCACAAAAAGTGTTGCCTATTGTTAGTCCTCGAAGTAATCATCATCAGCATTTAGCACCTTCTCACTACGTTTCTCTAGTTGTCTCCCTTGCGGTAAAACTCGGGGGTTTTGGAAGCAAAAAAATCCTTGAGTACTTGGCGTAAATCTGATTCATTGCTGAATGATTTTCCACGATGATGATTGTCCAATGAATGGAAGAGGTGATAATCTGATTGCGCAACGTCAGTGGAGTAAGGATGATTGTACAAAGTCTCCCAACAAAGTCTTTGTATGATATTCTTGACCACCCTTTCGATGTGCGGCATTCCGTTATCGTCCAAGAACAATACCCGCTTACGATTAATCAGTGATAGCTCCTTGTGTGGCAATGCCAGTTGCTCAAGTTCATTGTTGCGAGTACAGGTCCAATGTGATAGTTTGGTCCGTTGTTAGCAGCTCATAGTGAACAGTCCATCTTATACCAGCATCATCACAGAGGGACTAACCTTCTGATCTGAATTTTTGAAACCAATGCCTTGCCATACACTCATTCACAGCACTATCCCCAAACGCTTGGCATATTCGGCGACTTGATGCAGCAGCTGATAAACCCATTTTGAAGTGGTAAACCAAACAGCACCGAACAAGCTCCTTTGATTCATTCATTTCTCTTCGCTACTGAACGAGTTACAACTGATGAAGGTGTGTGGTGGACTTGCTTTTATAATGACTTGTACTCCTACTCTCGAGTGATCAGTGTCTGAACCACGTCATACGATAATTTTCATACTTATTAACACTTTATTAAAAGACAATGCGAAACCGGACAGAACTTTCTTCTTTACCTTGTATTTGGTATATCATAATATTAACTTTCAAAATTTTTGCTGATGTATAGCTTTAAACTTATATTAGAAAGTTTAAACTCATGCCAATTGTTCTAAAGTAAGGTTCTAATTATAATTTATACCATATGATCCTCATCAAAAACAATCCTACAATTTAATGAAAAATGTCTCATTCAATATTGTTAGAAAAGATACATGAAAATATAACTTAATGACAGAAATCCATTTCAAATTTTATTAGAAATAATAAAATATCTCCCTCATCATTATAAACATTCTAAGCATAGAATACTTTTCTTTTTTTCTTTCTAATGAAATATGGGACTACTGTTCCTTGTTCACCACACTTTGTAACGAAGGATAGTACGAAGTACAATAGGACAGATATTTCCGAGGAAAAAATTCTGGACGCCGCTTCCAAATCTACCGAGGCTGAAATAAATGGCAGGAAGTTTGCTCTCTGTAAATTGGCAACGCTTCGATTTCGCAAACGATACGACTCGGAGACGTCGCTTAAATTCGATACGGGAAAGAAATTGCGACTTGCGAGTGTTCCTTATCCACTCAGACAATTTCACTCAGGGGAGTCACGAGCGCTTTTTATTCTCTATTTCTTGTCATTTCATTCGGACACCTGAATGAATGTTTCGTCGGCGACAAGGAAACTGCTTTTTCCATCACCTTATAGATCGCCAGAGGAAGGAGGTTACTTTTTTTTTCCGTTGCACATTCCTCCCGGAAAGTCGATCACCCTCACCAAATGACGTTATGGCTTCTGAATTTCATATTTATGATCGCAATCGACAAGGAAATGTCTTGCATTGTCTTATTTCTACTTAAGAAATATTTATTTTTATTCGCGCAAATACATTAAATAATTAATTTGTTGCAGTTAATAACAAAAATTGGTGCCATTCATTATTTTATTTAAAAAACTGAACCAATCTAGTTGGATTGATAAATAAATAGTTTAGTAGGGTTTTAAAATTTATTAGAAGATTACAAATTAGAATTTAAGTGTTGTTATTCATGATAATGGTAAAAAAATAGAATTCTTATTCTCAATCCTGTTTTTAACTGTTAAATTTCCTGTTTAAAAGTTTTCATGGTTAATAAAATGTTTCTTTTTGTTCTCACATAAAAAAACCCTTCGGCTTGTGTGATACTTATTTAAAAAATAAAGCTCATCATTATCATATTTCTAAATTTACTACAATAGAAAAAACATACATTATATTCTTAAGCATCATTTGAAATTATGTTGAATTTTCTAACATTTATATATATATATATATATATATATATATATATATATAATATATATATATATATATATATATATATATTGCATAATATTTATAATTATTATCTTTTTTGTAGTATGTATTTGTTGTTGCTTAGATGCTTGTTGTTTAATTTTTATTTGTGTTTTTTTCTGCTATTGAGAGATATTGATGCTGTATAATTTCAGGATTTCTGTTTGACGTGTTCTAATAATGTAATGTTAAATTTGTTACAATTGAATCAAAAAAGTATCTTGAGTGTAGTACTTATCATTAGATATTTTACTTATATCTTAAGCATAATATTTTAATTTATTGCTTTCTAGCTTTGATTGTTTGATATTTATTCAAATCTAAAATAAAAAATAAACTGAGAAAAATTACATTCTATGATTGTTGATTTATGTAATACAATACATTTCTACATAGCCATTGTGTGTTAATAATAATATTTTCTTCCATATTTGAAGAGATAAATTGTATTATTACTCAGGCAAAAATGATAAAAAGGTGAAAATATTGTTAATCTTTAAATGTATATATCGTTAATTTAAGAATGAATAAATTA
This sequence comes from Latrodectus hesperus, assembly GCA_037975125.1. Taxonomy (NCBI): domain Eukaryota; kingdom Metazoa; phylum Arthropoda; class Arachnida; order Araneae; family Theridiidae; genus Latrodectus; species Latrodectus hesperus. The sequence continues at coordinate 46,658,211 of CM075862.1, forward strand.
TTCAAAAGAAGCTATCAATCATATATTTCAATTATAATATCATTTATAATGAATATCAGCATTTCTTGCTAATTTTATGATATTAATTACACATCAGCAGAAAAAGAGCTTTGTAAATAAAAGGCTTTCAGCTGCATAATAAAATAATTTAGTTTGGAATTCTGCTTATTATTCATTTGTTTATATCGTTCTGGGAAAAACTTAAATTCTTTTAATAGGTTTCTTAGGGTGCATCTCTTATTAAGTGACTTCCAGGAAAATTTCATAGATTGTTGGTCCTTATTTATATGTCATAAGAGAGGAAAATCCACAAAACTTGCCAAGAAACCACTCTGACAAATCTGCATGTAAAAGCATATACACTTCGTCCATATCATTAAGCTCTAGAGTTCGAATGATTGAAAAGTAAAACTTTCATTCTCAAGATTTGGTTTGGTAATTTAGTTGACACTTTATGTTTACTTTTATGTAAAGAAAATAAATTATTGATTGCATTGAGAGCTACAATAAAATAAAGTGAAATTTGAAAATAACAAGCATTCAAACCAGAAGTAGGAATTAAACTTAGGAACTGTTGAAATGAAATCCAGAGTTCTAACCGCTTCAAAGAGAATGGAAGTTTTCTTCACATGATAACCCAGAGACATGCATACTTTGATATTGTAGACTAGGTATCCTAACAGCTTAAATCTGCTGTAAAGGATTTTAATGTCTATAACGTAAATCAATTGCGTTCTTGGTGGGTTTTTCACAGATAGTTGGATTTATATATTCATGTGTTGCTATTGAGAAAACGTAGAAAATTCCCACGCAGTCATTCCAATAGATGAGCATGCAAGGACAATAGTGCATTATTCCTCTCTTATTGTCCCTCAATGGCTGGGGCTTTCAGCTCTGAAGAATTGTGTTCTACAACTAAATCACGGGGATTTATTTAATGGTGGACGTATATATTTTTCCATGTGTAGGTTGATTGAGATGCCTCATTAAAATATGTTCATGTTTACCTTCTTACGATCCCTGCTATTATTGAAAAACGGGACCTGGGTGTTGCTATGAGTGTCAGTAGAGATAGATTTTATGGGCTTTCAACAAGAATGTTTTTCCTGGCGTGCTTTGGATTTAGTCATCTCTCCTTACAACATAGAAACGCATGATGAATAGTGAAAAATCTTTGTAAATGCCTTTAGCTGCTAGATTTTGTATTAGGCATTATCAAAACTGAAAAAGCAAGATGTTCTGAACTTACCGTGTCTAGTGGTGGATTATGTTTTTCAAATCCTAGGTTTCTGGTTTAATTCTATTTATTATTAAATTAGTGGGTTAATGACATTTTCTCTCTTCATCCTGAGCATTTGTTGTTGTTCCACCAGCATATTTCCCTGTACTTAAGCCAGAGTTGGGCTTCCATCAGTTGATGGAAGCAGCCAGATGGGAGTCTTCATAATTTAGAAGCAGAAATTAAACAGAAGACATCCCAGTACTTAACCTGCCACCTCAGAAGTATTATTTCATTTAGAGAATATGGCGAATACGAGCTAATTAATATGTCTCAGCCGCTAATAGTGAACACGTTGGCGTTTATGATTGAAATGTTTTCTTCTTTGTGGCACATGAATACAGCCCACTATTTATATTACATATTCATCATCTACTTATGTTCTCTATTAAATATCTGGATTGAGTTTGAAGGAGTTAAAAAAGTATTTACTATATAATAAATATTGTATTTTGTTCAATAAGAGGATTCATAACAATTTTCATCTCAGTTTTGCATTTTGGATTCACAGCGATTAAGCTATATGGTACAATTAAATACATATCCTTCATGTTAGAAAGTGATACCTAAACAAGGCTGGTCGAATGTGCTTAACTCAGCTCTAAGCTAAGTATCAATATTTTACATGTTTGTACAGAGTGATATAAAAAATGCACAGTATGAATAAAGTAGACCTTTATTAATTTCTGATCAGTAGTTATAAATGCATTGCATTATGTCAACAAAAGTACTTATTGCTTTTAATGAAAAGTCTCAAGATAAGAAACATAAACTTTCTCATATTTCCATGTTTTATATTTATCCTTATTCTTAGATATAAATATCATAATATTAGTGAGCAAATATAGAGATATTTTTCCTATTCCATTCTGCTTTGATTATATAACTCTATTCCATGATTTGTCTTTAAAATACACAGTTATAAGTCTGCCCGTTTTAAAATAAATTTTATTTCTCATTTTATTGTGTTTGTAATTATCTTACATACAGCACTTAAACTTTGCATTTAAGATTATTTACTCTTACAATCTAAAAAGTAAATTGAGTTTCAGAGATCTGCTAAAGTTCTGCGCATTCAGGGATTATTCAAAATATGAGAATGAGACATTATTCATTAAAAACAAACTAAACTAAACTCCATGGCACGACAGCCCATTTGTGCCAAGGCCTACAGTGCCCATAACTGATTTCATGACCGAGGGCCCTGGGGTGCGAGGCAAATGTCCCAGTTAAGTAGTCAGCTTAACGTAAGACCACCAGTGTTTAGTTTCCAAGCATGCTTGGTACTCAGTTAATCGACCCACTGAAGAGATATGAGACTGAGTCAACCCTCCCCAGCCCGAGGATCGAACCTCGGACCTGTGTCATGGGAGCGTGAAACGCTGCCACTAAGCCACCGTGCTTCTTCACTAAAAACAATTCCACCTAATATCAAAAAATTTGTCTCAATTCTATCGAAATCCATTTTTAAACCAAACATTTGTTAAGCGTATAGTAAATGTTTTGCATTAAATTTCAATTTTCAATATCTATATACAACTTTTTTAATGTATCAATCTTATATACTGGATGAAATAATTAGGAGAATGAAACATATTACCTAAATGTAAGTATATTTGTTTGAGGAAGGTAGAAGATAAATGTATTTTTTTATTGTTACCGGCAATAATTACAGTTATTACAGGTACAATAAAAGTACTCACTTTTGGCAACATGAAAGAGACTGATAGCCTAACTGCTGAATACTGCTGTAAAATATTTGACATTCAAATTGCTTTGCCTTGAAGGTAAACTTTTCATGAATACTGGCGCATATTCTTGTGTTTCTAGACAGAAAACTATGAAAACTTACAAGCACCCACCCCAAAAGATTTAATGGGAAAAGAAGAAGTGCAGCAGCACTCATCTCCCTTTAATCAACAGCAACTCTGATCAAACTTAGGCCTCTTTCATACTAGCCGACTTTTATCGTAAGATAAAAAATCGTCCAATATTTTATCGAGAGATGTTATTAAAAAACCAAACAATAGACTGCTCTCTTTCATACAGAGAAACGATATTTTATCGGTTACCAGTCTATTGTGTGGTTTTTTAATAACTTTTCTCACAATAGAATATCGGACGACTTTCTATCGTACGATAAAATTCGTCTAGTTGAAAGAGGCCTTACGATATATCATATATAGCAGCTTGGTTTTACAATTAAGAAGCATATAGGTTTACCACGTATCGATTAACCTAAAATTTGTAGGCATACGAACACTCATTTGTAAGGCATATTTTTTTTTGCTACTCGGTAGTTCATTTTTATAAACGGTGGGCGTATTCAGTTGTCATTAGACAGGAACCTTGGAAACGTACAAAGGAATATATAACTCTTCTCTAGTTCTTTATCCAGTGAATGGAATTGAAAAACTGGAGCCTAAAACACCGAAATACATGGTTCTTTTGTTAGGTAACAGTGACATAAAAATAATTATGTAGAAAATAATAAAAAAAAACATTAAATAAAGTTTCCCATCTCAATAATAAGGATACTGTATTTGATAAGAATAGTCTACAAATTAATTTTATGAAAATTTATTCGAATCTTCCAGAAGGTGAAGGTATGAACTAAATGCTTTGATGCAAAAGTGTGGCTCCAGAGATCACCCACGCATTCGTACCAAGCCTGTGTTATTATTTCCATGATATTATTAGATGGATATTATCCATATTCATTATGTTTATATAATTTGTTTTTACAATATTTTCCCCTTTAAACTAAACTCGTCGAAACATAGAACATTTTGTAGAAATAGAAGAGAAGAATATGGGGTGACATCAAGCACTCACAAAGCACGAACTGTTAATTATAGGATTAGTCATCTTTTTATAGTCAGAAATTCTAATAGAACCACTTCCAAATGTGAAAGAAAGAAATTGTTAAGGAAGGTAGAGCTTTTTGAACCGCAATGTGTGGAAAACAAGTTAACATGCAACTGGTCGTGTATTTGTTGATAAGAACTTGGTAAAGTTCTTCAGCACAATTTTTCCATTCGAAGAGTATGTACCATACACAGTTTCTATGTCAAGATGGAATGAGTGAATGATCCCCACCTTTCGTATTAGTTGATCAACGAGTCATAGCAAAGTACATTGAAACCAACAGCACACTATAGATTTTGGTACAGTCTTATTTTTATGCGCTCATTGAGATCAGATCAACCTTGAAACAAATTAATATAAACTTATTCTGCTAGAAGTTCAACATATATTAATTGATTGAAATTGGCAAATAAAGGACATATGGGCTTACTAATTCAGCGCTAATTTACATAAGCACATATGACATATTAATTTTTGTTATTTGAGATATTTATTTTTGGCATATAACTTAATATAGGCATATTTATTTATTACCCACTAACAAATTGAGCTATCGAGCTAATTTATTATATATTTGGAAATCTCTGTTAATTGGAAAATCAAAAACAATAGTGCAAATATTCAAACAAAACGCAACATATAGATTGTATGATTAACCAATGTTGAATTTTTTTCTCCACTGATTTTGAAAAGTGCATGCGTTATATTGCGATTTTCATTCTCAACGTATATACCGTGAAAGCCATTCATTAAAATCTGATAATCGAAAATTAAGAGTATGCAGTTCATCATTGTAGAAATACTTTGAAAAATTAACATGCAGAATTTATTGATATAAAATTATATAAAAATCCATTATATAGTTTATATAAAATTATGTCTACCTAATGCATTTAAAAATAAATTCAAATACATTTTAAAATTTTTTTATGTTTTTAGATAAATGTTTTCATAGATTTTTCTGATTTTTTTATTGATTAGAAGTACTTAAGTGAAATAATACTGCTATTTTTTTTCTTCAAAAACATGAGTTTGACTTTCTGACAATAACTGTTTATCAATGTAGCAGTAGAAATTGAGATGTAAATCAATACTTTTTGAAACAAAATACATATATGCAAAAAATTTAATAGGTGAATAATTATAAAGCATCAGAGTAAAAACAATTTATATGTATAAGTGTGTAGTATGTATATTTGATTAAAAATTTATATCATGATTGTGTTTATGAATTATTTTTTTATTACTTATTATTACTAAATTAAATATCAAATAATTTATTTTGTTATTATTTTGGTAATAAAGATTGTAATAATATCTGAACAATTTTAAATAAATATGTCATGTCTTTATTCATTTTCAAAATACTTTTATTTAAACTCTCTGTGTCAAAAATTTTTAACTTGTTATTATTGTAAATATTCAATACATTAATGTTCTCAAAGAAGAACAAAAGTTCAGAAACCTTTCCGTTCAATGAATTTCTAGTCAGAAGGAAAATCATGCATTGCCGGATTTTAAATAAATCAGAAGTGTTATCCAAGTAAGCAGACGTCATAACGTCAGGAGAAAATGTCCAATCCAGCCTCTGACGGTGAGAAAGCATAGCAATCCACTTTAAATTGGTGGCTAAAGCGTGTCGGAAAAGCGAGCCATTGTTCTGTCAGAGTCCCAGATTCCGGACACTGTGTTCTCGAATTCCTGTCTTTCCCTTCGCCCAACGTCACAGCTGGCTAATCCCGTAAGCTGCATAATTCTCGGATAGCAATAGGTGCGGACTACATCCCTGGGAATTCGACGAAACGATTCTAGGCACCAGAAGAGAATTTAGTGCATTTCAGAGCGACAGTTGAGGGCTGTAGAGGGATTAGGCAAATGGTGATGTTCCATAATTCTGACTTAGAATGAAATTTGGGGATATATATTTCCTAATGGAACAAAAATAATCGAAAAATAGTTTGGGGAATGTCAAATATATTTTATGGTAAGCAGCTATGAAGTAGTTGGATCTATTTTTATGGTGGTTATTTATAATAGATTCTCATGAATTTATTTTCATAAGCTTACAAATGTTTGTCAGCTATTAAATTATGTATATGTGGTATTAAATAATGATTTGAATACGAATTTTTTTATTTTGTTTTATAAGTAGAATTTATATAATATAAGCAACTTATGCAGAATGATTTAAGTTTTTAAATATTTTAGTTACGTTTACATTGAACATTGTTAGAAAAATTATGAGTTTTGTTGAAAATTAATTAAGTGGGCGATAAATATCATCTCCAATTTCGTAGATTGTCGTATTTGGACCTTGCGCTATAGAACCTAAGCAACCAACCAATCATCGCATCTCAAGCTTTACATTTTTATGTATAGTGGGGTGTTTACTAAATCACTTTTTAAATATTTCAAGTTATTTAAAAGTAAATAAATGCGTATTTTGTCAAATATGCTTAAATTTGGTTGAAATTTAAAATAACTTTCATTTTAATATAGAGTGCCAATAGGACTTTGAATAAATCTAAATTTATGTGATTTAATAATTTTGGTAATTATGTATTATGAACGTTATGACTCTATTATGTTTATAAAAACTGCATTACACCCAAATTAGTTTTAGTTAGAAGCCATATTACTTTATAATATAGCAGGTAATTATTGTTTTAGAATTCAGCATGCATGAACTACAAATCATCTTAATTTTACTAAAGAATCAGCTTATGCTAATGACATTTGAAATCAGCACAAGGAGCAGCATATTAATTTTAAATAATTATAATGTATAATTATACTTATAAATGTGTAAAGAATTATTATTTTTTACGTCAGAAGAGAGATTTTGAGGAATTCATTAACATAATAGAGTCTAGCTATATAATATTCTTTAAACATTTAAAAAATATCTTATACTTACTTGAAACAAGAAAATGTACACGCATTATAATTGTTTTGTTCTGATTTTGAACATTTTACATGCGTTTAATATTGTTGATGAATCTAATTATATCTCAGAAAAATATCAATATTTTTAGTTTTTTCATGGGAATTTATATATTTTTAGTTTTTTTATGAATAATTTCTGAGTCATATATCAATGTTTTTAATACTATTTCATTTATACACTTCAGAACAGATAACAAAACTTAATACATTTTCATTCATATATTTTAAACGATATGATATTAAAAATTATTTGTGAGTCATGTTAAATCTTGTACACACGCAGATGGTTATAAAAATAATATAAAGGTGGTAAATAAAACCCGAATGAACAAAGGTGAAATTCAAGAATATGCTTTATCAGCATTAAAATATAATCCCATATTTTAGTCTTTTTAACATAAAAGGTACATATCATAGTTGTATGATTCAAATATAATGAAGATTATTATAAATTTTAGATTTTTATCAAAAACGTCAATTTAAGCCTTTACAGACTTCCGAAGAGACCAAATTGAAAAAGTGAAACTAGCTGAAGCAATCAAGAACCGAAAATTTCCAGCTCTTAGTCGATTCTAGAAATACTCTGTCTAAAATTATGATGGCATATACACAGTGCAACAGTAACAAAAAGTTGTTACTTAAGCACTTGTTAAAGCAAAGCAAAACAGTGGGTGGGCAATGATATAAGTGACCAACAAATATGAACGCGTTTTAAAATGGAATCTGATAAAATCACCGTCTGGATTCTTCAGTGTCAATGGTTACAATTAAGGGGCATCTTTCTAAACAGAACATTTCCTTTAGAGTAGTAATTTTAGAGCCAGATGCTGATGGTAGACGTAATAAATTACTTCCGAAAGTATAACTATATATACTTACAAAAGTTTTATATTGTTAATGCCAAACGTAATCTACAATTATTACAATCATAAAATCGATAAGAAGGTACAGCTATATGGTCAGAAGAGACACTTTTGAGCTTTTCCTACATTTTAGTGGCACAAACATATGATTGAGCAGTGGCACAAACATATGATGGAAAGGTGGTACAAATATATGATGGAAAAGTGGCACAAACATATGATGAAACAGTGGCACAAACATATGATAGCGTGGAAATGGACCTGTCATTGTATTGGCAAAAGTGGATGCAAGCATTTTTGTCTTCAGTGAATGAAACATTTCAAAATAATAACGCTCCTATTCATGCCATATAACTTACTGAATTATTTTTTGATGAATATGTGTATGATTTGAACATTTATTTTTACTCGCATAGTCCCGCTATCTTTATAACAGACATGCTATAGTCCATATTAGAGATTTTATTAATAAGAGATAATTCTGAGTTAATTTCATCCATTGGACTATTCTAAAAACTGTAACAGTATCTTGGATACATAATGGTACAATATTAATTCAAGTTTTCTTTACCACTTCCAGGATTCAATTCTCCTGTGAATTCCAATTTTTTTACATGCTCAAGATCATATTATTGAGCTATATTCTAACTTTAGCTAGTAAAACATTCTTTATAAATGAATCCAGAATGTTTTCATTATTATAATAATATTTTCACATACGAGAATACATCAATGCATTCATAAATGCATGTATACATTCATACATTCATAAATGTATGTATTATATGCATGAATACTTGACTGCCTAACACTTTAAAAAGTAATCTAGCGATTTTCAAAAATTAATCTGGAGAAATTTATAATTTTTACAAAGCTTACTGTACAAGGAAATGCTTTTACAAATTTCATAATTAAAAATGTCTAATAAAGAGTTTTTTTAAAAAAGCAAAGACATACAAAAAGTGAAAATATACTTTTTTACAAAAGAAGAAACAAATATTTGAGGAAATACAAGTCCTGATTACATGTTATAGAATCGAAATTTCTTCAATGAGCACAAACTAATATTTTTTAAACCATTTAACTTTCAAAATATTTTTCTTCTTATTTGTACATTAAATGAAATTTCATAACCCATTAATTATGACAATATAATTTATCAAGCTTCTTATTTGATAGGTTCACAAAAAAGTAACGGTTTTTTCATATATTTTAACCCAGTTTCTGTTTCATGTTACTTTTGTCTTTTTGTACCAAATATCTAAGATAATAATTATTTAAATAGAATAAAAAAATTTTTCTAATAAAAAAATTATCAGTAATTTATGTTATTTTTCTAATGTGTTTTCTAAA
>CM075862.1:46672519-46945019 GCA_037975125.1 Latrodectus hesperus
TATATTTATCATACATTTTTCCTGAATCCTAATTTATAAGGTGCATTATCCCTTTTTTCAAACTTTTGCTTGTATAATGAAAGAGTATTGATCGCTAAGTCATCTGCTCCTAGTAGATTGCTTTTAGTGGCCGTGGTAGCTTAGTGATTAGGGTTTTGGCCTTCCATCTGGAAGGATGGGGTTCAATTCCCAATTCCGAATTCCAAAGACCCACCGAGTACATGAGATATATGTGTGTTAAATCTGTAGAATCGGAAGTCCTGTGGTCGGTCTTTGAGCAGTTTCCACGTGTGAAATGATCTGGATAAAGTTACTCCTCCTTCAGATCAATGCCAAAATTGAATGAGTAGATCCTCTAGTGCTGCCATCTATCGAAGGATTTGAAGACCAAAAGTCGTACTTTCACCTTCATGGTGCACTGATTAAACGAAAGACGCTAGCAATTGACTTCAATTCGTATAGCCAACGCATAGCGAGCTTGGCCTCTCCAAGTGTAATTAGTAACAACAACAGATTACTTTTTGTCGAGAAGTTCAGCTTATTTAACCATGATTCTTCAATGCGTTGAATTTATTTCAATTATATGTTCGCATCAACGAACAATACGCTGGAATTATCCTTGACATAAAAAGTTAGTTCAACACATACTTTCAAGGAAATATTTTCAATTATTGTGCCCTTGTCAAATTGATATTTAAGGATTGGTATTGAAGATCGTCTGTTTGATCTTGGAGTATGTTAGGTGTATGCATGTTCTGGAGTACTCTAGAAGACAACGCTGCAATGGAGGTGGTACCGATTGGTTTTGAAAATGATTTATCTCTAAAACCAATTACTTATAGTTCTCAAAATATTTTGCTTCTTGCTCGTATAGAAAAATACTGAGTCTTGGTCGAAGTTGGTCTTAATGTGAAAACAATGTTAAGTCTCTACAAATTCATATCATACATTTTTTCTGCAGTATGAACTTTATCAAATATAAATGAAGATACAGAATGACTGAAGATTACTTGAAAAATTGAATTCAATTCTAAATTGATACAATTTCCAAACATTAAAAAAATGGTTATGAATTAGATTTCTATCTTCCTCATTAAAATTAATCAGTCTAATAAGCTATAGTCTGTATTACATTTGTTATTTATATTAATAACTAGACTTCATTTTCTTTTTTATTAACAATTCACTTTCAATTTCTTTTTTTACATTTAGTCCAAATAAAATAGATTTCGTATTTGCTAGAAACTCAAGTTCGTATTTAATAAGTAAATGTAAGATTTTTTAAAATGTGATTTTTAGTTTGTATGGTAGTAGAATTTTAAGAAAGTTGTGTGTAGAGTAACTCAGATGTGTGCTTTAGGAGTTTAAGCAACACTGATCTAAAGTCACATTTAAGATTTATAAAATGGATTATATGATTCCTACTCCATTTTTCGCTATTTCCATTATTTATTGCTTAGCTTTATAAATATAATGTTAAGTTATTTTTATGAGTGGCGAAAATATTCTGAGATGAAATGAATTTATATAGAAGCATTTTTTATAAATTGTAATTGTACATCCATAATTATCTGTGTCGCTTGAAATAATGAATTGTCTTTATTCTTACTGGAACCATTTTTACTGGGAAAAGGTTTAACTGACGCATATCACAAATATTTTCATAGCATATATCAGCCACAAAAATATTTTTACCACCAACACATCTTACAAAATATATTGGCAACAATAATAGCAATCCATCATAGATTTTACAAACTATACGTAAATATTTTATTAAATAAAAATGTAATCTTTATTAATTAGTGGAAAATAAAACTTCATTGTAATACCTACACCGTAAATAGATTTCTGAAGAGTTTTTAATTTTTATTTTATGGATAAAATGGGCCGTATTCACTTGTCACTAGGGAGGAAACCCGGAAAACTACCATGAACCCACTCCGACAAACGTGCATGAAAATAGGCATAAAAGTCATTCGTCACCCATTATTCAACAATGGTTGAAATCGTACCCCAGACATTTCGCTAGTTTTGATTCTGGGCACTGTTCACTCGGTTTAAAATCAATATCTTTAAGTCTTTATGGTAGATTGAAAAGTTTAATTTTTTCCTTGGAAAGTTTTAAACACTGAAAAACTTTTTGTTTAAATGTCCTCAGACTCTCTATTCCCTTTGAAAAAAATGTGTGTGCTAAAAAATGCCTTTTTGGTGCGCAGACTTTCAAGCATCAAATGCATTGTGTTGAAAAAGAAATGAAAAAAATAGATGAATTTCTTACAAGTATAAATTACAATAAAATATATTAAAATCATAATATTCATTATTTAAAAATAAAATATTCTAATTATTGAAAGTATTTACATTTAAACTTATTTTCATAAGGATGTTCTCTATCTCAATATTTCAAATTTCCAAAAATGCATTGAGAACTTAATTTTGCTTTAAATATGGGCCATACAAGCGAAAAATATAGAGCAGAAAGGCGATCTGAGATCATACAGTATAATCATTAGAATTGCAAAGAGAGATCGGTGAGCAAAGGCCAAGACACACTTCCGAAATCATAAATCGATTTCTAAAGAAGGAAACATAAATCGATTTTGCTCCTGAATCAAAGTAAAGACAATCTATTTTCCAATAAAACTAGGTCGTTTTGAAATAATGCTTTTAAAATTCCGTTTATTTTATTTATATCATAAAATGTAAATTAAAGTTAAATTAATCTCATTCCAAACATATTTTTTGACGTATATTTAAAATTTTATTTTTTATTTTTCCGACAGTTTTAATAAATAAATTAAAATAAAATTTGCTTTATACACCAAAACTCCTACTTTTCCAAATTTAAGCATATTTAAAAGCAGTGCGTATCGAGAATTTAAAATCAAATTTTGGATTGAAATTACAAAGAAAATATACATGGATTATGCTATGGAATATAATAATAAGGAACTTAAAACAATTTTTAAGCAATTTACATTAATTGAATGTATGTGATTATTATTTGTTTTATTAATATTAATAGCATCAAATATAAGGGTCACATTCCAATTTATAAATTACCTCTTATATAATCAGGCCTAATGAAAACTATGTATTTCTAAGACAGTGATTTTTGTGATGGTAATCCATCTTTTTTATTAATTAAAATTTAGGAAAATTAGTATATCCTAAATCAATTAATTATTATTTTTTATTTTATTAAAAATGATACTTTCAAATCTTCTGACTTAGATAACTCAGTAATGCCTGATAATTCTAAAATGATATTAAAGATGTAAAAAAAAATTATCAATTTTTTACATCTTTAGTAACGGTAGAAATTAAACATACTTTGAATATATAAATCGAAAATAATAATAAATTCTAAAAGAAAATTATAATAAAATTTGCTATCAGACAACTTACTTATAAAATTTCTTACCAGAGCATTTACAGTGCTTAATCTTTCAGAACATTGTTATTAAATAAATAATTAATATATCTTACAATTTCTAGAAATATTCATTCACTATATCAGATTATGTTTCTAAAATCTAATATGCTATGTAAAAATACACTTTTTAAATGAATATCATAATTGTTTGCTCGATTCTTGTAAATCTGAATAACACGTAATTTAATACCCACAACATCTTTAAACATAGAGTAATTGCTCAAAATCATGTGTATTTTTGTTTTCTTTGTATAAGTGTTTTACAGATATTTTTTTGCAATTTTGTATCTCATCCCTTATTTTAAAATATTATAATTTTTTTCCTGCATTGATTGTTTTTTAATTTATAAGTTAAAATCTTGAAAGACATTTTACATTTGATAAAGGTAAATATATCATATATATTACATTATCAAATGTAAAATATCTTTTAAATATCTCAGTTGCTGTCTTTATATGTCATACATATGAAAAGAGCAAATAAAAATATTGGTAATGAATGATTTTAGAAGTTTTTACTGTCTTAGTGACAACGAACTATATTATTTAGATACTTTTAATATATGATTTTACAATTGTGTATAATTTAGTTATAAAATATTAATTTTTTGTTACATTTATTGAATGTTTAGCTTGAAATTAATTTTTTTAAAAAGCGTTTTATATTTGATAAATGCCGTACACATGTCTTTACTAGAAAAAGAACAATAAAAAATGGAGTTGTAATGGTATATAAATTCCATTTAAGATATTAAATAATTACTTAATCTTATAATATAAATGTTGCAGGAAATATTGCGGAAATATAATAATAACTAATTATATAACACTAGGCTTATCTGCATAAAAGAGTTATCTGAGCCGAAATAAACTTCCATTAACTTCTAGACAGCATTGCGATTAATTGATTGAGCTGAATATTCTGAGACAAAATTACCAATTATCCAAACAGCAATTTTCTCATTAAACTCTAGGCCATAGAATCAACCTTTATTAGAGGAAGATTTTATTTTACATCCGAGAGTACAAGCAGAGCTTCAAAATTAATTTCGCGAGAAAAGCCGTTGGACTTGCCAAATAGAATTACCACAACAAGGCATAATTATATTCCAAAAATTCTTTATAATTAGAGTAGAATATACGCGAAATCATTTCCTTCTACTTCTTACACAAATTTCTAGTCCCAAACAATAAATTATTTGTTACACAATGCTATTAGCTTGGCAAAAATTACTGCTTCGTCATAGATGCTATTCAATAGACAGTTCTACATGTTTGAAGTAAAATAACCGCGCGCATGTTATTTAATGGTCCATAACATGATTTCTGTTACAACTAAAAGTTCTAAAATCAGTGCCAAGAATTCAATTTCCGATTCCGCTTGGCGAGGCTATAATTCATTTATCTTCGCCAAATACGCTATTTTAAAAACTCCCGAAGGAAAGTGTGTAAGAGTTCAGTGCATAAAATGCATTTTCTATTTTGGAATTTTTCTTTAAGCTACAGTATATCCATCTCCAGCCTGTCTTTGGCCTTTTCAAGAGTTGCAGTAGAGCTGAGATAAATTGTTTTTTCACGCCAATGTGCTGTTTTATTTTGCTCTGAGAGCCGACTGTAGATGAAAGAAAAAAAATGGCGGTAAGGTTGAAGAAACTCAAAAGTTTCTTGGCGTCTTGGCGATTTGGTTGAGTTGGACGAAAAAAAATTGAAATGACTTTTCTTCTTCCAAACCAAGTTTTCTCCCAGAAAAAAAAAAAAAAACATTTTCCGTCAGTTACTTCAGTGCTACAATTTTAGTTGATGACCATAAACAGAAATGATATGATCGATTCGGATTGCGAGTCATTTTTTACCAGATTCCATTCATTTTCATGTCAGAGCGAACAAATTTTTGGAAAAAAAACTGACTTATGATTTCGTAAAAAAAACTAAATAAGAAAAAAAATTGATAAAACCGAGAAATGCATTTCTTAGTCATATCTAGTACGCTTATGAAATCTTACTATTTGATTTTGATCAACTACATTTCGTTCTTAAGAATTTTCCTAAACATGGTCAACATATACTAAGTAAGGGCATATATACATATAAGATATAACTTGTACTTAGTTTCATTTATTCTAATAATATAATTTTGAATGAACTATTTTAATTATTTTATTTTTATTCATTTATGTATTAACTATTTTATTTTGAATTGCTACATTCCCCTATCAATATAAATTAAGTAATTTCAAAATTAAAAAATGTTTGAAATGCACACAGAAAATATACATGTTTAAATTAAACATTCGATGAAAAATAGAGGAGAATTTGCATGTATTTTTTATGATATTCCTCGTCAAATAATTATCATATAAAACTCGTCTCACCACGTTAAAGGAAAAATTTAACTATAAGCATCGCAATAAATTATTTATCTAATGACGGTGATATAAAATAAAAAATTCATTTTTTCTTGTTTTGAATTATTGAACAAGATTTTTAAAATAGAATCTTTTAATACTTAAATCAGGTCAGAAAAAATATTATTTCGTTGATATTTTTAATTTTCTTGTTATATGAAAAAAATGTAGAAATTTTCAGCAAAATATTTTGTGTTTTATCATCATCTTTTATTACCCTTACTATGCTACTAAAAGTTACATTATTTAAAATAATTCAGGTAATATTAGAAAACAAATGAAATGACTGTAAATTAATCTCGTAAATAATATCCCCATTAATTTAATCAATTGCTTTTGAGTAAATAGCTCGAGGCTTGTAACAGTAAAGTTAAACGTCACAATCCAACCACAGAAGAATCATCCAAGTTTAGAAGTTCTTATAAGAAGCTTGAAATACTATTTTGAGTTTACATATATACAGTCTTTAAAATTACATTAATTCAATTAGATACTTTCACAATTTGTTGAAAAGATCAGACTGCTCTTTCCAGATTTGTCCATGGCCACTTGAGGGCCATTTGTTTCCATAGTAGTCAGAACATTTTTCCAAAATGCAACAAGTGCTCTTCAAAACATTCTTCCCCGGAGCACATTTTGGACTGTCGTCAACTCTTCAGCGACTACTTTATTCATGTTTTTGGACTTTTTGAGGGTTACTAATCACATGTAAGTATCTAATTTTTATCAACTAAGCACTTTTTGCAACAGAATTCCAGAATTGATGTCTATCATATTTAGTAGATACTGTTGGTACTGTATTGTATAATTCACTGTAAGGCAGCGAATATTTATCAAATATTCGCTGCCTTACAGTGAATTATACAAATATTAAAAATAACTTTTACTTGTTTACTCTCCTATTCCTTTGTATCATTATTCAGTTGAAAGTTTTCAAAAAATGACAAACTTCTTGCCATTTAAAAATTTTAAGAATGCTCGTTGGGTCTGGAAAATATAAAATAATTTTTTGTTAACATGAATAACGGAATTTCTTAATTATTATTCATATATGATATTTTTTCGTACAAATAATTTCCGGGAGATAATGATGTTTAAGAAATGTTAAATCAAATTAAAACTGCATGACTGTTTTTCTTTCTCTGTATCACAAAACGTAAAAATAGGTTCAGTGGTACAAGCTGGTACCTCATGGTTTGGCGAAATTTTTAACGATACATTATTGGAAATTTTAAGTAACCCTGGTATTTTCAACGGTTTCACAAACGTAATTTTATGATTGCCATTTTGTTACTCACATCTTGGAGTCAAAGAAATTGCCAAAAAATCAAGAATACCCGTAAGTAACCTTTCACCTGTAAAAATATCTTGCAGTAAACTTTTATTTTGAATTCAATGTTGATAATTTCTCATAATCAAAAAATATTATGTTAATATAAGTTTTTTTTTTTCTGCGTCTTGTATTATATCGCCTTTTTAGAGAAATACTATGAATAATAGCAATGTTTTTAGCGTGGAAATTAAATGGAATTTTTTAAAGAAAAGCATGAAAAATTAAAACCCTCAATAAGCTTTTAACAATTGAAACATAAAATAAATTAAAGGTTAATTTAAGGTAATTGCCTTAATGCGGAGGAGTATCTTTCGAAGGCGAACAGAAAATGAATAATTAATGCTCGTTCTTTTTAAGTAGCCAATTATAAATCGGAAAACGATGAAAAGAAATAAAACCAGAGTATCAGATGTTGAGAATTAATTTTAAAGCAGTCTTCTTTCTACAAATAATACAACACTAATGGAATTCCTTGAAAGGTAATTGAATCTAGTGTTCTTGTATAAGGAAGGAAAACTAGTGTTTGCATTTGACATAATCATCTTGATGAAATATTTCAGGCAGGATTTAGATGCTGTTTCTTTTTGGAAAGAAACAAGGAATTCAAGACCATTAGCAATTTAAAGTACTAATTTGATATTTACGCATTCTTTGGTTTATTTGCTCTTTATAATAGGAAATTATGTGCTTGTTTTTTCTTCTCCAATCAGCCCAATTTTTTGAGTAAGGTTTTCTAAGCCTGCAAACAAAGGAGATGCTGGAATTCTGAATGAAATCATTCGTAACAAAAGGAAATTAATTCGTTGTCCTATGAGAACAAAAAAATTTTTAGTTTTTGACTATAAATCAGACATTTGCTTATCACAAACAAAAGAAAAAATATAATAAGGGAAGTATTTTTGATTTGAAAAGTTAATTAATAAATTGGGACAAATGTTAACGTTATATCATTCTATAGAAATATCCTGCAGAAAGTTAGTTTTTGTTATTTTTTATTACGATGTGAGCGTAATTTCCCGTTGAACTCATTTTCTGCAATCAATATGTTATAAAATTATTTTAATGATAATATTGCATGAAAAATAATATTATTCAAAATTTTACTTTAAGGAAAATAATTACGTGGGTATAAATGTTGCACTGAAGAAAAGTAGTCTTAATAATAAAAATAAAAATTGCAAAGCAACGTTGCAGTAACAGTGGTACTACTACAAAACTCATTTTGTCACAAAATTTTACTCTATATAATAATGCATGGCATATCATGCAGGAAAAACGCAAAATGCAATATAAAATGTGCATAATAATGTGTTCTTAACTTTATGAATGTACTTAAATTTATTCGCAAAAGAACTATACATATAATTCATAATATGCTATATAGAGAACTGCAACAACGTAATAACTTTACATTGAATGCAAATAGAAAACTTAAATTTTATATTTGCTCACAAAAATAATTTCAGCAAACTGTAGATCATATGCGAAGTCTTCAAAATCCTATTCTTCAGTATTCTAATTCATAAGAATCATCAATTCTCGAATAAAATAAGAAACTAAATAATCCATAATCTATGATGACGAACAACAAAGTTCTCGCCGTTTTTAAAGACATAAAATTACATGACCTACAGAAAATGTATTAGTATATATGTTCAATTTTACATGCCTATTAACACATACATACACACATTTACTTAAAAGACACAACAAGATATTATGTGACTTCAAAAAATATCATTGTCTCTTTAATATACCTAGTTAACAGTTTTAATGTATGATAAATCAATTACTTGGTCTAAAATATTTTCTTACATCTTGATAAATAAAAATAACAACGCTGTATAAAGGGTTGAATGTAAACTCAGTTAATATGTTAATTATTTTACCGCAATTTAGGCAAAAATATATATATTTACCATGAAAAACTTTTACCTACCTAAAATATTTCTTTCTTTATTTATTATTATTATTATTTTGAATGCTATGAGTTCAAAATTGCAAATTATAGAATAAAAATTGGTTACATTTTTTACATAATAAATTACTTACTACAGATGAATTTTTCTATCGTTAAAAATCATACTATCTTAATTAAAATAAAGCTTCAGTACCAACTTGTGATGACTACTTCAAATGCTTTAATCATAAATGGTTATTTTTAGTGACAAATTCTTCACAGATTAATTTCATGACAGTTTAATCCTCTCTCTAAATTTCCTTCAAGTAAATATCGCAATTATTAACTTCTATACTTCAACAAAAAATGTCCTTCTGCACAAAGACTTTACCAATCAAGTTGCTCTGATAATCTTTCCTATTTCACTTGGCTTGGCAAAGGTACTAATTAACACAATTAATCAAGGAAGAAAAATTATTCTATCTTCGTTGAGAGAATCAATTCGTTTTTCATTTTCCCACAATTCATTTATCGCGATTTGCAAAAGTGAATTGTTTCAAATTCTCTTTAAGCCTCTGGAATGAAATTCCTGACAGGATAAAGAAAGTCATAATCTCTACGATAGTATGATGAGTTTATACGAGCGAACACTATGAACTTAATTTAATCAGTGAGGTTGGTTCGGTCTCATGTAACAGACAGTTTTAACAATTTATGGTTATTTTTAATCTTTATTCTATTTTTATATTTTTGTGAAATTTGAAGCTTGTTTGCTGATTAGTATTTTACATTTAATCAAATGTGTGTTTATCTGAATAAGAAATACTTTGCGGTATTAAAGCATTAAGATAGTATTTCAATCAAATAATATTTTATTTAATATCGAAAGCATGCTATTTAAATTTTAAATGATGAAATAACTATGAAGAATAGGTTTCTAAAAATTATTTAATTCTTAGCATTTTACATATACCAATATAATTATATACATATAAAGTAACTATATAATAAATAAATAAATATATATATATATATATATATATATATATATATATATATATATATATATATATATATATATATACTACATTTTAATATAATTTTGAATGTGTAAACACAAGAAAAAAGTATTTTCAAAAAATTTAAAAATAAATATTTTGCAAATACATCATTGAATATTATTCAGAAAATTTAACTTGCTTTTTTATTATAGTGTAATACTAAAACATTATTTTTATTTTCAGTAATTCTTGAAAGAATACAAACACTTTAATGTAT
Source organism: Latrodectus hesperus (assembly GCA_037975125.1). Lineage (NCBI taxonomy): Eukaryota > Metazoa > Arthropoda > Arachnida > Araneae > Theridiidae > Latrodectus > Latrodectus hesperus. The sequence goes on from CM075862.1 coordinate 46,682,875, forward strand.
TAAGGGAAATACACACACATTTAACGAAATGTATTTCACGTAATACATTAAAGTAATTGTATTCTTTCAGGAAATAAAGAATGGGGATCAAAGATTAATCTTTGTCAAATGTGAAAGGTGAAACAAATTATAAATACGTACTTTTTTATAGTACAATAATTGTATTTTATATGTTTTTAGTAAGCTTTGTAAATATATGAATCAAAGATAAGATTCTATAAGTTTGAATAATAATGGAAATGCTGAACTTTAAAACAGATTTATCATTAAAATTATACAAAATTTCCTTTCAAACTGCTTTTAAAAACGTGTTTAAAATATTTGATAAAAATATTTATATTTAATTTGAAAATTTCAATTCTAGTTCAGATTATCTAGATTAAATGAAAATTCTGATTGAAATGATGTTTTTATGTTTGTTCTAGGGAAAAAAACTGATTTCTTTTATCAAATTAAAAATAATTCTATTATTTTAACGTGAAATAACTGTCAAATACTATTTATATTTGATAAAAAATAATAACATAAAAAGTGTGCAATGTGTGATGTGGAGTAAAACAGATATTTTATCCGCAGAATTTTTCACATCTGGCAGTAGAAAAGTTTATGCTAGAGCTTTAGTTTGAAAAATCAACGTCTTTATTTCTACTTTAAATCTAAACATTTGTACAATAGACTTTTGTAAATAGTTGTAGATTACATCAAATATATCACTCACGTCCAAAAAGTTACTATGGAAAGAAAAACAAGACCAAAAAAATATAATGATAACACATGGAAAGACATGACTCTATAGGATTAAGAATGGTTTGTATTCTTTAACTATTCACATAAATAATTTTTATGTAAACATTTTAAGCAATATTGAAATTATTTATTTAAAACTTGAAAAAGATAATGTAATTTATATTTAAGATTTACATCCATATATATATATATATATATATATATATATATATATATACAGGGTGTCCCGAAAGGTCGTTGCCACACTTATTGTGCTGGTCTGTCATACCATGGCAAACAAGATTTACATAGGAACTTGTGTTCTAAAATGCAAATAGCGACTGCTAGAGGATCTGCTGCGACTGCTGCGGACCAGTCCCATGGCCACCGCGATCCCCTGACCTGACTCCACTGGATTTTTACCTGTGGGGATACATGAAATCCTTAATATACGAGATTCCCGTGACATCGGACACGAATCTCGTCGCCAGGATCGTGGAAGCGACAGCACGTATGCGTGACACACCTGCGCATTTTGAACGGCTCCGTCAATCCATGCGACGACGTTGTGAAGCTTGCATTGTTGCGAATGGAAGTAATTTTGAACATTTTCTGTAATTTAACCATATTATTTAATAAAAGACATATTGAAACCTCTTTCGGCATCATTTCTTTCTCTCCCTCAACGCTTGCAAACATTGCCCTCTAGCGGTCGCTGTTCACATTTTCGGACACAAGTTCCTATGTAAATCTTATTTGCCATGGTATGACAGACCACCACGTTAAGTTTGGCAACGACCTTTCGGGACACCCTGTATATATATATATATATATATATATATATATATATATATATATATATATATATATATATATATATATATATATATATATATATATATATATATATATAATATATATATATATATATATATATATATATATATGATAAAACATGAAAAAGTAAAATTAGAAATATAAAAATGGAAAGATACTAAAGTATATGAAGCAAAAGACAAGATGGCATAGGGACCACGTCTTCATCAGGAGGGAGATGGTCAGCTATGCAAAAATGAACACTCTTTTCTGACAAGCTCGAAGGATAGGTGTCTAAAATTGCAAACATTCATTCATATACATTAGTATCTTTCCATTTTTATATTTCTAATTTTACTTTTCTTCATGTTTTATCTTATTTATATAGGCAAATCTTTCTTTAGCTGCTTTTGCGCTGGCTAGATTTCCTATTATGCATTGTAGTTCCAATATTATATACATTTTTAGTATTGCATTTATTACTTTATATTTATATATGTCTCTTCTTTACATTAATATATATATATATATATATATATATATATATATATATATATATATATATATATATATATATATATTATATGTATATAGTAATAGAATAAGTGCTTTATGAATGTTCCCTCTTTTACGCATACGCTGGAGTCAGTTTCCGTTTGTTCAATCATGAAACTTCAAACCATGATAAGGACTACATCTAAGCTAAATTATGGCAAATACACTTTTTCTTTAAATAAATGTTTGCGAAATTGATTTATGCCTTGTATTGTCAAGAACAGTCTGCTTCTCAATTAAGTTATAAATTATTGAATTCAAAAATAATCTTAGGTAATATTTAAGCTAAACTTACCCCATGTACCTACATCCTTATGAACAATCAATAAAAGTCACAACACAAAGTGGCATGGATTTGAGATATGTCTGAAGGTATGATGGAGGCAGTTCACACCATGAATTCTGGATGAAAAATCCACAAATCCAAAGAACTATGAGGTAGTTGGAATCTTTCCTGAGAGGCCTTTCACATATGGTCAATATTGTCCATGTCTGGATAGTTAAGGGATCGATATAAATGCCTAAAGTAGAAGAGTGATCCTGAAATCCCTCAGAAGGAATACTTGACTTGTGGAAATATGTACAAGTCTCTTGATATCATTGAACTTCATTCTTCATATGTGCCAAATACGAAGTCACTAATTTTTCATCTGACAGATTTAATGCATCATTAACGTTGTTTCATTAGAATATATCATATCACACTAGAGTTCACTGTTTCATCTTCCCAAAAAAGCTGCAATCCGTAAACTATCCTCTGTGAAAATACGAACCCCTTAATTGTTTACAGCTTCCTTCATATCCTCGTACGTTCATTCACACGGTATTCCTGTAAGTAATTATTGTATGACAAGACAACATGTTTCTAGGTGTCGATAGTTCAATGGTAATTTTGCTGACCCCCGTGAGATGTCTTGCAGTCAAGGAAAGATTACGTGGGGGGTTTTAGTTCGGAAAAGTCGTTACAAAGGTATTCTGTTGAACAAGCTGCATGCTAACATTTGTTGATTGCACGAACACTGAAATCATCTGCAATTCGGAAAGTATTCAGCTTAAGAGTTCCCTTCAGTCATCGATGCACCTGTTCTTACAAAATCTACACTCCCAGCAAATTAGCTATTTCATTTGATTGTTGATGCTTTTCAGTTTATTCGTTAAATGACTGTACACGGATATCTCAGCTTTCATGTGCCGTCAATAATATCGTGTTCAAAGTCTTATAAATTTTGATAGCTTATGTCTATTGCTGAAATAGCCGATGCAATTAATGCTTTTGAAATCTGTTGTCTCACGTACACGTGTTTCATCACATCGCATAGTTGATTATTTAAATGTTTCCATAATTTGTATATGCATGCCATTACCAAATTTTGTAATAATATATATATATATATATATATATATATATATATATATATATATATATATATATATATATATATATATATATATATATATATATATAATATATATATATATATATATATATATTATATATATATATATATATATATATATATATATTATATATATATATATATATATATATATATATATATATATATATATATATATATATATATATATATATATATATATATATATATATATATATATATATATATATATATATATATATATATATATATATATATATATATAACAATAGACAATATATGATTTTTAACATATTGCAAATGTTTTCTTTCTCAAAACATGTTTTTTTAAATGTAAAGGAAAAAATACTAATGTTTAAAACTTTGTTAATCAAATTAATTTTTATAGTATTTATATAATACTATAAAATTTATAAGAAATTATGAGTTAAAATTATCGATAGAATTATATTACAGATAGTTATTGTTATAGATAGAATAATATTGTATAGATAGAATAATTATTATGGATAGAATTAAAGATAATATGAGCTAATATCATAAGATAATATAAGCTAGATCAGAATTCTCAATTATTAAGATTTTTATTAACAGTTAGAATAAAATTGTGTTTCTTCTGGATATCAATGGAAAAAATTAATTTTATTTTATTTATACATTAAACAATATTTGATCAATATTTTGAACAAATTAAAAAATGTATTACCATTAAATAATATAAGAAAATAATGTATTTAATTTACAAGCTTTCAGTAAGCTAATTTTTTTTCGGCTCTCAAGAAGACGTTCTTTTTCATTACTTCTTAAATGGACTGTAACATATGAAAACATATTACGTTCTTCAGATCATAAAAGTATACGATTTTGTCTGCAGATATTTAACTTCTAAAAAAGTCTATACATAATTTCTTCTAGTGAATTAGCTATCCAAACAATCATGGCTTCAACTCAAAATAATTACAGCAGTTGCAAACATTAATCAAGACCTCTAATTACTGTTTGTCACCAGATGGGCCTTTCCATATTTGGCGCAGTAATTATGATAAGTTTTCCACTCTCGATAGATGACAGGTGCGTGATATATTTGTTCTGATCAGTGCCAACGCAAAAATATTTTTAATGGCTCTTATCTTTTTTTTTCTCCTTCTCATGGTTTGGCAACAGCCATATTGCACATCAAAACCGTTGGCCGAGCAGCTCTTGAACGAGTGCACGCGAATTCCAAAAAATTTTTCTATTGGGGAAAAAAAGAAATATAGGGAAAAGTTTAATTCCCTCTCATTAGGAATTGAAAATTTTTAAAGAGAAACGTCAATTTGGAAAGTTATGAATAAGTTTGGAGCTTCACCAATTATTTATTGCTCGCCATTCTTTTCCTACTTTTTTTTTCAAAAATTACGCCGGCAAAGACAAAGTGCTTAGGGAATTTTAGGGAAATATTTATTCAAATTATGAAAAGTAATTAGCGAAGCAATGGGGATTTCTACTTCTAAATAAGTCATCCGCATAAGTTGAGGATTGATTAAAGGATTTTTATTTTAAAATGTTTTAAGCAGAATATCTTTATTCAAGTAAGACACAGAAAGGTAATTTGACTTGAATCGATGAATCTGAAATGTTTATTAGTTTTAAATTCTTAATATTTTGCAGAAAATATTAAAAATATTAAACTAAAATATAAAAAAATATGTATAAAAAACTTTACTAGAAAAGCATAAAGTATTTTGTAAACATTACATTTTATAGTTGTTAATGTAACTCGTATTTTAAGAAACTTAGAATTTCAAAAAAAAAGTAGAAATATAGAAGGAATGCTGTCTTTACAGTTGAGATTTACTTTACATAATTTACAATTTACTTTGCATTTTTGTAACTCTGTTTAGTCGTTACACTTTTTAAATATTTCATTTGTTTCATGAAACTGTTACACCAAGTATTTATTTGAACGTTTTCATAATTAACTTGTAAACACAAATGTTTAGAGTTATTCCCTATTATTGCTCAGATGTGTCACTCTAAAGAGATAATCATCTTTAAATATAACGTGTTTATAATAAATTTATTTTTCATATTGTATTATAAATTGTGAAATCTACATAACAGGTATTCATGGCCGCTGCGGTTTGGTTGATTTGAGCGTTATTCTGATTATCCAAAAATAGTGAGTTTAAATCTGCAACCAAATGAATGTCTATCATGTTCTTTAATGTCAGTTGGGAAATGTAAAATGTCATAGTCGATTGTTATCTAAATGAAAGCATACCTCTAGGGATGGTAGAAAAAAATGGGGATTTTTCTGCTTATTCACTTATTCTAAAAATTTTGAAGATTCATTCTCTCACTCAGTAAATGCTATGCAGGCTTGAAGGCAAATCATTCTTCAATCTTGGGCCACTTGAAACTGTATCTAACACCTTTCATAAAACGTGTAAGTTTCATTACGCATGGTTTCATGGGTTAAATCTGAATGTTTCAGTCTATTAAGTGGGGTCAGAACTTAATACTAGTCACGATATATTATGAGGAAAATATATTTTCATCGTATAATGTTGGTGTGCTATATGTTTGGTGCAAACAATTGAAATTACATTAATTAAGAATGGAATCTAATGACTTTTTATTAAAAATTATTTGTTGAAATCTGAATTCCTGAAAATATTTTCATTATTTCAGCTTAGACCTTAACACACCTTAAGTGGCGATTTGTTGCACTAGTATACTTCCCAGTTGGAATTTATCAGTTAGATGGAATCAATCCATTAGGAAACTTCGTAATTTAAACTCAAGAAATAATCAAAAGGCACACAGTATTTAACCCAGAAGTCCCACTTGAAAGACATTGCGACTACGACCTATTTAAAAAGAAAACATTTAATGAAAATAACGATTCTTCAGTTAAGTCGGGATTCGAATTCAATACCTTTCATTGACAGCTTAATCAACCAGGATTGTCAGTAATGCCTTATTCTTAGAATATATTTGAAAAACTATAAGAAATCGTTTTATCTTTAGTAAAAATTTTCTATTTAGAAATGTGTGCAAAAACACACTTTAATATAATACAAAGAACTAAAAATATAATACCTATTGAATTTCCTAATCTATGTTGTCAGCAAAATTCCAATTAGCTTTTTTTTGTTTTTAGCATTGTTTTCTTTTTTAAAAAATGAAGAGACCAAAAATGGACCAGTTATTAAAAATATGCTTTTTTTAAATTTTGGATAATATGGCCCATTGCTTTTTACTTAGTAATTTTTCATCTCTTATTTCGATCAGTCCTAGTATTTAAATCTTCATAAACTAGTTTTTAAAGCATTTTATCATTTTATATTTGATAAATATTGAACATTTTTTTATAATTCATTTACTTAAATAGAATCTTTAACCTGACCACTGAATTTTATTTAGGATCGAACAATATCTCATTGATTATAAAAGAATAAAATTTATATTTGCATGATTATATATTATTTATTTCTAGATGAAATTTATATCAAAGCTGTGGTGGCTTGGTTGGTTAAGGCATTTGTTCTTGCAATCGGAAAGTAGTGCATTCAAATCCCGACACAATCGAAAATCCTTTTTGTTCGTTAATGGTGACTGGGGCATGTTAAATATGTCACGGTCGCAATTTTTTCCATGTCAAATAAATTCTCTGGGGATTTTAAGTTAAATCTGGGGTACTAGTGCTTGATCTCTACTTCTAAACTTCGAAGACCAATTCACTTCCGGGTTACTATATGGTATTGTCAGTGGGTGACATACAGGACACCAATGAGTACCATATTCCACCCTTTTACAACGCTAAAAAGATGGGAAGGGGATTCTAGCAGCAGAGAGTAATATTTGGATGATAATTTCTAATTAGCTTAAAACATAGGTTATGCTTTATTCCGAAATTCTGATGACAGTGTATGTTATTAGTTTAATTGCTAATTAAAGATGATGTGAAGTGACTGTATTGGTAAGTCATTTCGAAAATTTGCTTACTTCAAGATGGAAACATATGATTCTTTTTATTATTTTTTTTTAAATTGTAATTTATGCAAAGATGTTGGGCTGCAGAGGAAATATACGCAAACGTCCAACATCCTCTTGTTTCTTATTTCCCAAAGAAACTCATTTCTCGAAAAAATATTATTTGCTTTTTCTTTATATTTCTGAAAAAAATATCATTTTACTGCAGCGAAAGTAATTATGGTTTTCACAATATGCCGCCGATCAGAAGATTTTCCAAATAAGACGCAGCAGATTCGAACACAGATCAAAGTAATTCCATTTTTAATATTTCAAAGTTAAATGGAATTTTCAAGCGTTTTATACATTATTTGATTTGTTCTTAGCTGATTTATTAAAAGTAGATCTGATAATTAGATGATATCTTATTTTTATGATGCAAAATAGCGATTTAAAATTGAATAAATAGTAATTATTTTCAAAAAGTTGTAATTTCATAATTTCTCTAAGTCATTATTTTTTCCAAAATTTAAGAATTTGTTTTCCGCATTATGCTTCTGCTTGCTGGTTTTATAATAAATATAATCAAATATGAACCTTAAAGATAAAATATTTCTAAATATACATTCTTATATAATGTTTACTTATTATCAAATCCCTTATTTTGTCGAGAGAGTTTTGTTCTTTTCAGTAAAAGTCAACAGGAAAAAATATAACGAAAGCATTTATTAAAATTTTTACTTTCCCTACAAGAAAAATCCTTTCTCCCGACAATTCCTTTTCCAAGAAAAAGAAAACTAGCGAGTAGGGAGAGCATTCACTTTAACAGAGACTCAACATCTAAAATTGTTCCGCAACTTTTCACCAACCTTTGTTAGATGCGCAGGAAGAAATACTTATCTCCTTTGCTTCTGCTGCAAGTTAAATATAGTTTTCGCTGCCCTCTTCTTTAAGATTTCCTCACTCTTGAACGCAGCCGTCAAGAGTGCAATCGGTTAAGTTAATGGGTAACCGCATAACTCGACTAAAGTTTGGAATGTTTCGCGAAGAGTGTTTACATTTAAATTCCTCCGCCAAATGCCTTCGACCCTTTGCTCATATAAATCACTGCGAGAATGAAGAGGCCTTTACTGCTGAAGCTCTTTGATTATTTGGTAATTCATTCTCATTTATTGAGAGCATGGATAAGTACCTTAACTTATACTTCCTGTTAGAACTAAGTATGAGGCATCTACTGTTATTAATTCTAGGCATCGAAATAGAGCTGTTTGGATATCCTAGATAATTCCATTCTATTCTGAAAATTCACTGTGAAAGCACGATTTATCGAGAAATTAATTTCGATTCATCTTGTTTGATTCGATCACGGGTAGTTTAGATCACATAATACATGCAAATTAACTAAGTGATGACAAAGATGACACCTTTAATGTGGTATGGCAGTTTAGAGAGAAAGGAAAAACCATCGTAAGTATCAAATATTTAAGTTAGGTGTCAAATATTAAATGAGAAAAGTTTTTCTTATTTATGTTATTTAATTCCTTAAGTAATTATATATCATATACATACATATCTGGTTTCGATCACTTTAATTAATTAAGGTTTATGTCTTCGAAATGGTTTACTGATTTCAGTTGGTAAAAATATTCATCCGAAGAAGGTTAATCATATCATCGTAAAATGCAATTTGCTTTCGTCGTTACTTTTTAATATATTGGGAAATGTTATAAATTTAATTACTAATGCAAGTTAAAATGTTCAAAGATTATATTTTTGGTTAATATACTCTATTTTGAAAATGTAAGGCAAACTAGATGTATTTTAAACACTTCTCATATGAAACTGAAATATTTATAAACCTCTTATAATAATTTAAGTATTAGTTAGGGGAAAATTCTATTATGTTTTTCGGTAGATGGCTACAGTGATATATGTCTCGCGAAGTATTAATCAAACAACTTCAAATTTAAGCTTGTTGGAAAGGTAACAACTTAACAACTTGTTGGAAAGATAACAACTTTCGAACTTAAATTTCTTTTGTTGCTTTTGGTTTGGTCAACTCAATAGCGAGTTACAGAGCATTAAAAAGGGAAATAAAAATAAATCAGTACCTATACAGTTTTTCCTTGATAAAGGAGAAAATGCAAGCCAGATGGCAGAAACTGTAAATGGTGTATATGGTTTGCAGCAACAAATTATGTGTAATTTCGGTATCATCAATTCCGCTCAGGTTTTCTTAAGTATTAAAGATACATTTGATAATCGTAGGGTCATCATTATAAAATCCCAGAAATGATCAAAGTTGACTGGCCTGTTATCTGTCGTAGTATCGCCCAGCGTTTTAGGATAGACTATAAAACAGTTTTAAATCATTTGCACAAAGCCAATCTGAAACATGTTAAATAAAGTTTTTAAGATCACGTAAATATAATGTATGTTCTTTTACCAAAAAAAGAAAATAATAAATCAATACTTTAAAATATAAGTGAAATCTAATATATATGCAAGGTGTTCTAAAAATAATGATCTAATTTTATGATCGACATGTTTAATGAAGGAAATGTATGCATGCATAGAACAAGGAATATATGTACTTAGGAAATGGCAAAGTTCAACATGTCCACCTTACATGTCAATGCAAAGATCAAGGTTAAAAAGAATATGTTCCATGGAATGGAACATAATCTTTAGATGATCAGCTGATTGCTTCCACAATCCTTTCCTGCAGCTCATATAGACTTGTGATTTTTAACCCTGTACACAAGAGATTTGATGCAACATCAAGAGATGAAGTCAACAGGTGTTAGATCAGGATACATCGCTGCCCTCATAGGCTGTTGTTATTGCCCCAGCATGTTTCCCAGTACCTGAATTGGGCTCTACTAATTAGATAGAAGTTACAGAGTGGATTATTCGTGATTTTGAAGTTCCCCAATACTTGGCTTTCCACCCCAGAGGTATCATTTCACTTGGAGAACAATGCGACCAAGTTTAGTTTTTACGTGCCCAAGCCGCCTTTAGCGAACACGACGTATCTTTGGTTAGGGCGGGCCTCATAAGTTGTGATCCTCCTCTGATCCTCTGTACTGGGAACATGCAGTTGATGTAATCGCGCACAATGACAGCAAAGTGAAAAGGAGCTCCGTCCTGTTGGAATACAACGTTATTCGAAATTCTATCTAACTACAACTGTGGTTTCAAATAAAACGCAAGCATATCAAGGAAAGTTGTACCACTTACCGTTTCTTGCGCAAACATGAATAGACCATAAATATTGATCTTGGGCATCTCTAAACACACGTTCAAATTTCGGGTACTTCCTTCCCATTCCAGTGCTTCATAATGATTTCTGTAGGGGCATATCTCATAGTTATGACGATTAAATAATCTACATCTGTGAAATGGGGTTTTGTCTGTGCAGAGAATGTGGTCTAACAAGTCATTATTTTCCACGGTCTCCAAAAGTTCACTACCCCAAATACCTAATTTAATAAGAGCACAGGATACATGTTCTTCTTCAGAATAAAACGCGGAGTACAATAAACAGTTGTTTGGGGAATTTTCAACTCAATGCTAAGTCAACGAACAGGAGCACTTTGTCTCCATTCAACAGCTTCTCCACGAATGTTCTTAACGTTGTAGTAAAAGGTCGATGGTCGTCCAGGATGTTTTTCATTCGTCATACTATCAGTACATATGAATTTATTCATAAGTAGCCTGATATTGACACCTGTAAGTGCCTCTTTTTCATATTTTCACTGACACAACTGTTGCACATTTCCATATACTTTACAACCAACTTTTCCAAAAAACCATGACTATTCTTTCTCATAAGAAGAGCATTTTTTCATTCATTTACGAAAGAAATCAATACATTAGTGTTCTCATGGAAATGTATCGTTATTTTTTGGAACACCCTATATATGTATGTATATTGCTAGGTAAATAAGTAAGTATATAATAAAACCTATATATACGTATTAAATCAAAATCTTGTTTTGTAAAATCTATTATTTTTACTAGTTTGTACATCAGTTATCAAATTAACACTAAAATATTCTTAACGTTGTTGTTGTCTTATACCAGCTAGGCTGGCAATACGGGGTATGCTGCTCCTCTTTACCAGCTGAACCATATTTTGGTGTGGAGTCCGATTTTCTCAGTACACATACCATAGGAACCCATTCATAGGGTTATAAGGTAGGCAATCATTTACAACCCATTCATACAAAGAAAGGACAAAGACAGGATAGACAGAGAGAGAAAGTACATCCATGCCCGAATCGGGTTTCGAACCCAGAACCACCCTACCCACAGTCAGGCACTCTGACCACTAGACAGGGTGGGTGGCAAATATTCTTAATATAATTTAATATAAACCTAGATGTGTGTTCTATTAATCTAGATAAAAAAATTATTTTATATTGCGAATCTGTGCACACAAATATTCATAACCATATAATATTAATACTTTTCACGATTAAAACATTCTAAAAATAAATTATCCATTTAAAAATAAATGCAAGTAAAATTAATTATTAGTATTCTTTATCTAATTCTTAATTAAAATACTTAAATAAAGTTATTCATTCCAAATAAATTTAAAATCAATGGAGAATCCAAATGTGTACACAGGAGAGATTTTTTATTGTTAAACAATTAATTTTAACGAAGTGAGTTTGTAGGATTTGAATTAAATAACAATCTGATGTAACTTAAGTTTTTTTCTGGGTAAGTAGAAGAGAGAAGTTTTAATTAATGTAATAAATTTCTAATAGTAATCAATATTTATGTTTTTTTAAATTGTTTAAACTCATTTTAACTATTCAAACTTACATAAGTATTGTTTTATTATCTTACATAAGTATTGTAACAGTCTTACAATTTTTAAAGTGTTTCTTGCAGCTTTTCCGATAATTTTAAATTTAAATAGGAAAATGTTTCACTGTTATAAATTTCCGGGTCAATCTTGACTCGGAAAGCAGAATTACCAAGTAGTTATGCAAAAATTATTTTTTGTTAAAGAATGATAGTAATTGATAATTATCTATTAATATAACCACATTTGTGCTAATTTCAATATGCAGAAAAGGAATAATGAGGCATTAATGTAGATTAAATATTCAAATTGATTCAGAAAACAGTTACATTTCAGTAATTATAAATTGAATTGAATTTATTTAATCTACTTATTATTCAATTATGTCTCACATTAATTAATAAATTGAATTAATGAGTAAGAAAGCTGTATATCGATTGTGCCGAAAACATATGTATTTAGACAAAACATTGTAGCAATTAAAATTAGGAGAAACAATCATCAACTGTAAAAACAATTTTAATAAAAGTATCTTTTTTTTTACAAAAATAGAAATGTTTGCTCTCAGAACTAACTTGAATAATTAATTTGGTATAAGTTTTTGAATTATGTAATATTTTTGCATTCATATATTATTTTTTCACTGATCTGGTTCTAATTAACAGAGATTTGAAAAATAAGTGAGGAAGGAGTGAAATAAATAATCATGGACCCCTGATGATTAGATAATATGATTCCTGTGAGATTTCTGATTGTAACGGAAAACTTTGAAAACCACGAGGTTAAAATCAGTAAAAAGCCAGAGCCTTACCACTGAGGAAGAGATTCCTTCACAAATAATCATCCTTAATCAAATGCAACTACGATGAAAGATGAATATCAAATATATTTTACTTCTCAGTAAAATTACTTAAAGATCCAAACAACCCTCTGTTAGTGCGGATGAAGCAGTTCATAAAATATTGCATTTATTGATAATCTGTTCCTGTGCATTACTATTCACTGTTTTGCATAATAAATATCAAGAAAAATCACAATAAAATATACTGCAGAAGACTTTGATACTAATATAGTCGTGTAAATAAACAGAGGGGCCGTGGTAGCCTAGTAATTTGAGCATCGGCCGTTCACCCGGAAAGGTGGGGTTCGATTCCCGATGCCGCCAAAGACCCACAGATTACATGTGATATACGTGCTCGTTAAATCCATGGAATCGAAAGTCCTGTGGTCGGTCGTTGAGCAGTTACCATGGGTGTTAATGGCTTAGAGAAAATTTCCTCCCCTTTCAGATCAATGGCAAAATTGAGGGAGTGGACCCTCTGGTGGTGCCACCTATCGGAGGATTTAAAACGAGCAAAGGCGTACTTTCTCCTTCGTGTGCTCTGATTAAATGAAAGACGCTCCCTATTGACTTAAATTCGCACAGCCAATTGAGAGCGAGCTTGGCTTGTCCAAGTGTCATAAATAACAAATAAACATAGAAGTTGATAGTAATATACTGAGAAGAATCAATGAAATTTATAGCTCTTATCTCAATCCGTGTTGCCAAAACAAATGCAAATCAGTTTTCAGATTTTACTTTGAATGTGTATAAATATGTATTTGAAAAAAAGTGTACTTGTATTTCGATATTTCTATTATATTTATAGTTTTGAATTTTCTTTTTTTGAATTTTGTTTATGTTTGAGGCTTCGAGATTCAGCTGCGTATCTTTTCATGTGACTGCCGATTCTCAGAAAAGTCTCGTATTAAATTTCAGAGAGGATGACCCTCTGAAAAGAGCGCAATCGGAAATTTTATTTCTTTAAATTAGGATTGCTTGATTATTATGCCTATACTATTTTATAGTCTATCTTTTTGTTAGGCTGCAGCCTTTTTTGTGCCTGATTATTTGATTTTAAAACTTTTTTTCATGTTTTTTTAACTAATATTATTATTTTGCTTAAGTGTAGTATATATTTGTCATATTCGCCATACTACTATACGACACAGTTTTTTCATAGTGATGAAATTACAACATGAAATCTAAATCAAGCAATAAGTTATTTTTGAAAAACAATATTCCAGAATGAGTTAGAAATTGTGAATAACATGAAATGGGATATTTGTTGATGCACCAAATTATTCACATAAACATTTCTTCTAAATTCTTCTAAAAGTTTCTAGCAAAAAAATAAATTTTGAAATGTTGATCTTCTGTCCATTATGTTGAGTCAATAATTAAGCATGTATGTCATATTTAATTTCAATTAAGATTTGTTGTGCCCTCATTTAAGCATTCTTCAGTGTTACTGGCCCTATGCCAAACAACTGTTACTTCAGAACCATTACCCTTAATACATAGTTGGAATTGGCTAGTGACCACAAAATTATTCTCTTATTTTGAGGAAGAAAGTATTGCTCATTTAACTGAATGTTACCATATTGTACTCTTTCTCATAACTTTAGCTAAGCTATAATAAAATAATTATATTTGTTTTATTTGGCTCAACTGGTGACCTAAGTGTTGAGAATACTTATTGAAATTATCGGATTTGATGTATGATAATGTATAATTGAAATAGTATAATATAGTTATCCCCAAATTCAAATGTTGAATTTATTTCTTGTTGGTGGCTTGAGTTGGCAAAGTATCTGATGTCAATCAGAAAGAAAATGTTAAAATGTTAATCCCTCTATTTTTGATATAGGTGAAAGAATATAATTTCATCTTTTTTCCCTATGTTCTTAGAATATAGATTGGTCAAGTGATTACTTTTAAGAAGATTTCAAGTTTCAAACAACAGAGTTGGAGGAAGCTGTGAACTGGTTCGTTACGACGTCGTTCTCATTATTGGAAGGTGATGAGTTTGAATCCCTGCTTAACCGCATATTCGTCGCGTTTACTAATGGCGGATGGGACACGTGTAAAACTGAGGGTTGTCGCAATGTCCTTCTAGTGAAATGATACTATCATAGTGAGGATAGGCCAAGTATTGAGAGTTTTCTATTTGGTCCCTGCCTCAAAATCCCAAAGACTCCACCCGGCCAATTGGTAGAGTCCAACTCAGGTCTAGGTACAGGGAAACATGCTGGTGCGACAACAACAACAACATAGTTGTTTGCAAACATTAATTTAATATTCCCTTAAAACAATAATGAGATAACAATAGAAATTGCTATAACAGATGCATTGTCAATGAAATAGTTCTTATAAATCGTAATGCGGTGTAATGGTAATGATCGTAAGAGAGTATAATGGCACAATTCCATTATACCCCCTTACGATAATCATCGTAACGGGAAAGAAAAAAATCGCAATTACTGTCGTAAGTATTTTCGCCGTTGTAGTGTCTAAAAAGGTTTACATTTTTAGAAATTACTAAAAATAATACAAACATTGTATTTACATTTTATAAACTAAATAATTATCATTTATTGATAAAACTGATTTAAAAACCAAAGTTTATTCTTATGAAAATTTCTTAGCAATCACCCAGAATGTAATGGAGTAGTACCATTTAAATTTCTCATCTAATCAGCATTTTTGTTTCTTTATTACAATTTTCACTGAAAAGTCAAAATGTCACAGATATAAATAATTTTATAAATAATGTAAGCACGCAAATTCTCTGGAATAAATAGGTAAATGTAATGAAACTTAAAACACATAAGCAGTTAGATTTACCATCAGTAACATTATGTAATATGTAAAGGAAATCTGCAATGTGTGCAAATAATTAAACGAACACTATGTTTTACTATAATCTGAATTTTATTATTCTCAATTTTAAATATTCTCATAAAAATTTGCAAATTTGCATTTAATTTATTTTCAAGTTACTTTGGAAGTCTAAATTTTCTTTGATTTTAAGTACAGCGTATTTTTAAGTGATAGATAATTTTGACTTATTCCTATTAAAGACTTATCTTTCTTATTATTCAACGATACATCAAATAACTAATGTTTTTACTGTAAGAATTTCACAATATTAATTCGTAAACTCTTCTAAACATAGAAAAAATTTGTTAAGAAAATTAAGAAAGATGCTGTTAATTAGTAGATAGTGCATATCTGAATAAACAATAACTTTCAGACACTTAATTTGAAAGTATAAATAATTTCCAGCTGATAAAGTAAAAATGTGAAAAAATTAAATAGATAATGGGCCGTATTTACGTGTCTCTAAGAAGGAAAACACTCAAGCTCAATAGATATGCATGCAGGAAAAACAATTTACCTTTTTTACTGAAACTGTGTTAATAATCTTAAGATTTAAAAATGAATATTTTATTTATGTTGAAGTTAAAAATTGAACAATTCAAAAAAGTGAAAAAATCATTTTCTATATTTCATTAATTTGATTTTCTGCTATAATAGGTAGAAGGTTTAACTTTTAGTTGTTGTTAGAGTTTCAAAATTGGGGGCCATTTATTAATTTAACCAGAAATACAGTATACTGTTTTACTAGAAAGTTAAAATTTGGTTTCATAATTTCATGGTATACTGCAAAATAATCAATACAAATTTCTGAATACAATAAGCAAAATTAATGAACTCTGCAAAGTCAACATAAACAAGTAAAGAGTGATTAATTTGTATAAATAAATTATCAAGTAGAATTATCTATCAATATAATCATCCTTTTAATATGGAATAAAATAAATATTGGCTAATTTTAAATGAATTCTGAAACATCAGTTTTCAATGTAAAAGAATAAAAAAAAAATTTCTTCTTAAAAATCTCTAGAGCCGAAAAATTTTGATAATGCATTAGAACTTTTCCTTATAACTTTGAAAAATAAATTGACGCTTTGTTGCGAACTTTATTCCACAGAAAATATTTCGGATTAAACTAAAAGGAAAAAGTACTTAGATTTTTCAGAAAGTTTTACATGCAAACACAAAAAATTAATGCAATACACGATCTTATTTTTGCATTTATTTCAGGAAAAAAGTAATTTTACATATCAAAAGAAAGAAAATAAAAGGGGGATTTCATTATATTTATGATTGAATATGACGAACTTTTTCTACGCATTTTATCTATAAATATGTAACTAAATCGAAAATGGGATATTTTATAAGTAATTACTTATAAAATACACATTCTTATAAAAATAAAATAATTTGTTATTGATTCCAATGCACATTTAAATATTTATGATTCACATAGTGACAATAAAAAATAGTTTTTTTTTCTTTTTTTCCTAAGTCATCTGTATATGACATTTTATTCCCAAGCATAATTGGTTTCAACTCATACTTTATACTTAAATACTATCTCTTTAAGGAAGTACTAAAAAATCTATTTAAATTTTTAAAAGCTTATGCTTAATAGCCAAACTTATTATATATTGACAAATGCAAGTCAATTTTCAATGGGGAAAATATAAAAAATTAAAAATTGGACTATTAATACAGTTCTTACTTGTAAGTAAATTTTCAAATAAAAGTAAAAATCATCGTAGATGCTTATATTTATAATAAGCATTTGTGTTCAAAATTAAAAAAAAAAATTCTAATAAAGGAATTTAAAATTATTATTATTATTTTAACTAAACTATAAATATAACTATGGAAAAATATAAAATAAAAAATATCATATTTTATATTTTTCTATAGTTATATTTACAGTTTAGTTACAGTCACAGAATTAATATATCTTGAAGAATAATTTGACACGCAATATAGAGTAAAAGGATTACACGTAGAAATTTGTTGATATTGAAATTCATTGATTTATTAATAGAAATGTATAGATTTTGTATTTTTTTAATTTAAAAACTTTTGCACTTTTTTGAATTAAAAAGTATTTTATCAGAAATGGTTAAATTGGCTATAATATGCGTTAATCGCATATACACACACAAATTTCACCAACTTAACTCCACATAGTACATAATTCTACTACATCAAAAAGCAATTAAAATTAGGTTCAAAGTGGCCTAGTAATAGTACAGCACTCTTTAGAGAGAAAGTTTATGAGTTTGATTCTAGCTACAAATGAGCAATAGTTGGTGGGTGTTGCAATTTCTTCTGCTCCATGCCTGTCTATCTGGTGGATGGATAGGGGTTTTCGAAGTTTCCTCTGTTGGAACAGTGAACATGTCCCACTATTTGAAAGTATCTCTCAGAATACGATTTCTGGGCTTTATGTTGCAAGACTGTTTACAAAGCGATATCAATGTAATTGAAATTAAATTGTAAAAAAAGATAAATAATTATGATGCGTTGTATTGAATAATTGAGAACTGATGTTGACATTTTTCGAGCATCCACTGAATAGTGAATTTACTAGAAAATATTCCTTAAATATTGAGTCCCATTTGCGAGTCGCGAGCTATTGAATCTGAGTGTCTATGTACTTTTCACATTCGCTGAGCACATGTATTAAGGAATCGGAAGAGAAAAAAAATGGTTGTAATTGAATCTTTTCAACAAACACTCTATTTTAAACTTGGAAAAGATGAGTACAAACAGTACTGCTTCTTGAATTAATGAGTTTGGGCGTCTCTTATAGTAAATTATTCAGAAACTTTTGTGAAAGTACAATCTTTTTAATTTTTTAAATATGAAAAAATTGTATGTTTACAGTGGACTAAATTGTTTGAATTTTTTTAATAATGATTTGAATCTGATAATAGAAATAATGTTTGTAAAATGTGACTCATATTATGTTTAAAATAGATGAAATGAACGTTTTAAATAGAATAACCTTCACTAAATTGTTTCTTGTATAGATTACGGGTTTTCATTGCATCTTAGTAATCAATTTCATTTATATTTCCATATCATATTTTAATTTAATAATCTCACGGTTGTATAAAGAAACATATTGTTATAGGAATTGCTTTAATAAAAAATAATATATTTCCCATTATTAATTTCGGCACTATATATCTAAGATTAAGTTTCTTATATATTTTACATAAAACATGAAATAATTGGGATTTACAAGAAGAACTAAGCTAAAGCAGTGAAACTTAAAATTTAATGCAATATAATGGTAAATACAAATTTACTGAAAAAGTTTATCTTTCCAAATAATTGAATTTTATCATTATTATATTTTATTAAATCCCTTATATTCTTTAGATGAGCGAAAAATTTGCTGTTACACAAAGTAATATTTTTCATTTTTTGAAAAAAAAAATACATTTTTGAAATGTTTATTTCATTGTGTTATATAAACACTAGATATTTTACGAAGCAATATTTTCCTTTTTTTTGGATTATTTGTATTTTGAAATAAATATTTGTTTATTTCTATAGATTCTGTGAAAGAGAATTTTATTTTTAAGCCCTCTAAGCTTATAATAAGCTTCGAGGAAACAAAAACACACTCGGAAATATGTTTCAAAGGAAGTATTTAAATGACGGGAAAATTACAATATTTCCATCCCTATTCACTATATTATCTTTTTCCATCTTTTCCAGGAGAAAAATAAAGAGTTTTCACATTTCAAGACAGACGCCTATCAATTTATATAAATAAAAGCCAAAATGTTGGAAAAAAAAAAGAATTTGTCCATAATTCGTTTTTGTAAGAAAAAGAAGAAAACGCATTTGGTCACAATGTCAGTGATCAAAGCAGCTGTCACTCGTTTTAATGTATCAGATTTATTTTATGCGGAAACCCAGACTTATGCTGGCTAATTCCGGTTATTGAGCCTGACCCAAATGTGTCCCGGATGCTGAAATCCTGCTTCCCGGACTGCACAAATGCGCGACAGAAAAAGAGTCGCTATGTATTTTGTGACTGATGATTATGGGCCTTTTATTTCGGAAGACAGTGGAATACGTCATTGATGGCGCTTTCTTTTTATTCCTGTCCCTTTCTATTGAAGGCAAATATGCTGCATGTTTTCTTTTAGTGCTCGTCATCCATTCCAACGCGCATAAATCACTCTTTGCCAAAGGCAACGTCACAGTGTGCATTAGGATATCTAATTTGTCATAAGTCGTATTTTTTCCCCTGAGAAACAGCTGTTTGTTATTCTTGTTGAGACAGAGGAGCTTTCACAAACGTTCAATTTGCAGAGTTAATGTCACCTCTCTAATTGAACAGAATCGGAATTCAAAAGCGATGCCTTATTTCCGCTATTTAATGATGGAGAAAAACCTAACACCAGTGAATGAAGTTTGATAAATAAAATGTATCGATATATTTCCCTTTTTATTTAATTTTTTTATGTCGATAAGATAGAAAAATAAAATCATTTAATGAAATGTGAGTTATTTATTCAATTGTTAAGCAGTCACGCGAATCAATTTTATAATTTGCAATTCATAACATTACCATTGAAACAAATGACAGTAAATTTTATATTGAATTTTCAAGTCTACACTGTTTCCATATTACAGTAATAATTTCTTCAGACATTAAAATTATAAATGTATTGATGTTATTTTAATAATTAATATGGTAAGGAAATTTGAAGAACTTTGGGATGATTACGTTATACTTCTTAATGAACATTCATGAAAAAAATAACTATGAAAATTATTTCCAATTGGGACATTAAAGATTATCAGAAAAAAAACTAAATTACATTCGATTTATTAATTACTAGAAACTATAGGTATTAAACATTAGTGAATAAACAGTCTAAAACTAAAGTACAAACACTGAATAATGCATTAAAAATCAGAAAGTTTTGCAATGAAGTGAATTATAAATTAAAAAGTTTTAGAGATTTGCAAACACATTCTAAATATTGTCATGTTGAGTCTTCAAACTATAGCTATTGGCTCGCAGGCAAAGTTCAACAACTAATTAACGCCTGGTATTTTCGCAGCAAAATCAAGTGATGATGTCATCATTTTATTTCGTTAAATGATGCCTTTATGAACATCTTGCATTTTCACTGAAATCAATATAGTAAAGATGAATCAGAAACCGAGAATGCCTAACGTCTGTAAACCATTTAAGTATGGTGAAGAAAATAAAACGATTATCATTTTAGCTATTAAATCAGATTTTTGAAAATCTGGCTATCATATGTTTTAATACTAAATTTAACAGAAACTTACAAAGATATTTAAAGTATATTTATAAAGATTACTCAGTTTACAATTGCATAGAGTGGTAAAATAAGTTATTTCTTCTAAATAAATTTATTATAATATCTAAAAAGGAAGCAAAGTTTAAATAGCTATTGTTTTTGAAACATAATAAGATTAAAAATCAAAACATATCTAAGTTATATAACTATACATAGGCTTTCATTTCTTTCGATTTAGTTTTATTATTCACTTAATTATTCACTTTATATTGGATATATATATATATATATATATATATATATATATATATATATATATATATATATATATATATATATATATATATATATATATATATATTGGATACATTCAGATTTCTTTTCCTCTATAAATTAGTCATTTGATTTGTTTTTTTATTTGATAAAAACAGTTCATGAGTCATTGAACTGTAGCATTAGAAGCAACAAATATTTCCTAAATATCAGTATAATAATTTATTTAATAATTTATCATAAGGCTAATGTGCCGATATTATAATGAATTAGCAATATTGCATTAAGTTTGATGACTGTTAAGAAATTTGATCTTATAATTAGATTTGTCACACACAATCCATCATTCATATTATATTATTATCCATTAAGCTCTAATCAAATCAAGTAAATTTCTTGATTTGATGTGCTTGTATTTTCACGATGATTAAGATATTATTAATTTACTGATTTTGTTCCACTTTGCAAAAGTGAAGTAAAACAAATTGAATTTAAGCACTTATAGTTGGAGTAATTTCTTGTAATGGTGATGCGATTACAATGCAAACGATGATATAAATTCCCTTCAATATTTATCTGATTTCTTTTCAGTGGAACTGAGTTAAGCCACTGCTGCTCTGAGGAGACCACTGACAAGGTCCTTTTCGCCAGAGAACAAGATCCGCGGCGATGAGCTCTGCTTGTTTTCTTGTTGGCCTGCTCCCACCGATAACTGACTGAAGTATCCAAGATAAAGAGAACTCATCTGCGATCCGGATGTAGAACATCAGTTCTTGTTACTCATTCCTCGATTCCGCTTTACTCCTGCGCTTCTTCTCATCCATCTCCTCTTCCATCTCAGATAATTAGTTTGCTTTTGCTCAAAGGCACAGGCTCTGAGGCCTTTGCTCTGAGAGGCCCACCGACGCATTCAGTAAAGACAGATTAAATTGCAGCGAGTATCAGCAGCGATGGCGACGTTTGAAATTTGTTTGGCCAAAAGTTTGGCGATTGTTTGTTCTGCCGAGCGAAGAGTAGTGGCTTTGTTTATTATTGCTATTCACAAACACGCTGATGTGTTCTAGGGGTTCTTTTTGATAGAAAAATTTATCTGCTTGATAGCTTTCGATTTAATTATCAAATTAAAATTTTTAAATGGCAATTATTCACAAAAGTTCACTGTCTCACTAAATATTAGCAATAAATAAATATATTCCCCTCTCCATTTTTAATCACTGAAATTGAATGTATTAAATTTTTCTTATCTTGCATCCTAAAGACATTTCTTATTTTTAGAAAATTGAATATGTAAAAATCAGAATATTTAATGAATATGAATTAATTGGATATGTAAAATCAGAATCCGAAAATTAAACAAAACTAAAATAATGCAAAGTTGTGAAATATTTTAGGTGTTTTAAATGATCAATATTTATAATATAATGTAAAGAAGATGATATGCAGCATCACATTGTACAATAAATGTATTATTGAGTGCACTTAAAAATGTTAATTATGAATGATGGTATTATATTAGATAACAGTTATTTTTAAATGAATTACCTGAATACTTGATCATCATGGTAAATGTCTTAAAAATATTTAATGTGCTCTTAAAATAACGAATAACATATAATTTATTTATTAGGGGGCAAGACTTATGTACTTCAAATACAATGAGTGAATAATTCCGTTTCAATAACATTAAATAATGTTAAATTCATCCAAATCTTTGTAATTATCAAATGATTATATGCAATGATATATTTGATATACAGTGTTGTGCATTGTTAGTTTATTTAAAAAGATGTAGTTCAAGATGTAGAAGATGCTCTGAAAAGACTTTCCCTTAATTGTTTTGCATTTCATTTTAAAATATTCAATATTATTATTTTGTTGAAATTCTTAAAATAGTTTTCATCACTAAATAGCAAATATAATCTTTTTTAAATCCTTTCTTCATTTATGTTATAAGCGTTATATTTTATAGAATGAAATATAACCAGAAGTTTTTAATTACAGAATAAACGGGAAAAAAATAAATATGCTGTATATATAGATATATCCTGGATATAAATTGAAAATAATTTACTCAATTTAACTTAAATATCAAATATTCTATGAAAGCCTATTAGATTTTTTTGTTCTAGTCATTCGCCTCATATAATTTTCATGGAGATAACTTCAAAAAATGAAAATGTTATATTAGCTACTGTTTTTAAAGAAATTTTTTTAATATAAATATAAAAAAATCATGATATTACAGCAATCATAACATAATATTTTCTACCTATTCACCTGGAAAAAATTAATCAAACTGTTTCTTAGAATAAATATATACTTAAGACATAATTTTCATCATTGGTACGGAATACTAGGTCTGTAACTATTCTGATAATTTGGTGACGATTGAATGGGCATTAAAGCATTTAAAATTTTTAGCTGTATTACTTTCGAAATTACAATATCTTCCCCATCTACATAAGTTGGTTCCGGAGATTTGAATAATTGAAGAACAAAAACCAATGACTATATATATGGATTAATATCACCCTAGAGAAATTCGGGTTTTCCGGTTACAGTTGCATATAAAACAGTGGTTTTCAGTTGTGAACTCAAAATTGTTTTTTAGAAAATTTTATTCAGCAATATAACCAATAAAAATAAGGAACATACTGTTTACTTGAAAGATCTAATGTATGTGCTTAGGTATTATTTATTTTTTGTTTATGTAACAATGGATTTAATGAATGTAACTATGAAAGAAGAAAAATAATGAACATATTTTTTAAGTGATAAATCATTAGTTTTATCTTGAGGAGTTGAACAAATGTTGGCTTTTTACGTAATTATTTTGCTTTCTGGAAAACAAGTTAAAATTATTTTATACACACAAAATGAAAGAAAATTGAAAAATAAAATTTTCTCTTATTAAAATATGATAATTCAGTAAGAGTAGAAAAATCTTTGAAGTTAGGTTCTTCTTTTGATTTTCACTTGACCAGAATGTGAGTTCATGTATTTGATAAATTACAATTTTCTATGTTACATTTTGAAAATGATAAGTAAATATGAAATATATAATGGAATGAAGTTTTCTTGGAATACTTTATCATCAATTGCACTTTCATTAATATTTTGAAAATAATTCGTGTCATTAAGCGTAATAATAGTGACACATAATTTAAATTGCGAGAGCGTTATAGATAAATATATTATAAGTCTGAATAAATATTTGCTCATTTCTATAGTTTAAAAATGATTAAATCTAAAAATGATTTTTGAAAAAAAATGGTATTATTAACTCACTAAACCAAATGTCATTTTTAGATTTTTCATGATAGCTTGCATTTTTAGCTCTTGGACGAGTTTGATTAGCTTTTATTCCTTTTAGCAGATAATGTAGATAGATACAAAAGAGCATTTATATTAACATCATATATTATTGTTATTTTACAAAATTAAAATATAATAATCAATGAAATGAATGATACAGATAACAAAGAAATAAAAAGTAAATGCGGTATAAATTGTTCAACAACATAGCGATTAAATCAAATTAACGGCAATAAAAGAATTATTTATTTTTAAAAAAATAATTTAAATGTGATTTTTTTTATTTTATACTATTAAATGCCAATAAAAATAAAGTTGATTCTTGAAACAAAATTAAGTTCAAAAATACAGAAAGTATTGTCTTTAACCGTGTATTACAGTGATTTTAAAGCTAGCCTCGGGCAAACATGCTCATTCCTATTTTGTTTGACACGAGACAATATTTATTCTTTTTATGTGGCAACATCTCGAGTTTCGCCATTTTCAGCCACCAGTTGTTCGAATGAAGTCGTTAAGTTTGTATTTATTTTGTCGTAACAGACTTTTATATTTTTTCAGGTAAGCGCCTGTGTTTACAGAAGCTTTCTTGGAACAAATAAAGCGAGTTCTTCATTGGTAGCTCAGCGAATCACCCGAGGCGAAAGAGGGAAAACTCATTTCTTGAATGACTTGTGGTTGTTTTCACTCATTTTTCACTGAAATGGACGGTTACAGTTTGGGCTTTTGAAGGCACGCAAATTTTATTCCATGTGTAGTTTTTCGCTTAAAGTGCATCCACTTTTTCCGTACATGCAATTAAACAATTGGATCTTCAGGATTGCAAGAATTTTGTTTCCAAATTCGAATACTACACTTGTATTCTAAATAGAATTATTAGCAATATTAAAGGTTTGATTATTTTTAAGTTTTAAGTTATGTTCTAACACAACATAACGCTAAGGAAATAGGTTTAAGTGTCTGAAACCTTTAGGAATACCTTCTAAACTCAAAGATTACGATAACGAAAACAAAATACTTATTTAGCAGGTTGAACATTATGATGGTTTACAAAATCGACATATGTATATAATTTTGAATATAAAATAAAAATTTGTACTAGAAATTTAGAAATTACGGGACAAATTTCAGCATCAAATATTTGCGATCATTATTAAAAGTGGATAAATACACATCGTGGTACACCATTTTATCTGAATTAGGATTATAAATATGCGGAGTTAAGGGATTAATTTCAGTGTTTTTCTAAAACAAATTCCAATTTCATATTTACTAAAGATACATAATGTTAAAAGTACTTTAATTTAAAATATTAAGGTGCTATTTCAGGGGATTGTTCTTTGATGATCTAATTTTGAATACCAAGCAAACATTTAGAACTCACAATGTAAAGATTTAAAGTAAATGTAATACAAAAGATATCCTGAATGCAATGTTTTTTCTATGCCAGCAGGTGGAATAAATGGTTGTTAAGGATAATATAAATTTATAAATAAAAATAATTATCATTACATAATAGAAAACTAAATAATAAAAATAAGTACGATTTTCCAAAGAAAAAATAAAATATTCGTTACTGTGAGTGTTTTGTGAGTGTCAATATCAATTCATATGACTGGTATCATTAATATAATGTCAAGTTTTATTAACATAAATTGTGCCATATAATTGAAAATAAAACTCTAATTTTCTATGATTAATGCATAATTTATTTTGATATTTAAATTTTTAATTAACAATTTTATTCTTCCGAACTATCACAGAGAAAAAGAAAGTGTCAAAAATTGACACAGCAATAATCAATATATTGCATGTCCCGTGGACACAAATGACAAGTTTTCTGATATCTTCAATTCTTCATTCTTTTGCAATTTCTTTGTTTTGTTAACCACTATAGTTAATTCTAGCAATGGTATGTTTATTAACCAAAATAAATTACTTATACTTTGAGCAATTTCTATAACCCCAATTAACTATGCTATTAAAATTATCAAATTTTTTCTGTACATGTTATCTCAAAACCATTTGTTTACTTTCTAACGAAAATGATGGTCACATATGTCCTCATTTATGGCAAGATACTTTATTTTAAAACTTGACATTTTAGTAAATTCCATGTCTTTTGAAACTTTTTATTTTCTATTCAATCATGACTAATGTTTACATTTGCCAGGACATCCTCTTCTTAATATTAATTACTTGTATAATGAAATAGTTAATATGATTTTTCATTTTCCTAAAAATAATTTTCTTCAAGTTCTGTTGTTTTTGTGTTTTACCAGTACACTTCCCTGTACCTAGCCTAGAGTTGGGCTCTGTACTAGGTAATTCAAACAGCCGAATATGAAAGTCTTCATTGTTTAATCAGGAATCATGTTTAAAACTCCTTAATACTTGACCTGCCAACGTAATAGCTTTCATTTTACTCAAAGAATATTGCAACCGCGACATATTTAGTGGTACTACTCTTCTTTTGTGAAAATAAACACGACTCATCTTCTGTTAAAACTAGGTTTTGAACTCACTACTTTCCTATAATGAGAACGATGCCCTAACCAACTAAGCCACAGAGGCCCAAGTTTTGGACAGAATCAGATTACATGATTTTGTCATATTTGGAAGACCCTTTTGTGTAAGGTCAACGCTATATTTAGGGTTCGAGTGATTGCACTTCTTTTTGAAATGAAAAATTTTATATAAGGAATAAATGTTTATATTTATGTAATGAATGTTCTTATATTCAGAAAATAAATGTTTTTATATTTTGCTATCCATTTTCTCATCGATTGCTTCATTGCATATTTTTAAAACAAGCGTTTGTATTGATTTGAAGAGCTGTTGAAGAGATCAGTAACGCTTGGCATATGAAACGTTTTGCATCAGTTTTAAATAATTGTTTTTCATTTTATGTAACCAAATTAATTTTTTTAAGAATTCATTTTGTATTTTCATTCTATCATTCAAAAAAAAAAATCAGTTTCAGTTTATATTTTGATATTGTTTTTCTTTATTACTTAAATGAAAACCCTTGCTTTGCTAAAGTGTACTCACTATTATATGTGCATTTATATTTGTCTCAAAATGATTTTATTCAATTTTTTTACTTCTTTTTAATGAGCTACAAACATTACATAACACTGAAAAATGAGAATTCAAACAAGACACAAAGTTTTTAATAAACTATTTTCAAATACATTTAGATTATTTATTTTAATACATGCATGTAATATTTTGAATTAAGAATTATAATATTAGAAGTACTCTTCGAAAGAATATACCTATGCCCTAATTCCACAGTACTGTTAAAGAAGTATTAGGAAAAATCTTTTAATTCTTTACTTTTAAATGGATGATAACATAGAGAATAAATATATTAAAATTCAAATTATTGATTAATTTAACATTTTTTGTAATTTGATAGTATTGAAAAATCATTAAGGATTCTTTCTTGTGTCTTCTTCTATCATTTTTTTCAAAAAGAACATTTTCTTCCTAAATACCTCAGTACATAAATGATATTTTTAATTGAAATATCATACTCGTGATTTAATTATTTGGTATTTTTTTTAGATATGTATCTATAAAGTATTTTTCACTTGATTATATAGGACTTGAACACAAGGACATTCATATCTATTGCAATCTTAAATAATATTATCATAATTTCCATTTATATTTACAAATAAATTATTTCTAATGTATTAGATAACATTCATTTTAATGAAATGAGTGTTTTAATACAATGCATACATAATGAATTTGTTAATACAGCGCAACCATCGAAAGAATGCAGTAGCTAACAAATCCAGCTAGTTTATTTATCTGCCAGATTCTGATGAATTGGCATTTATTACAGCCAGAACCTCTTCTTCACGCTAACTGTAGCTGCGTTCTATTAATCACCCTCCAGTCGTATCTTCCATTTATCAACGGAAAACAATCGAACATCTTGATAAGCAATACCGAACTATACATTAGTTATGGTAGGAAGGAAAAAAAATGGCAAAGTGCTTCAGGCTGTAGTTTTCACTGTATTCTCACCAGTGGGCACTTCTTTTTTACTCATGGAAATCCAAAAGATGGGCTTCAAAAGATATAAAAAAAGTTTCATACAGAAAGAAGTGAAGGGAGAATACTTCCAAAAAAACCTTCCATAGAATGAAACCAAGCCGAAATAAAGCTTATTTATCAAAGCTGCGGAATTAGCAGAGCCATCAAAAACCATGATGTAGGGATTTAGTTCGATGTATTTCTGGCTTGACTTAGATGGTATTTATGAAATGAGAAAGAACTACAAAAGAAGAAGAAGCTTATTTTTTCTTTCGGTAATCGAATGTGGTTGGGTGATGATATTCGAGGGGAAGATTTCTACCAATATAAAGTTTGTTTCGAATTTTATTTTAGAAAATCGAACTATTTTATGTAAATTAAAAATGCAACATATGCACGATTTTGGGTATCTTAATAAATAGTATCACTTAAACTTTAAGTTAAAAGTTGCTTTTATAAAAAATAATAAGTACTATTAAAAGAGTTTTGTTAAGTTGAGATGTCTTATATAAAAATACATTTTCTCCAATTTGGTTGCATTTTTTGAAAATTTAAGCGATTAATTTTTTTTAAATGCCTAATTTATCTTAAAGCAATAGTTTTATTAAAATATATAGATGTGCTTTTACGTAATATTAATTCTAAATGAGATCTTATATAAATAAATGCGTTGTTAATCAATATAACTGAAAAATAAATTACTTGTGTTAAATTAATGCAATTTAATGGGTTTTATTAAATTATTTCTATATACTTTATAATATTGTTATAACAAAAAACAGTGGTAGTAAATGCAGTTGTAAAAAAAGAATGCTTAAATATGTAAACCTATGAATGTGAAATGTTCAGATATATCACACTGATATAACGTGATATCATCCGAAATATATAATATAAAATTTATAAATAATTTAGTTATCGTTATTTAAAAAATGAAATTCTTCATAAACTTCTTAAATTTCTTTTCCAGCTGTTACATGCTTTGTGTCATACATGCTTTGTGTGTGATTTCTTATATATTTTTCATATAAATTTTATATTTTTATAAATAATTAATTTAACAAATTTTACTTTTTTGATGGCAAAGCCGATATATTTGCTTAACAAAGCTACCAATCTTAAAAACACATTCTTTTTAACATTACACTTTCTAGCTTTTTCAAAACAATTTCATTAGTGTCAAAATATTCATGGTTATAAAGTGTATAAATTGTTACACAACTTCTCTCTCTCTCCGTATATATATATATATATATATATATATATATATATATATATATATATATATATATATATATATATATATATATATATATATATATATATATATATATATAATATATTACAGCAATACAAATTGTGATATCGTATCGGATAACATTAAGCTAGTAGTTTATGAATAATTAGTTCCAGTAAAAAAAGCAGTATTTAATAATTTTACAATTGCATGTTAAAAATATTTTTTTTCGGATTTATGTGACGTAGTAGAGAAAAGGAAATCTATTAATATGATATTTAAACTGGGCACAGTCTTAACAATCGAAATTTTATATCAATAATTTATTGTTTATGTTTGTTAGAATATAAAGAACGCCATTATAATGTTAGTTACTTAATTCTCATTAAAAATTGGTGATCACATACAATATCATTTTGCATAACTTTAAATGGGAGTATTAATATTTGATCACTTTTCACTTTTAAAGATTCATTTAAAATAACAGTACTATACATATTGGCAAAGGGAATCTAAAAATATGCATATTAAAATTGAGTATGATTATAGCTATTGAAATTTCATTCCTAATATTTTTAAGTTTAAATTAGTTAAAATGAATAGAAACATTTAATAATGTTCATGTTGAAATTCTGCAAAAAAAATTGCTGATCACTTACAATATTATTTTGGAAGCTTTCATAAATTTTTAAATATTATTTAATCGTTTATAAAACCATATTTTCCATGTTTAAAAATTCATTTTTGTTTATCATTGAATGTAATGCAAAGCAAGTTGTAATTGTAAATCAATACTTTTAATAATTATACCAGATTTACTTAACGCATTATTTTTAAATTTAATTATATACTTCTATTTAATTATGGGAGATATAAATAATATTTATGTTCTATAGAAATATGAAATTGCTTGATCTAAGACTTTATTAAATAGCCTTGAACAGTTATTTAGGTGTAAAAATTATATTGTTGAAATGACTTTTTTATAATTCAATATTAGTAAGTTGAACTATTTTTTGTAAAAAAGAAAAATATTTTTCCGATTTTCATATTTCCTATGTGCATAATCTAATAATGTGTGTGATACTTGTTAACAATATATTGTTAGTAGTAGTTAGGAAAATCGACAAATAGCATTAGAATAGTTTGGAAAGCAATGAAAATTGAATAGTTAAGAAAATTAATTATCATTTCATTGTTCTGTATATTGCATATACTTCTCAATAATATTGACAAAACATTTACGTAATTTTAAATTTTATTTTAGATTTTGAACTAACATCTCATTTCTTTTGTATCTGCTTCATTTTATTACATTTTGATGTCTATTTACATTCTTAATAAAACATTTCTTAAACATTTAACATATACATACATACCTAAGCTTACCATGCACAGACGTATAGCAATTTAGAATGCATGAAAAACGCTCATTGAATCTGTAATATTAGGATAATTTACACTATTATTAATGAAATAAATTATTTTCATATTTAACCTTGAAAAATAAAAATAATTTTTTATTTTCATTTTTATTATAAATAATTCATTATAAAGTAATTTTTTATTTTCATCATCATGCTAAATTATTTATGAATTATTTTTAGCCATTTCAAATTCATGATTTATATATTTAGTGAAATTTCTTATGTGTATAATATTTTTGACATTATATAGATATATACATACAAACATAATACATGCACAAAAGTACAATGCTGGTGTTGTGTTTACCTTAGTGTTTAAATTCATAAATAATTAAATTTATAGCTTAATTTAATTGTAATAGTAATAAACCAACTGGAAATACGTATGTGTCTACTGTTTAATTTTAATACCAAACATTTCTTCGCATGATAAAAGGCGAAACGGGGTATTTAATCAAATTCTCAGATACTGCAACAGGGCAAGATTATTCTGCAGAAATCCGTTGATTTATTTATTTATTTTTTTGTATTATAATGGCATCTTCTTGCGTGACTGAAATTCGTTTTCGAAAAATTTGATAAAAAAAAAAATCAGAATAGTAAGGGGTGAGAAGAAATGAAAAATGCATAGCGCCCACGCTTAATAAATTCCTCATGCTTGCAGTCCGACCCATGATGGTAACGTATTCTTCAAGGAAACACACACTAAAGGAAAAGTGTTTAAAATATAGACCCACTTAAAGTGAAAAATGCGGC
Organism: Latrodectus hesperus; assembly: GCA_037975125.1. Taxonomy (NCBI): domain Eukaryota; kingdom Metazoa; phylum Arthropoda; class Arachnida; order Araneae; family Theridiidae; genus Latrodectus; species Latrodectus hesperus. The sequence continues at coordinate 46,715,188 of CM075862.1, forward strand.
ATATGCTTCCGAACCTTTGAAATTCCTTTTTTTTTTTTTAGGCGAAATAAAACACAGTAGATTTGAAATAACAAAATACTTGAAAAAAGAGTTCCCACAAATGTTTCTGACTTTTTAAAGTGTTTTATTGTCCATTCATTAAAAATGTATTTATTCTTTCCTTTATGTCTCCCCAAAGATATTTAAATAGGTTACTTTGATAGAAAAGTCGAGCAATGATATATAATAAGTTTTGATGCGCTATTTTTCAAGGGAGATTTTTTGATCATGTTTGTCGGTATGCTTTCTTTGTAAGAACAGCTCTTAATGACTTTTTCCTCCACAAAAAAGTGCGTCCTGTATTATAGTTTAAAACTCTTGAAAGATGCTCATTATTTTGTGCTTCTTTTCGTTTACCGCTCAATTAAAGAACCAAAGATTAATCGACAAGAAAAGTTTGGAGCGTTGAAATTAGTAGATACAACAGAAAAAGAAAGAAAAATTGTTTATTTGGGGACGTCGTCTTTAAAATAAATAAACAAAAGGCAGCTTTAAAATTTCATCTAGTGAAATAAATTCTAATATTTTTATAAAACTATTAATAAAATGAAAGTTTATTTAACTATTTTTATGTAACTATTACTACAATTAAGGTTTGTTATATCAGAAAATAAAAATATCTCATATACAAATATTAAAAATGAAATTAAAATAAGATATTTATTTTAAGTAAAGGAAAAAGTGTCCACAACATCAAGTCCCAAAATTTAAATATTTTACTATCATATGAAAAATTATGATGAAAAACAAGCTTACATTTATACATTTGAATATAAATACGTTTGCATAGTAATATTTTTACCAATGTGTCCTTAAATTGACTATACAATAATTCCAGACACACATCCATGTGCACATGACAACATTTTTAAAATGCAGTTTCTTTGAATTTTAAATATATGATTTGCAAAAAGCAAAGAATTTAAGCCTTTCCTGTTTTCAAATTACTTTTCTTGTTTTGCTCATTTTTAAACTTAATAATATTATTTGTTAATGCCTGAAGATTATTTTATATGAAAAACATAGTGTTGTGTTTGGCTTTTATATCTAACAATACTCATTTAATATACTTTATTTTAATGTATAATGCTGATTAAATAATTTATCAATTTTTAATGATACGATCTAAATAATCAGTAACACAATTTATTATATATTAATTGCTGTTGCAAATATCAATCTTTAATATCATTTTTTGGTTATAAATCAATTATGTCTTACTCATTAACATGCTTATTCTCGTGCAATTTCTATATTAGTTCCATTCCTACTTGTAAAATATTTTTCTTATGTAATACAAATCAATGGTTTTAATTTAAAGCTTTCTTTTAATAAGATCAGTGATAAATCTTTTATAACTCAAATTTAATATATAATATTTCTGTGTAAAGTATAAGCAAATCAATTTAAATTACAAATATAATGATAGATTTTATAAAAAAATCTCATTTTTACTTCAAATTCACTTTAGTTTTAACATTGAAGGCTTTTTGCTCGCGTAATATTTTTCGAAAAAAAATTCATAATAATTTATGTAATAATTTTTCAAAAAATTATAATAATATCAAAGATAAATGGAATCAAAATAAAAAGTGTTCTTTTAAAATGTATATGATTTTTAGCAATAAATTGTATAGGATTCCAATTAATTTCTTTATAACAAGGTAATTCATTCCATTTTAAATTTTCAGTGCGCTTTAATGTTAAATTGATTACACACACATTAAGCAATGTATCAATATAAAAATTATTGTAATCAACAAATTACGAGGAAAAAAATAATGAAAATATAATCAACATACTATAATATTTTTAACATAATAATAGAAAACACTAATTCAACTCAAAAAGTGAAAATACTAATAAAATATTCATATAGACTGCAAATACCTTGAATTTCTTAGTAATACATAAATTAGTTAAGAATAAGTTTTCTAAGTCATAAATTGTTTATATTTTATCATTTTTAATTAAATGCAAAAATGAAATGGACGCGTAACATATCTGTATGCGTTTAAAACAGATGTATCACATGAAGACAAATAAAACACACTTCAACTTCGTATTAATTTATGTTTCTGTTATAACTGCAAGATATAATTGAACGCAAAACTTAATGAAAATGTCATTCTTATAAATTTTATCACCATTATGTAATAATTATAAGCTAAAAACAAATAAAAATACTAAACACGTTGCATTATTTTTTATTTAATCATAGTAAAATGTTAATCAATTACTAGTTTTTTTTTTCTGCTGGAATATTTCTCTGTTACATTTTATACCTCAGTTTTCGTAAAATACTTTTTTTAAATATTTTGTTTTATAAATCGTTTGCAAAAGTTTTTTTTGGAAATATACAATCTACAAAAATTATACTCTGCATTGAATTCAGAATGTTCTAAAAACTATTTTCCATGCCGGTAATAAAGAGAAACAACGACAAGATATAAAGTTGCAGAGTTCTTTTTCCTGTGGGAAATTCAGCAGGAAAGTTCATTGTTCCATCCGAATAAGCAACCGTTGAGCAATGCGACTGTAAAGTGACAAACAAAATTTTACCGGAATAATTTTCTTGTTTCTGCATTATATACGTCATTTATCTTACTCTGCAGTTATTGTATATATGACCTCTAAAGGTAGATATCTAGCTATTTCTGAATGAGATACAATACCTTTGTTTTCTTGACGAGAAAAACACAATTTTTCAGTATTTTACTATATAAATTAAAAAATTTCGAATTTCCTAGTGACTAGATCATTGTATTATTACTATTATTGAAAATAAGTAAAATCTATTTTTTTTCATTTTTGTGTAAGTCTATATGAAATTTCGGTTATTTTATATTTAAAACAGTCCAACTTATTTTAGAAAGAACTGTTTTTTTCATCATAAGATAAATAAATTCTTACATTGAACACACTAAAAACAAATGTGGATGGACAAAATAGTTAGGGTAGTAATTGGATATCACTATCAAAATAGAAGAGGAAACATTATGTAGCATACGAGGAAGGGTTAGAATTATTAAGTAACAAAAGAGTAAAAATCAATTTGACTATTGCGTTAGTCCTCAGAAAGGATTTTTATGTACCCACAAAGTGATTTCGCAATGGTTGAAACCTATCACAGAAACTAGATAAAGAACCAATTTGTTTTAACAAATTTTACGTAATGAAACAGACAATATCATAGATTTATTGAAAAGTAAATGATTTGTATGTCACATCATATTCTTATATATTATGACTTTATTTATCTTAAAAATAATAAAAGGAAATAAATGTTTTTAAATGTAACTTCAAAGATATAAACTTGAGATAATAACGTCTTCCAAACTTAATTTACCAACTAAATCAAATTAACAGAAATTGGTCAAGTGACACTAATTACATAATAATTAATTTCAAACTTTAAATAGATAATTTTTAATGTATTATTTTAGATTATAATAGACAAATTTCATATTTATCACTTATATTGATTCCATTTATTGAAAAGTTTTTATATTTAATAATTTTATAACTTTGCCGTGAAAAATAAATAAAATAAATATGCAATAATATTTCCCTGTCATATCTGAATTTAAAATTTAAGAACAGATATTGAATACATTATTTATATATTATGTAGCTATTATAAAAGGATGATTTTACAAGGACGTTTTCTATATATATATATATATATATATATATATATATATATATATATATATATATATATATATATATATATATATATATATATATATATGTATGTATATATATATATATATATATATATATATATATATATATATGTATGTATGTATGTATGTATATGTATATATATATATATATATATATATATATATATATATATATATATATATATATATATATATATATATATATATAATAAAAATGAAGAATTATATGAGTCACTATTTGTGATTTGTGAACACGTAACTAACAGTTCTTTCATTTTAGGAAATTTTTCTTGTTAGTAAATTTTGCTTTTCTACTAAACACGTGCTTTTGGTATTGAAATTTATAACACAAACTATAAACATATAAAATGTTGCATGAATACTTCCTTTTAAATTATTTTAAAGAGTTTGTCAGCCCATATAAAAATTATTATTTTATTAAATGAATGCATTTTAAAATATTTGAAATAAAAATTAGATTTTTGTAAAAAGGACATTTAAATATATTTTTCATGAGGACAATAAATTAATCAAAACATTTCATTTGAAAACGCAAATCCTTTTTATGTCCTTGCGATTTTAACATGATATTCTAAAATTAAGGAAACTTAAAACTTAATTCACCTAATGATACTTCGATAGTAGATAATTTTAGCATTTGAATGTAAATTATGCATTTTAAATCCATTATTCTTTTTTCAGATCCATGATATCTTAAGAAAAATGTGATATTGTTTATACAGTAATAACATTGCTACAAATATTCCTATTTAAACTAACTATTAGGGGCAATAAAATAATCTGATTTGATTTTACTAACTTTGACAGTCACGATTTCTTAGTAATCATTTTCAATGTACACAGATTTTAAAGGTACAGTAAATATATTGCCTGTGTTAAAAATTATTTTAAAATATCATGTTCGTCTGATAGAATGCAGCTGTTCAGGGGAGATAAAAAAAACTGAAAACTATACATCCCTTTTGTTCAGTTAATAATTAATTCACATATACAGTAGTTTTTTTAAGAGTTTAACAATGAGATAATTTTCATTTATTATAAATTTTCTCGTGCATAAATTTTGTAATATTACTAAACATTTAAACAATATATATGAGTAAAACATTCATAACCTATTTAGAGTTTTCATTGTCGTGAGATATGAAAATATTTCAGATCAGCTATTGATAACAAAAGCGGGATATATGAACTCATTATTGGAATAAGTCATTTTTCCCACCAATTTCCGGCATAATCACTAATTGTTTTAAAAAATCATTTAATTCTTTCACTAAAAGAAAACAAAATATTAACTAGAGATACAATATATTTCACAAGTAAAATCCAACATTAAAAGTTACATGAAATGCAAATTTTTTTGAATTTATATAAATGAGCATGTCATAAAAAAAATCAATGTTTAATGTTTGTATCAAGAATGGAAATCATATATGTACTGTATTCGGCATACATAGGATTTCCATCAGAAATGAAGAAATCACATACTGTAATGGTATTGTTTTAAAACGGATCTTTATTTTCAGAAAAAAAGTAATGATAATGTAGTTTTTTATCAATTCATATAAATGTGAAAGTTTCACAATACGATTAGATTTACTTAGGAGGTTTTTAAAGACATAGATATTGATGAATGCTTGATGTTTGCACTGATAATCGTAATTTTTGACTTTAAAACCCTTTTGTTACCCTAAGATATTTGTGGTATTGGTTATCGGTTCATGGAATTTGTTGGGTTCCATTCAATTTTACTCCCGTACGATAATCGTTGTTACAGGAACGAAAATAATTGCAATTATTGTCTTAAGTATTTGTGTCGTGTATTGCTTAAAAATGCTTATATTTTTAGCAACTACTACAAGCATTTTGTTTACATTTTATAGTATAAATAATCATCATTAATTGACAAAACTTATTTAAAAGTCAAAGTTTATTTCTGACAGAAACTGCCCAATTATCGATTGATGAGGTATAACAGGATAAGGCCATTTATTATTATATTTATGAATCTAATCCTTTCAGAGTAGAAATCATAAATAAATAAACTTGGTGAGAAGTATTCTCGCTGCTAATAAACTTGCGGGTAATCCTAATCAGTTTTTGTGTTCTAAAAAAAATTAATTAAATTCTTATTGAAATTGTGTTTCATTTCATTAACTCTATTGCAATTATTTTTTTGTAGACTTTTCATACATAAATATGAATGCCATCTCTCTATTGAATTTCAATGGTGTAATATAAATCCACCTGTTGACTATTAATATAATACAAGATAGGAAAATGCAGTTTTGTAATCGGTTACTTACGTCTACATCGATGCCAACTTGAGGAAAGGTTTTGAGAGGAGGATTTGAGGCTGGCACATAGCGGAAGAATTCCCCCATATTTTTGTACCACTTAACGGCGTACAATGTCTCGTTCCCAAGCTCATAGCCACAGTGGAGACGAACGCTGTCTCCAGTGACTACGGGAGTGGGAATGTGCAGCATATTTATCCGAAGAGGGAAGTTGGAACGTGAACCTGAAAAGGAAAGTGAAAGGTTAGAGTAGTTTGAATGTACAAAGCATTTTATTTCTTTTTTGTAGTCTTAATTTCAACAATGATTCATTTTGATTCATTAAGTTTTAAATTCATCATTTTCTTTAAATTGACATTAAATTATATATAGCACGTAATACAATCAAAATTCATTTGAAGAGATCTTTAAAAAACCATTGTTATTGTTGTTCATTTTCGTTAACATTGAAATATAATAGATCTTATTCTTTAAATGTATATTTCAATTTGCGAAAAGAAAGTTATTAAACGTTAGAATATTGAAGAACTAAATAACTAAAATATGCAAATAAAAGAAGAATTAATCCAAATGTGAAGTATATTAATCAGATATGTGAAGTATATCAATAGATGAATAATCAGAAAGTAAACACAGAAACTCTAGTAAGGAAGTGTAATTTATATTATCAGTGTAATTTTTAATTAATAGGGAAAGGTATCGTTATTTTAAGGTTCATATATTAATTAATGTATAATAATAATAATAACCATTTTAATATAATATAAGAATTCTTAAAAAATGTTATTTTGTTTGCTTAAATTTTTATGAAACGTTCTCATTTTTTAAGGATTAATTGGACATTATCCCCAATTTAAAATGTTTAGTTATAAGTATTTGCATTTCATAATTAGGCAAAATTTTTAAATGATAACTAATTTTACGTTATATTATTTAATATTCTAGTTTCATATTCTTCTTAAAATGAATATCCTAAGGAGAAAAGTATATTAGTAAATTTTTGCTTAGGGTATTAATTTGTAAGTTTTTCTTTTTGAGTGCTGTCGCAATATATTATAAGCATTTTAAGACAAAAAAAAATTGATGGTTCTCAAATTTAAAAAAAAACTGTAAAAATAAGAGTGTGACCATTTAAAAAATAATATATATATATATATATATATATATATATATATATATATATATATATATATATATATATATATATATATATATATATATATATAGATTATTAATATTATTAGGAATGTATTTTAGTTTATTGATGCATCACTAAAAATACAGACGAATAGTTAGATGTAAAGATGTATACAGAAGAACAGCAGATACGCTGAACAAATATAATTGAAAATACAACTTTTAAGAACTTTCTTTTAAAAAATGATTTGAAACTCATTAATAATTAAAATCAATGCAAATATTTTATGTCATGTCTGTGGCTTCAGTTACTCAAAAATGTACATAAATTTTAAATTTCAAAAGTAGTAATTTTACGATTGCTTTTGCATTAACGGATACGACTAATTATACAAATAGTTTTTGTCTTTTATTTAGACAGTTTTTATTGAGAGTAATTTCACTTTATTGTACTACAAATAAAATGACCTCATTAGATGTACTAAAAAAGAATAATTAAATTTATACCTTAACAATAAATTTCAATTTTCTAAGTGTTATTACGTTTTCTATATTTTTACTGCATTTTGATGACAAGCCAACTTTTGAATTATTTTATTCCTATTTATTATAACAAATTTTACTTAAAAATTTAAAATTTGATTATAATATATGACTCTCAAAATTTAAAATATGATTATACTTTTATAAATTAAAACGAAGTGTTTGCTTCAGATAAGGAAGGTTAAAAACTTGACAATATTTAGAATTTTATTTTGAAACACGAAGCGCATATGCTCATAATTTTTCTAGTTTTTGGAAATAAATAAAAATGGGTTCTATAAATAAAATACTATTGTTATTTTAATTTATTTTTTGTCTTTTCTTTGCAAAACTTAATTTAGAATATTACTACGTATTGCTGGAGAGGCAATCACTCCCACTTGAAAATTTGACAATGAGCACAAAGTTAAACTTAGCCACATTTTCTATATGAAAACTGATTAATGATACTATATTTACGTTGCTTTGTAATCTGTAGACCGAAATTAAATGATTTATAGATATTTGACAAAGATGTAAAGTAATTTAAGATAAGAATTGTAAATAGTTGATGCGTAATATTAAAATTATATTATAGATATATTGTGAAAATGATCATTATATTATTGAAAATTGGATCTAAATACATGAAAATTAAAAACTATGATATATTTTAAGTCTTAGATTTAGCATTAGAACATATTATAAGACTCTTATAATATCCATAACCTTTAAATATATAGAAAGATTTCCAATATAGCGGCAACATTTACTTGTCATGAATTATAAATTAAGAAATTATAAAAATTTACCAAACTCTCTCACTCCAACAGTTATTCAGGAATCAACGCGTAACAGGAAAGCTCTCATAAGACTTTTGACGGCAGATTAAGTATCTGTCTTTGAAAAGAACTGATAAATTTTGGACCAAATTTACTTACCGCAAACCATTCGGAAATTTCCGAGACTTGCAACATCATTACAGACTTAAATACAGAATGCTGTATCATTCTTATTGTTTGCATACAAAAGACAAAGTTGGAAGATTCATTTCTCTTAGTTCAATATTGATTACAACTGATCCAAGATCTTACATTTTGAAGAGGATGGTCTTACTTCTATTCCATGCTCACTCTAATAAGCTTTGGCTGTGATAACTGGAATAGAATTGTGTCTAAAATAAAAATTGTGTAAGCCTATTTGAAAACATATTCTTATTGGTTATTAATGAATTTTCCACATTCATGTCTTGCAAAAAAGATGGAAAAGATAATTTGTAAAAACAATTGTCACATGTGATTCAGTACAGTTTTTCTCTTTTCTTGATTGGTCAGCGACTTTTAAATGAAAGGTAAAAAGGAATCAATGCTTAACTTCTTAGTTTCTGTGTAAAAATTGTCAGCTGGTGCTCACATAGCTGTGGAATTCTGTCCTGACGTCATTCAACAAATGACAGTCATGAATAATTATTCAACAAAGTAAAGGTTACTGTCCATTAGAAACATTTATTTCTTTTATGAAGCATGCTCGTGTCTTCTCCTCACTCGAGTGTCATTTGTCACTTTAAAAATAGGAGATATATATTTAACTGTTCAGTCACTTTCGACCACCCCCACAGCATTCCTTTGTTAAGAACTCAGAGAGTGCGGACAGCCATCTCACGCAATTTGCTTGTTAGAAATGATTCATACGAATAGTTTTTTTTTTTCTTTTGATTCTCATTTTCGATCTAGTGATTGAACTATATCATTGGTCAAAATAAAAGTAATCTTTAGAAACTTAATTTTCCAAAAAGTTAACTCTTTCAATAATGTGGAGTTTGAACAATTATTTATTAATAAGTGTTTAAAGCTATATTATTACTAAATAATGCTTGACAAAATTAAAAACGAATTACTTAGGCTCATGTCACTTTACATTTTCCAATAAGTCAATAATTACTGAATTACATGTTTATTCATTTATTAAAATATGATTTATAGTACGATTAAGATATATTTTCTTTTTATAAATAGTAAAGCATGTAAGTCAGGACAGTTGAAAATTTAAAAGATGCAGTTAATTTAAGTCAAACTAATAAAAAATTCTAATATAAAAAATAGCTAATAGTAAGATAATGATAAAATGTCAATATAAAAAGTCAAAGCTTAAGAACTTCATAAAATTAATTAAAAGTGGACAAAGAAAATAGGAATTAAAAAAACAACTATAAATTTAAATTGTAGATTTATGGAAAAATTTAAAATAAAATATCAAAGTAAGCATAAATAATTTTCTTTACCAATTTAAATTGTAAAACATAATCATAAGTTTTCTTTAATAATATAGAATAAATTTTTGTAACACATTTTTAAATTACAATACGTATTTAAAGTTTTTATAGAAAAACTTCAAGAAAATTCAGATAATAATTTATTAAATATAACGTGGAAAAATTATAAAAATATAATACTGGGGATCTCTTAAAATATATTTAACTTAATTTCTCTTTTTGTTTTTATTTCAGTATTAAAACATTACTTCGTAATGTTTCAAAAATCAATTTCTTTAATTTTTATTAATAAAAAGTAAATTTGAGCGCTTCGAGTTTTCCAAAATAGGTAATATTAACATAAATGCTTCAAAATTTGAGAATACAGTGATATTTTCGAATGTTTAATCTATTATGTTAATATAATTTTGTGACTTTTATCTCTTTTTTATATATTTTTTGTAAAAATGCTTTTTTTTTCTTGCATTGAATGAATTTGATTTAAAAATGTTATGTTTTAGTTTCTTATGATAAGAATCTGAAATATACCATGATATTTGTCATGCAAATACTTTACTTTTAAAATGCTATTTTTTATATTTGTGGAACTATAGGTTTTGTTTTTGATTTATAAAGTTAATGGGTAGAACATTCTCTCTAGGCTGTAATAAAGTATTCTATTTAAATGTAATGTATGTAATGTAATTCTAATTTAAATGTAAGTTTAATGAGATAATGACTTCTTCCGTTTATTTTGACACTGCAAAAATAAAAGTGTTACTTCCAATGTGAAGGGTTTTAATATTTAGAAGGTAATCTCAATGACAATGATCCACATTGACGTATCTCAAGAAGAGAAATCCAAAAGATTTTCAAGATTTCTAGGTTTTCTCTCTTGGACTGATACCAGAAGAAGGAGTTTTCGTCTTCAAGAAGAACAACGGGAGATAGATATTGCTCATCGACAGACTTGCAATATACTTCTTCAGTTGTTTAACAGTAGCTAGAATCGAATCTTCCAAATTATATTCCGAAGAAATCTGTCCACTGAAGAACGAGGTGTCCTTATGTTGTTTAGATAAAAAAATCTTATGAGTAAAGCAGTATCAGCTACAGCTCGTTGCTTGTGGGGATGAGTTGATAGTGGCTGCCAAAGAGAAAAAGTATTTTCCTAAACTTAAACTTACAAAAAACCAAAGAAATCTGTCCACTGAAGAACGAGGTGTCCTTATGTTGTTTAGATAAAAAAATCTTATGAGTAAAGCAGTATCAGCTACAGCTCGTTGCTTGTGGGGATGAGTTGATAGTGGCTGCCAAAGAGAAAAAGTATTTTCCTATAAGCAAACTTAAACTCTATAACAAATAGGATGAAAATCTAACAACAAACATGATTTTGAAACCACGTGCCTTTAATACTATCTTCCGCAACTTCTCTTTATAAACTTGACTCAACATCAATACCAGCAGACAAACCTAATATACTATGCCAAAAGAAGTAGAGAACCAAAATGTACCGGCTCAATTTATCCTGGGGAATTGCGTAGTTGACTGCTGATGCCACAAACGAATGTTTTATGTCTGGTATTCATTAATTTCACATCATTTTATAGATATCACATGCTCGAATGATATTGGAAGCTAATGCAAGTTCATATTTAGTTTGTATGGCTTTAGTCAACCACGACATTAATGCATGTAAGTAATCTTACAAAGAAACTTTAAAAAAACTGTTATTGTTGTTATGTATTATTATTTGAAAAGAGTTGTGTCTTATTTTATTTCAAAAACGATTTTTCAACGTATAAAATACGCACTTAAATTACAAATTTTCTTAAATGTTTTTGCAACCACTAAAGATCATGAATGATACTTCAATCATGTTAACTATTGAATAAACTCTTATTTTGTTATTCAAATATATTTGCACTTTCAATAACGTAAAGTGTCTAACCATTAAGTTTAAAAATTGTTAAGCAATCACGCTTTGCTCTAAAAAATAAGTAGAAATAAATTATTCTGGTATTAATTATTTTAATTTTTGAAAATAACATTTTTTCTTAATATGTAATCCAATCTGAAATAGTACAATCTTAGTGTTTTTTAAGAAATACTAACTACAGATTCAAACTAACTTGATTAATTAGCGTAAAATTTTAATAAAATTTAATTGAACTTAATTTTTATTTTCATAATATAGCTGCTGTAGGGTTAATTTTGACAAAAAATTACATTTTTAGTTCACCAAATGCAAATAAATTGTCAACTAATTAGAGCTTGAAACAATACTAAGAGAAGCATGAAACTATTACAATTAAAATTTTTACATAGTTATTTACGTCAATAACATATTTTTCTTACTAAAATATTCCCTACAGCTGTTGCACAATAAATTTAAAAGAGGATGGCACTATTAAATTTTGCATGCACTTCTATCAGGATAATATCTTCTCGTGAGACACGTTAATATGGCTGAATGATCAAATAGGGGAACAGCAGAGCATATTGGTCGGACATCGCTTTTAAAAGCAAACGATCCCGGATTCGATCCCTGTCACAGTTATTCCTCAGGAAATCAATTATGTGCTTCTGCTTTTTGCATGGACATCCGTCGGGAAGTGCGTTTGAAAGATTTTTGGTCTCCTCCTTTGCGACACTTAAATAGGGCACATTATCTGTGGAACATACACCTAGAAGACAATTTACGAGACTGATATTCATATACTTTGCTACGGCTTTTGGTCATTAGTTTGTCCACTACTTGCTGGTTTCAATCTCATACATTGTATAACAACAGGAGAGGGATTTTGGGCTTCTGCATGCACCCCGTTGGGAGTGAGTGCTTAGAAAATTTCGGGGTTTACTCCCTTGCAACATGTGAATACGGCTCACTATCAATAAAGGGACCACCTGGCTGGAAATTTACGCAATGGATGTTAAAATGCCTTTCTGTGTACCTCAGGCTATAGACTGTCCACTCGGTATCAAACCTAGTAACGAAAATCCTATCGGTACAAAACAGTGGGTTTTTAACAACCTTTTGTATTCTTAATCTGACACCTATGCAATCAAAAAGCTGGTAAAAATAAGAATTTTTCTTATAAAAATTTTTCTTTTAATAGATAATTTTTAATTATATTTTTTTCTCTTAATAATATTTCTTTTTAATAATAATTTTTCTTTTAAAATATACCTTTGGATTTTTTGAAAAGAAAAAATAACGTTTTTTTTATTTTATATAAATTTTACTTTCGCAGTTACTAAAAGTAAAGGTTACTAAAAGCTTTACATTTAACAAGAAAATGTGTTCTTCAATAATAATTATTTGTTAATTAAATGGAATAAGAAAGTTTTATTTTGCGATGCTTTATTTATAAAAACCCAAAGTAAGACAAATATGATGTGTGTATGACCTCTAACTAAAATAGAACTAATTTTCATAATATTTGTTCCAGCGTGCGCCCACAAATTCAAATGATTCATTGCGAACTAATTTCTCACTCTCTCTCTCTCTTCTAGGGATTTCACAAGAGATATTAATTTCGTGTCCTGGTTTGGTTTCAGTCCCTCCTGGCCTCGACTTGACTGATTTTTCGAATCAATGATTCTCTAAGGAAATACTTCAAAAATTGCTTCAAGTCAAAGAGATCGCCGAAGTCCTGCGGGAAAACGGAAATGAATAAGCGGTCCTTATATTCCCCGGCCTTAGTTTGCATCCAAACCCAACAAACGCATTCGATTAGGGAGGTTTAAGGGCCGGCGTTTCTGTTTAGGGGATATACTCTCTTCCTATAGAATTATTTAAATTAGAATTACAGAATAGAGGAAGCCTTGGAAATAGTTCGTTCCCACTGGGACATTAATGCGTGAAATTTTCTATCAATGTAAAAGTCATCATCGTGCGTTTTGTATGTTATTGAATTATAGATATATAGACATGAGACCCAAAATGTATTTCTGGGTTCTGGAAAATCGTACAACTTTTTTGACAGAAACGTGTTGCCTAATAAATAATATAACTTTAATGCTCATAACCACAATCGTTGCCACTAGAAAAATTTGGTGTCTCATCGTTTGAAAATAATAATGAGCATCACTCGTTAGTTCTTATAAATAAATAAAATGATTTTTTGCAAACATATTTCAAATCAAATATCACGATCTATTATCTGCTTGATTTTATACTTCAAATAGAGCATATTTGTATTCAAACAAAGATTCCTACCTTTGAACAGGAAAACATTATTACAAGTTTTATACAATTTAAGTTTTAAAATCTAAGTTGACTGTAGAAATTGTCCGAAAACGTGGTTGATCACAAAATTTTTTTATTTCTTACTATTATTTAATATATTGATAAATATTATGACAAATTATAACATATATTAACAGAAAAAGGAAATTTGACATGTTTCAAGATAATATCCACGTGTACTAACAAAAGAGAAAATTTTAACATGATTTAATGTTAAAAGTTTCTTTTTCAGTTAATTATTAAAAAATATTTTTAAAATATCACTATTACAGTGATAGATTTTAAAATATTTTAGTGTTACATGAAAAATATTTTAATGCAATAATGAATTGTTTATCAGGACAAGAAAATATTGATGTTCGTACTGAAAAATTAATTTTAGTAAATACAATTTTGAAACCACGTATAACCGTGAATACCGCGTTCTAACACACAGTTTTAAATTCAAAAAGCTAACTTAATATTTTTTGGAGAGTTATCAATTTTAATCAGACACATGTCATATTTATTAATCAATGAATGATTTACACTTAAATTATTATAGATCTCTTTTATGATATTTATCAAAAAGAGAGAGAGAGAGAGAGCTATCCAGTTTCACTAAATAAAACGGTCTGTAATTTCATGTAATTTTAATATATTTTGCAATCAATTAATATCTTAAGACATTTCAATAATGACAAAATTTAACTTGCATTTTGTCTCGTATTTACAATCTGGAGATAATATTGAATACATGCAGTTTCAAACAGAAAATGAGTAATATTTCAGGCATTTTAGCTAATATTTGATGTTGTTTGGATTATTTGTGTTTCGTTATAACTACTATGAATCAATATACTTCGTCTGTAGTTTTAAAATATAGTAAATGAACTACAATTTGTAACATATGGATAAGAATATTCTTGAAAGGAAACAGTATCGATTTTGAATATGTATAGTAGTTGATTACTTTTAATATCCCACCATGTATAAAAATTTTTAATTAAAATTTGATGGTTTATTTCAAATCATTTAAAGATTGATTTAATATTGAAAATTTTGAATATATGGACTACTATTGGATTTCAATAGGTTACTTTTAAATTTTCTATATTAGGATAATTAGTAATAAAACTTGTTTTAGAAATTTAGATTTGTTTTGTAAGCTTGTGGAAAATGCATTAATCTTTAGTACTTTAAATATCTTATAAGGTAAACATATAAAATAAAGTGTTATTGTGAGTTAATTATAATTAATAACTTATTATGAATACAATCACTAACTTTAATGAAAATGTTACTTTTATATACAATAGTAGTTATTTTAAAAATAAAATTTGGGCTTAATTTTTTAATAAGCCCTTTAATAATTTAACAATAAATCTATTATGTGTTGAGAATTGCGATTTCAAATATTTCTTCTTATAAAAATGTCTTTGTGATTTTATAAATTTGAATTATCGTGTATTTATTTTAATAGAAAATTTTATGCTATCTTAATTAATTTTGAATATCGGAACTTAGTATATTTCTTATTTGTAGTTATAATTATATGATTGTATATAATTTCGAATTTTTCTGTTAACAAAATATCACTTTAATGCAAAATGTTAAAAAGCTAATTTTGTACAATTAATGAGGATTTATATTATAAAATATAAAGAAATAAAACAAGCGAAACCCAAGTGACGCCTATATATGACATAGCACTGAAACATAAGTATCACATTTAGGGCAGATACATTTTTTGTATTGATGAACATTTTATTGCTGTGACTGCTGAAAATTTAAAACAGATGTTTAAAGATAATTGCTCATTAGATATTCTGTTATCATTCGAAAAATCTCAGACTTCACTGAAAATTTACTTCTGTAAATTTTTTACACGTATTTTCTCATACATGAATTTTGAATTTACGTGTAATAGCATATTCGTGATTATACACAATAAATCTGATTCTATGCACATTAAGCCCTTGTATTTAACTTTTCTTCAAAAGCAATTCTCATAAATTGCTGTTTTTTGAAATACTAAAAAGTTCCTTTTAATGTATAATGTCCCCATTATGGTTATTTCTTTTATATTTTAATGTCCCTTTTTTTAATTTATTTTATTTTTGAAGTATCGAGCGAAGTAGAAAAACTTTGTTTTCATTCCATATTTTAAGCAATGAAACATAAGTTGCAATATAAATTTTAAAATAAGGAAAACGTCTTATGATGATGGAATTTGATTATATTATAGGTTATAATAATGTAGTTAAGATAATTACAAATATCATTAAAATAATATATAGATATATATATACAAGTATATATATATATATATATATATATATATATATATAACTAAACTAAACTCCATGGCACGACAGCCCATGTGGCCAAGGCCTACAGTGCCCATAACTGTTTTCATAACTGAGGGCCTTGGGGTGCGAAGTATATGTCCCAGTTAGGTGTTCAGCCTAAAGAATGACCCCCAATGTTTAGTTCCCAAGCATGCTTGGGACTCAGTTAATCGTACCACTGAAGGGATGAAAGGCTGAGTAAATCTTGTCCAGCCCGACGATAGAACCTCGGACCTGATATGTAAATATATATATATATATATATATATATATATATATATATATATATATATATATATATATATATATATATATATATATATATATATATCCTTAAGAAATGTATATTCTGATAATCAAACAGGAAAATCAGGTCTTGATGTCATTATATTTAACGAGTTTATTTAAGATAAGAAAACGTGCTTTAGATTAGGAGGCTATAGAGAGCATTATGAAAACAAGATGTGAAATCAATTGATAAATAGGTTCAAATGTCAAATTCCATAAATTCCTCAAAATTCCACCTATTACACTCACTACCAGAAGTTAAGCACGGAGAGGAAAGTGCTAATTTCCGGAAGCCAATCAGAAGTTAAGAGGATGCAAATCGCAGCAGAGGAAGATGGAAGTATGCAAATATGTTAGGTAACAGCCAATTGCGCTTTCATGTCAAAAAAATATGCAAAATGAGCAGTCTTATAAGATACCAGTTTTATGAAGGGTTACAAAAGTTGATTGTGTGTGCTGATAGAAGGTGCTTAAAATTTTCGTACAATTTTTTTTCAAGACATACGTGTTTCTATGACTTCCAGAAGACGAATTGAAGATTCTGAACACTGCCGTGATGTGGGGTGCATTGAAGCAAGACAGTCGATCTCAGATGTTGCTCTTTTCTTCGGCGTTCATCATTCTGTAATTTTACGTTCATGGAAACAATTTCAAACCACACAGACAGTTGTCCGAAGGCCCATAGCCGGTTGCCCAAGGGTTACAAACCCCGCGGAATATTGCGATTTTAGCCAAGCGGAATCGCAGAGTGACCTCCACACGTGTGACATCTATGGTTACAGTGTCTATTGGTAAGGTGATATCAACAGCTACTGTACGTCAAAGATTATATATGGGTGGACTGTATGCCCGGGTACCTCGAGTTTGTGTTTGTCTATCCGTCCAATCTAGAGGGGCGCTATTATAGTGATGCCGGGAACATGTCAATTGGATTGTGTCTGACTGGGGCAATGACATGTTTACTGATGAGTCAAGATTTGCTCAGAAGCCAGATGACAAGTGTATAAGGATATGGCGTGAACAAGGAACACGCAATCAGCCCCAAAACAACACCGAATATCACGCATTCTGAGGTGGAAGCACTATGGTGTGGGCTGGAATTTCATTAGGTTACAACATACATTTTTAAACGGGGTTCTGTGACGACAGTCCTGTATCGAGATGAAGTCCTTAGAACCCATTGTGAGATTGTACGCTGCAGCAGTTGGTCCTACTTTTGTTTTAATGGACGATAACGCACGTCCCCATAGCTTCGTGCTTAACTTTTGGAAGTGAGTGTATGCCTAACCACATAAGCATTTCCGTTTATAAAACATACTTCTGAGTTTCTTTATAAATGGCAACTGATATCTTGTCATGCTGAAACATGTATGGGGCGCATAACTGGTTCGAGTTTCATCATTAAGTATATCTTACTTACAATGAATACGCATTCAAAGATTGTGATTAGTAGCCTAACATCTTCAATTCATAATGAGTCTTTAATTTAATGGGAAGTACAGTATTATGTGTGCAAAAAAAGTCATCAAAGGAGGACTAATGCCAATTATTAGTCGTCATTTCATTTATTAACAAGATGATCTGTGTTTGCAACATGTCAATCAGCCTTTTCCAGTTTTGACAAACTCTTAGCATAATATATAGGCTAAAGAACAACTTATAAGACTTTGAGTCGATCAGTGTCTTGCATTTTTTTCTAAAAGAAAAGATTTCTCAAGCCGTAAATAACATTCAGTGGCATTCTAATTATATCTGATACATTTTTTAACGTTTCCTATAACTCAAATCACATCATAATACACCAAACCATAATTTTTAGTGAATCATAATGCTGTTGCATTGTCTAGTCAACTTTTTTGAAACAAAACGTAAAAAATGAATACATTTTCTAACTGAAGCATTAGAAAAAACCGTGATTTTTATAGCTTTTTTGACACTTAATATGTTTTGTAACATATTATACAGCTGCATGAAAATAAGTAATCGAATTAAGATGTTCGTATTTTAATAAGCTCGTTAATGGTAATAATAATTTAATAAAAAGCTTGTTTTAATGAAGAATTAAAAAAACGGAAGATTCAAATGAAACTTAGAAAATAAAATTCAGTAGTAATATAAAAAGTAAAGAATTATTTTAAATAAAAATTCAAGTGAAAGAGATGAAAATCATATAACTGTTTTTGAATTCTTCTTTTGGCGGAACTATATGTCAATTTTTTCGCCCTTAAATATTTAGTTTATGCTTTTCAAGTATAGCAACTTGATCATAAATACGTCTATTGTTTTACTGGAAACTCCTTACTCTTGTTTTAGAAATGCATTGCACTAACTGAAGAGTTGACGGATGAAAATTTAATTTTAAAATTGGAAATTTAAAATAATCCAATTTTAAAATTAAATTTTCATACGTTATTTTAAACGAGTTATTTTCATGCTAATTTTAAAAGTGGAATTTTAATATTGGCTTGGATAGATTTTATGACCAAAATAAAATTTCTGCAGAATTAATAAAATGAATTAATAAAATATTTCGCTTCAACGGAAACTTCAAAACAATTCATAAACGATGCATTTGGTTAGCTTTACGACTTCTTTTATGAATATGAAATTTTTAAGAGATGTTTCATACAACCATTTAATTTTAAAACAATTTTTTGTATACTTTTTCAATAAGAAGTCAAACAGTTTTCAAGGGCTTGAATTTAAAATAACTTAAGATATCTTTTACATAAAAAACTTTTTGCCGCCCAACTTGTCTTGTGGTCAGCGTACTTGACTGCGGATAGGGAGGTCCTGAGTTCGAATCCCGGTTTGGGCATGGATGTAATTTCTCTCTCTATCTATCCTGTCTTTGTCTTTTCCTTGTATAAATGGGTTTTAAATGTTTGCCTAGCCTATAAACGGGTATGCACAATGGCATGTGCATGCTGATGAAGTCGGGCTCCACATCAAAATATGGTTCAGTTGGAAAAGTGGAGCAGCGCACCCCATAATAGAGGCCTAGCACATGTCAACAACGTAATATTTAGATATAATTTTGTTTTTTAATACTATATTATTTTCCAAGATTCTCTGTATCACTATTTATAAATACAGTTGACAAAATGTTTATTTGTACACTTCAATTTTAGAATTTTATAGCAAAATAAAATAAGGTAACTATGTTACAAATTGCAGAAATACATTCTATTGAGGTAAAATAATGATAAATATCAACAAAAAAAAACAATCACATAAACTTTAGTTGATTAATGTGAATAAAACTTTATAAAAACTGTACAAAAAGAGCACTTACTTAGTGACAAATTTTAAACATAATTATAATTATTTTATAGAAATCAAATACTTTGTATGCATTCCATTGGCTTTTACAATTGCTTCAAGACGTCTTGGCATTGATTCTATTAACTTTTTGGTGGTTTCTTGATCTATTTCTTCCCAAGCTTCCATGAGCGTTTCTTTCAAACTATTTTTACTTGTAATATTTTTTTTCGAACTTGAGCATCCAATAGCATTCACAAATTTTCAATTGGATTTATATCCGGGGATTGTGGTGGAGTTTCAAGGCGTCTTTGCGCATCATAAAGCAGCCATGTTTTAATAACTATCGCAGTATGTTTTGGATCGTTATCTTGTTGAAATAAGAAAGTGTCTCCGATACCCGATTTTCTAGCACTGTCTAATAAGTTATGCCGCAACACATCAATGTAACCTAAAGCTGTCATTTTTGTGTCAATAAAGTGTAATTTTCCAACCCCGTCATGAGCTACACAGCCCCAAACATTCACATTTCCACCACCATGTTTCAAGGTCTGAAGTACAATTTTACTATCAAGGGCTGTTTTATTTCTTCACCAGAATTTTCAGATGCAAGGGGTTAAAACTTACTTTCTCTGAAAAATTAACCTTTTTCCAGAAGTTCATCGGTTTGTCTTTGTATTTCATAGCAAAATCTAAGCGCTTTTTTCTATTAACTTCAGACATCATTGGTTTTTTACTCGGAGTTCTGTCCTTTAAACAAGCACTATGTAACACATTTCTTATTGTTTGAGCGGTCAGTTTAATGTTAGAAGATGCCAGAAGGTCATCTGCAATTTTCTGAGCAGAAATTTGTGGTTTTCTAAATAGCTGCTTTAAAAATACTTCGTTTATTTCTTGAAGTTAATTTACTCGGGCCACCTGGCCTGCGTTCATTTTCAACGAATCCAATATTTTTATATTTACTTACGATGTAACCAAGAGTTGTAAAGGGTAACTTAACCATCTTTTGAATTTCGCGATAAGATTTTCCACTTTTATTAAGGTTAACAATATGAGTTCTCATGTCTAAATACTTCTTTTGATTTCGTGGCCCTTTCTCCAATTTTCTGTGCGAGTGACTTTCGCTGTTAAAAAAGATAATCTTCAATATGTTTAATAAATACAAACTATCCAAAAAATTTACTATCATGTGAAAAATTTCCTGGAATGATAGTAATACTTACCGGAGATATAGGTGTACAAATATACTTTGTGCCAGAAATTTTCAAAGTTTGTAAGATTTAGGTTTTATTTTAAATTATTTCAAAATACTTTTTTCGTTTACTTAAAAATAAACAACAAACTCACGTTCACACATTGCAAGGAATAAAATAGCAGCTTATATTTTTCTAAACTTAAAAAAAAAGTGGTGTACAAACAAATCCTTTTGCTTACTGTAAGTATATTATATTTTTGTGAGAGTTTAAAATAGAAAAATTTAATTCCTAGAAATTATAAAGTACAAAAATTAATTTTAGAGATATTTTAATAATATTACATTAATTGTGTTTTCAATCATCTCAAATTTATTCAATTAAATATGAAGAAATATAATAATATATTTATAAATTGAGACTATATATTCTTTTTAGAACGTTCCTAATTTTTTTAAGTTGCATTCAGGTTTATTAATATTTTCAAGCAGTTTTAAATGCGATGCATCACATCAAAGAAAAAAATAAACAGAAAAAAAATCTTTGATACCAAAGCAAGAGCATGGAAAAGAAATTGCCAAAGGAGAAAGATATTTTATGATTTGCAAGGCGACACATTCTTCATCTAAATAG
The DNA here is from genome assembly GCA_037975125.1 of Latrodectus hesperus. Classification (NCBI taxonomy): domain Eukaryota; kingdom Metazoa; phylum Arthropoda; class Arachnida; order Araneae; family Theridiidae; genus Latrodectus; species Latrodectus hesperus. The sequence goes on from CM075862.1 coordinate 46,737,098, forward strand.
CTGAAATAACGTTTCACTCGAAAACGAGCTTTTTTGGCGTAAAAATTTCTTTTTGTTCTGGTAATATTTTTGCAGCATACTTTCTTCTCACATCTTTCCAGAAGGGGTGGAAACATTTTTGACTTATAAGTGGAGAGAAAAAAGAGAAACTTGCTCCGTTCACGCTCTGTGACTCTCAAACTCAATCTCAATATATCAAAGTTCATCACTTTTTTTTTCTTTTTCTTTTCTTGTACAAGGCACGGATAACAGAATGAATGGATAAAGTTGATAAAAAAGGAAGGTTAAAAAATGTGAATATATTTCATCCTAGTTGTGTATTTCACGCTCAACTTTTGAATTGATTACAGAAAAATCTGACAACTTGAATGGAAGCATAAATAAAAGATAGATTTGTTATAGGATGGACTGAATCACTCCCACAACCATTGGTCAGCGGGAATTTTCGCCGGACATTCTCAGCTGGATATTTCCCGTCAGGACAGGTTTCCGGAATTTGAAGAAAAAAGAATTACTGTCTAACTTTTGTTTACTGCTGTGGAAATTGAAAAACGCTTTACAGAGCTTGAAAAATAATGTCAGTTCTTTATTAGGATGTGAAGCATTTATTCAACGAAGTCTGAATTTATTTTCACTCCAAGATAGTACTTTATTTTTCTAGGTAAATAGAAACACGTTCTCTTTACTTGAAATTCAAATGGATTATTTCGATTGGAAGCTGCCAAATAAATGTTCCTGATTGGTAATGTAGTCATGGTAACTTTCCAAAGTGAAAAACTGTTGCTTTCAATTGAAGAGGTATTTCACAATTCTTTTCAAAAGTGTTTGCTTCGAATTTGTTTACACTAGTTCACTAGACGCTATTTAATCAATATGAAAAAAGCAATGAGATGAAAAAAAATTCTGAAAAGGAGTAAAATTAAATAAATAAAAAAACTGAAACCAATTAGAATTATTTTTCAATTTAAGACTCAATTTCTTAAAAAAAATACTTTTAAGAAATTGTAATAACTAACTGTATACGTCATAAATGCGTTTCCAGAGAATCTAAAATATTGTCTTTTGTTTTAAAACTAAAGAAAAAAAATGGTTACACAGAAAAATCTTAAATTATCGATTTAAAATACCATGTCCCTTTAGTCGGTCGCTAATTTAAAAATAATAACGAGAAAGATTAGAATTTAATTTTAAATTAATGAAGAAACATAGAATTTATCAAATAAGTTTTTAGGAAAGTTAAACATATTATTACATACAAATTACGAAAATATATCTATGCTGGAAATCTTTGAAAATATCATTAAGTTGTTGATTACATTTAATTTTCTTCTTAAATGATTGTTCTTTGTATATATAGATCAATTAAACATAGAACTATATGTATAAGATATCTTTTGAACTTCTCGAATCATCCCCACTCGATGTAAAACTCCAACTATACGAACTGTTACATTATGTTCAATGCTAAACATTAAATTATTTGAACACTGCTTATTATTGTTCACCAAATCTATTAGATACGAACAATCTGTTCAAATGATAAAATATATCAACACACTATATGAACGATGACGTAAAAATGGAAGAATTGCTGAACTGTTGGAACAATTTTAGTAGTTTCAGGAACAGTTAAAATATGCTAAAAAGAATCGATGTTTAGCTGGATATTTTAATGGTAGTCTAGAACAAAAATTTAAAGCTATGAAGAGAAGATATTTGGAATGACAGTTGGAGTTTTATAAGTGTTCAACATAATGCTAAAATGATTGAAGAAATTTATTTAAGAATAGAGTAAATTGAACACAGAAATGTGTGGTTATGAAGAGCAGAGAATGCGAATGAATCTCTAAGAGAAAAAAATGTTTCAAACAAGAAAACTACTGTTAAAATGCTTAGAAAAATAATGTACATTTTGAAAAACTTCGTGAAATTTTGAAAATAACTGAAATTCACTTTTTTGATAGCTAAAAAAGTTGGTGATAACAACTAACTGAAAACAAATCACTTTTTACGCAACCAGTTTGTTTCCTTCTTTGTCTTCATTTTTTTAAACAAAAGTTTTTTTTTTTAAATTATTTATTTAATTATGTTTTTTAAACCTAAAATTTAAGAACACCACTGGCCAAGCAAATTGCAGCATCAACAAAGACAAGAAATATCACAACAACATTTAATTTGTAGATAACATGTTGACCAAGTATCAAATGATTAAATTTATAGACTTCTGTGAAGTGCGGTTCCTGCCAATATCAGTAGCCAGAGATAGATTTTTGGAGATCACCGCTGCCACACGCCTCGGCATTGATTCACAGAGACTTTGGATGTGTTCTTGGGATACAGCAGACCAAGCAGCTTCCACATGTCAAAGATGATCTGGTGTGTCAGCTGGGAAAGTAATCTAAGTAAATCGTTGAGCAACCTGTGACCACATGTTTTCTATCGGCAAAAGATCCGGAGAGCGAGCCCGTCAGCGAAGTAATTCAATCTGGTGATTGATGAATAAGCCTTGGACAATGCGTGCCACATGTGGTTGCGCATTATCCAATATCCTATTGTTGTGTGTAAGCCCTGAAGGCAAGGAAGGGCAACTGACTCCTACACTTCGGAGATGTTGCGCTGACTGTTCATAGTACCGGCAATACGTATTAGAATTGTGCGAGAGTGATATTCAATACCAACCCATACCATAATATCCGGTTCAGAACAAGTATGGTGGTGCATAATGCAGCTGTTCAACATCCTCTCTCAGCGGTGTCTCTAGACTTGAATGCGACCGTCGTGGTGTTGCAGACAGAAGCGTGACTCCTCAGTAAACACAATTTCATTCCATTCTGCCGTCCACATCTGTCTTTCCTCGCACCAATGTTGGCGGAGACGTCCGTGGTTTTGCCACAAGGGTAGACGAAGTAATGGATGTCTTGCGGATAAATCACCCTGCTGTAAATGGCGTCGAATGGTACGCACAGACACTGGATGATACCTTACAGGCTAAATGTGTTGTACTTATGGTTCGTTATGTGGCTGAGCGATCCGTTACTACCATGCGTACAATTTGCCTGTCATAAAGTGAAGTGGTACATTGAGGTGGATGCGATCGAAATGGTCGGTCCATCGCACCCTCCTGCATACAACGAACACATACCTGCATTACAGTTGTTTGGTTTCGTCCAAAACGACCCCCGATTTCCCTGAAAGATAATCCACAATCTCGGTAAGCCACTATCCTTCCTCTATCGAAGTCGGATATTTGATCAAAAAATTATCGCTTTTTTCCTGGAGGCATAGCTGATCGTTTTTTTTTTCCTGAAAAAACAAATTGCCGAACTTGAAATATTTGAAATCTCCAAGCCTTAAATAGCGCTTTGAAGTGGTTCCACAGGCACGCGTGATGTGCGTCTCCGCTGAAATTCTAATCATTTGCATATCTCACCTCCGCTAATGCATGTTGTAAATTTCATGCTATTTGCATGCTTCTTTCAGGGTGTTGCATTCACTGGGGCTAGAAGTATATAAGAATACATCCGAGAGGTTATCTATGCACTTAATGCTCTTAAATTGTTTTATAGATCGCTTACAAATTGTGTTTGTATAAATTGCTTGAAAAATACACTTTATGTTGTTTTTCTATAGGGGTGCTCCGTGGCTGACTGGTCAAAGTATCACTCTGCTATTCGCTTGAGAGCGTAGGAGTGTGGGTTCGATTCCCACCGTGGCCCTGGGTGTTTTCTTCGTTATTCTTCTGTGGTTGTACATCTGTCATTGTGCTATTTGTCCTATAATGGACGAAGACTTACAAGCGGATCTCAAGAATCAAGCATACAAGTCTGAATATATATTATGTAATAAATAAAATAAAAAAAAATTCTATAGTAAATTGGATTATTTTATTGCAGAATTTAAGAATATTTATTTTATAATTTTTACAAACAGCAAATGAATGAAATTTCATATGAAATGAAATAATATTTTTCAGTTTTAGTGGATTTATTTTAGGAGTTTTAGCACACATCTTTATTTCAGCACCAATATCATAACTGTAACGAAATAGATATTTGATCACCTGATAGTAAGACCAATTTGTGTGGTTAGTTGGTTGAGTTTTATGGGGCAAGTTCCAAAAATAGAACAAGTTGCGTCAAGTCAGTTTGTGTAGGCAGAGCTGCAGACGAACATCAATTTTGACCTTCCATCAAGGTCAAAAGTGACACTTTGAATACCCTCGCTGAGCACATTCGGAACCGGAAGGGTGCAATATAGAAAAAGTAAAAGTATATGCAGTAAGGCCTATTTCAGACTTGAAGAAAATTAATAAATAAATTACAAAAATTACCCGATCACTTCTCAAAATAATCAAAAGCTCTTGCACATACGTTTTTGTTAGAATTACCAATTACATCATAATACATGATTCTCACAAAAACTAAACTACTAAGCTCTTAATTTACAAAAAATATTAAAGTTTAATCTTCGAAACTTACACTTTTCAGGCTCAACTTAGACTATTTAAACTTTACTTAGAGCTACTATGATAACTTTCGAAGCTAAATCTACGAAAGATAAAATTACAGAGTATCCCCACAGTAACATGAATTTATTTCTAATGCTTAAAAATATTAATCATTTTCAAAAGTAATTAGTTTGATAATTTAATTATTGATAGTTTTAAAATCTCATAAAATCCAACAATGTAAATAGAATTACTGTTTTTATTTAAGCTACTTGTGCATTACTCAAATATCCAATTACTAAGCAGATATTTTTTTACACAATGGATTATAAATATAAACTAAACTAGTTTTATAACCCCTTTAAACAAACACAATTTTTGAAACAACATGATGATTGCAAAATTTATACTTTTCGCTTTCATAACACTAGTAATATTTGTAAATGCGGTTTTGACTCCGAGAAGCACATGCACTCGTTTCTTGACTGCCAAAATTAATGTTATCCAAAGAAAAACCTCGTAAAAGAATACAGACAAATATTTAATTCTGCGAATTCTATTTTTTTTTGACATTTATGTAACCAAAATTGTTCTTTTTATGTATGAATGAGAAATTGCAATGTTGATTTATGCATCTTTTCGTGATATTATGCATTTTCTTTTTTTCAAATTTTCATCAGCTTTATACATTTTATACCCAGTGCAATATTAAATAGTGTACAGAAAGATAGATGTTTTTCTCTAAAAAATGTATACATTTATTTACTAAGTGTATCTGTTATAGTAAGTCCTCATAATAGTATCGTCAGTAAGTGGTTATTATTGAATTAGTATTTTATTGTTTTCACAAAGTTTTATTATGATATTAAAATAAAGACCATAAGAATCTTTATAATATTAAAATAATAGTTGTCAAAGCGAAATTGAATTGGAATTAATTTATCGAGAACAATAAATGTCATAAAATTGAAATTTGCTCATTATTAATGGTTTATCATTTAATGGTTGCTAATTAATTTCAATAATAAGTACTCTCGTAATTAAAATTAATGAGGGATTATATAATTCTGGTTGATCAGTTTATTACATTAAAATAATTATGGAAATCATTTTGCAAATTAAGATAGGGAATTTAGTTCCTTTGAAATAAAAATAATGAAGGTATAACAGTTGTTTTAAAGATTCAATTGCTAATAATTAAGATATCATTACAGCGACAGTTGGAAAGATTAAATTTGTATAATTATTTTAATTTTAGGTAGAAATATTTTCAAAGATTATATTTAATATTTTTGTTTCTCCTACATAGCTGTCAACGTCATCTGTAATTATATTCAATCGATGCAGAAGAATGGAAAATTAATGTCTGTTTTGAATTGTTAATTATAGTTATGTTAATTTACTATTGTTTAAACTTAAATTATATATATATATTATTATTATTGAAATATATATATATAGTGAATATGGTAACAAAATTGGTAACCATTCCCTGTTAGTATATAGCGATATCTATATTAAAAACAACATTTCACTTACTTCTTTAACAATAGTTATACTTATTTTCTACGATAAATTGTGTTTTTTATCGAAATTCAACCGCCCAACATGTCTTTGTCTTCCAATTCTATGAATAACTCTGTTCTTTTAAAATTTCTCATGCGATTTGTTAATTCTGTCTCGAACTTTGACTGGTTTATAAGATTTACAGAATTTACGTTTGCTCATATTTTAAAATTTTTATTTTATTCAGTGTTTCCTTATTATCAGTTAAGAGCTGTAATATGATTAATTTTTAAATATGACTAAATAAAATATATCAATTTATTATCCATGTTAATGTAGAAATTTTATGGTTAACTGCTCGAATTTTGTAGATTTAATGAATATTATTAAATGAAACTTTTTCAAAATTAAAATTCATAAATGAAATTCAATTCAAATTAGTTGTTTTGAATGAAAATGTGGCTTAAGGGTTTCACTGCACATTTTAGTATTCAAAGTTCTAATATCCCTTTAAACCACTATTTAATTTTTTTTTAATTTTATAGTCCTTGCCGATTTAAACTAACCATAATGTTTTGTCATATTTTTTTCATTTTGCATCTTCTCCTGTTCCATTGTGCAAATGTTAATGACTTGAATCTATAGGAAACGGCTTCAAAAACCGATTCTTTTCTCATTATACAAGAATCGTTTTATTAAGAAATGAACATTCACAACAGACATTCGAGGAAGAACTTCGCCTTGTTTGCAGCCGGTCGAAAAATGTGATTGTAAGGCTGGCAGCAAATTCGTCGACAAGTCAGATTTACAACGCCATTTCCATAGGATGTGACGTCGACGAAACATTATCTGATATCATGGATAATTTACACAAATTAGAATCGTAATAAAATGGCAAACTCAGGATCTCAACTGCAACGAAAAAAAAACTATTAAAATGGATTACTGCCTTTTGCTTACGCTTGTGTTGAGTGGATGTTTTTCAGTTTTTTACATTTACAATATTTCAACTTGATAATGCATCTATCATTTGTAGAAAGTCATTCTTGAAGTTATGGCATGATGAATATTCAACTACTTTATAACAGATTACTGCTGATTGGATATCGTCTTCGTTCATTTCGTTCATCGCTGTCTAATCGGATACTTTAGACTGAAAAGTTCGGAAATTCTTTACTGTTAGAAAATGAACAATTGCTGTTGCGTTTCGGATTTACAAACTCTCATTTTTTATGTCCTTCTTGCATCAGCATACTTCCTTGAACCTAGACCCAGAGTTGGGGTTTAAATGGAATAACCCTGATGGAAACGTTCGTCATTTAGAAGCGGAGATCAAGCAGAAGATTCTCAATATTTGGTCTGACAATACCTGACGTATCATTTCTCAACCAGGACATTAAAACAACGAAGTATTTAACGCACCCATGCCGCCTTTAGTAAACACGACGGAGTTTCGTTTATTTCTGGATTCGAACTCACACTCTAGCAACCGCAGTCATTGATTTTGTATACATAATACTAATTATTTTATTATGTGATGTGAATTCTTAAGAGTTATTCAGAATTCTATGTTACAATATCTAAATACAAATATATATATATAAATATATATAGAAAAATATATATATATATATATATATATATATATATATATATATATATATATATATATATATATATATATATATATATATATATATATATATATATATATATATAAAATTCTCGTGTCACAGTTTTCGTTGCCATACTCCTCCGAAACGGCTTGACCGATTTTGATGAAATTTTTTGTGCTTATCCGGTATCTCTGAGAATCGTCCAACATCTATTTTTCATCCCCCTAAATGTTAGGGGTAGTACAACCCTAATTTTTTTTAATTTTTTAGGTTAGTTCTGTAAGTTCCTAAGAGATGGCGGTTTAGCATCTAAGTTGCACAGGTATTCGGCAGATGGCGACGTGTTTATTTTTCTAGATTATACCATCTTCGAGAAAATTATCGTGCGCGCGCAAGCACGTGGTTAAATATAGAATTTACATACATTTTCATGATGTATAATGATACTATAACAATTTTTCGTGAATCATTTTCATAATTATACTTTGTATTGTGTTATTATTGTGCAGTATTCAGTTTGAATATTTTTAATATTATAAATGGTAAAATAAAATTTTATTTATTGCTGTTTTTCTCTACTAATTTTTATACCACCTCGAAAATATGTAAGTATTTCTTGATAGCCTTTTATTATTTTTTATTTTTATTTTATAATTTAATAATTATTAATTTATTCAGTAGAACATTTTGATCTAATTTATTTATTCAAATGATAAATTCTTTTAATTTTTTTTTATTTCAGTATAATGCCGCGGAAAAAAGTTTTAGTTTTAATATAATTTAAAATTAAAATAATAATAGTTCGATGTCAATGTTATCTACCTCATTTATAACAATTTATTTTTAGATGTCTTTAATTTATAAAGTATATTTTATAAGTAAGTCACTGATTACAAACTATAATTTAATATAAGATGAATAAAATGTAAATTCAGAAAGTATATGTTGATTTCTGCTTAATTTCAAAATTTCGATACTTTACCTATTACTATTAAATTTTGGTGAAACGTTTTATTTTTAATCTCCTATGAATGAACCTATTCTAAATTTTTTTAGAAAATATTAATTTGATTGAACCCAAGAATTAGTAAAAAATTGATTCAATGTATTTTAAATACTCAGCCACTGCAACGCGTGGCTGGGTCAGCTTGTATATATATAAATATATATATATAAATATATATATATATATATATATATATATATATATATATATATATATATATATATATATATATATATATATATATATATATATATATATATATATATATAAATATATATATATATATATATATATATATATATTTATATATATATATATATTTATATATATATATATATATATATATATATATATATATATATATATATATATATATATATATATATATATATATATATATATATATATATATATATATATATATATATATATATATATATATATATATATATATATATATATATATATATATATATATATATATATATATATATATATATATATATATATATATATACACACGCATATACGTACATTATACACATACACACATTACATAATATATGGCGTTTAGCTAATATACAATTTTTCAAATCATTTCAATTTCTCTGAATGAAATTGAAATGATTGCATAATTTGTACTTTCGAATTACTTGGTGAACTTAAGGGGATACACCATTCAATTTAAATAATGTATGCTATTCTACAATACATGTTTCTTTTACGACGTATTATGAAAATACATTTTAATATTCAAACGACGTCATTCAAAATTTATAACCGTGCATACATTTAATTAAAACTATTTTGCTGCAAACGTCTTTTATCATCCTAGAGAATTTCTGGGGTTAAGTAGGGTGTATCTCCATGCTTCAGCGGAGATGCCATCTTGAATAGGATACTTTCAATTACGTACGTGCCTAACTTATGGTTGAGCAAAGCCAAGTCCATTTTTAAGCAGCTACATGTTACTTGAACGTGGGGTAATATGACTTCGACTGAATTCCCTTCCGTTGTCATTACTTGTTTATATAGATTTCGTGATAAAAGCCGACTTTTCTTGGGAAATGAAATACGTAAATAATGGCAGCCATATAAGCCATATTTTTAACGTTATGCGGAAGTACAATCAATATAGTTTTACCTACATTTTCACGTAAAAATATTTTAATCTTTATCTATCGATTATCTATCTATCTATATCTATATCTATCTATCTATCTATATATATATATATATATATATATATATATATATATATATATACATATATATATATATATATATATATATATATATATATATATATATATATATATAAGACATATCTGCTATATCTAAGATTATATCCTTGACTGAATAGATAGAAATCATATTTAGAAAATATTAAGAAAATTAAAATATGTGGATAGTTATTGAAAAATAAATGGAAAAAATGAAAACTAACATTTATTATAAGGCATTTATAAAAAAGGAAAATTGCTAAGAGAATTCTAAATTTACTAAAAGAAAATTTACTTTTCTATATATGTTTGAATATATATATATATATATATATATATATATATATATATATATATATATATATATATATATATATGTTGCTAACATCAAGCTGCAATATTACTTAAAACATAATGAGTGCCCACTAGATTGGAGTGCTTAATATGTCATGTAAAGAGAGATATACAAGTAATTGAGGAGGGAGCTAGCTAAAAGATGTCTTTAAATAATCCTATTTGTAAGTAAATCTTTAAATATTAGTAAATTTAAGAACTTCTTCCTTCCCCACCTAAGCTACTTACTTGTCATTTGATAAATAAAATGGAATTGATAATAAATAAGAAGAGGGATATAACTCGAGACGCTTTCGGAATTCAGGAATGCGAATTTTAATTGTTTCGTTTTGAAAAGTGTATTAACGTATTAAGTAGCGTATTCTAAAGTAGTGAACGAGATTTAAGAATTATTTGTATAAGTATAAAGTATTTTCTTAATTTCGTTTTTAAAGAAACAATTATTTTCGTTTTGGGTGATTGGGTGAAGAGAAAGTAATAATTTCGTTATTGATAAAGTATTTTTATGTATAAAGTAATTAAGTGTTATAATTTGTAAGGTTTGGCTTCTGAGGGATTTAATAGAATTAGCAACACAGAATTGGGTGTCTCGCTACCTGAAGATGCTAAAATAATTTATTTAAAACGTATTATTACGGAACCAGATACGTATGATGAAGACTTTAGTAAGAGCTTATTATGTAGGATTACTGAAAATCGAATTGCATCAGAAATAGCCGCCAAAACGGGTGGCAGACCGTGAGCATGAACTTGAACGTTTACGTATCGAAAATAGAGTTCAAAATGTAAATATTTCAGATTTAAGTGACAACGATGAAAGTAAAAACGTACACACAAATTTTCGAAAGTTGATGCACGAATATAAAATCAAAGATGGGAATATTAATTTTTATTTATTTTCATTTGAACGGCAGGCAAGACGAATTGGGTTAAATGAGTATTGAGTGTCAAAATTATTGGGACTGCTCCCATATGAAATTACGCAACTAATAGCGCGTGAAAATGAAGATAATGCAAATAATTATAAATATAAAAAATCGTTATTGCTTAAGAGATATAGGTTAAGTGCTGATAAGTATAGATTTAGATTTTTGAATCATTTTAAAAAATCCGGAAAGTACATAGAAGGATTATTCATTCGAATTACAAAACTATTTTGAGGAATGGATAACGGGACTCGAGATTTCGGATATTAATAGTTTTAAAATTTTAATTATTACTGAACAATTAAAGAAACAAGTAAATTCAACAACTCGGGAACATTTTGTAGATGAATGGCCTAAAATTAATTCTCAAGACCAGTTAGCAGATAAATTGGATAGTTATGATAATTAATGTTCGAACTATTAATAGTTTTAAATTAAGAAACTCATTGAATTATAATTCTCGTAATGATAAATTTCAGGTAGAAAAGAAACCATTTCCGTTTAGTGAAAATAAAGGTAGGTGTTAATCGAAAAAAGGTAGTCAGTTCGGATATTCGAAATGAAAAAGGGGAATTTAAATGCTTTAATTGAAATGATTATGGTCATATAGCTCGTGAATGCGAGACGCCGAAGACTTTTGCTTACTGTAAGATATGTAAAAAACTAGGTCATTCTCAGCGAATGTGTAAGTTTGAAACCGATCAAAAGCGCGAGGGGAATAAATTATCTGTCAGTCAAAACAATTCGAATTCAACTGCATCGCTGACGCGCACGAATTACTTAAAAGATGCTTACATTTATGGAAATAAAATGGTTGCATTAATTGACACAGGAAGCAGCTGTTGCCTCTTAACAGAAAGTATCGCAATAAAAATGAATCTGAGTATGACACCAGATAGCAGTTATTTATTTTGGTTTTGGAAATCAAATTAACCCAGTAACTAAGGCTCTTGGAAAAGCCGTAGTAAATATTTGTGTAGATGATGTAGTTAAGAATTTATTATTTTATTAATTGTCGAAGAAATTCCCAATCATGCGATTTAATTTTAGGAAGAACATGGTTAGATTTACTATACATTGCTTTTACGTGTATTGCGGGTAATCTAAAATTTGGATACTCAAATGATGGCGTTTGTTCAGAAATTTAAGTACATATAAAGGAAAATACATTTAAATCAGTAACATTAAATGAAAAAGAAATCGAAAGCAAATTAATTAATTTTGAGTGAGAATTGAAGAAACCGAAAATTCAAGAGTTAAAATTTTAGTCAAAAGTATAAGACAAAATTTCGATTCTATTCTTGAAGTAGTTAAAGGTGAAACAATTGTACCAGTAATAACTAAAGATAAATTTAACTTAAAAAATAGGAAAGGTCAGTGTTTAGATAGAGGAATGGAAGTAAATGAGGAAAGCTTAACCTTATTTAATGAAGTTAAAAGTAATAATGAAGAAAAGTTGAAGTTATAACAATTAGCAAAGAGAAGTCTCCTATTTTAATGAAAGATATTAATTTCGACAAATCCTTAGAAAGTGATAAAAAAATTGGAACATTTGAATTTATTAAATAAATATCGAGCATGTTTAACTTTAATTATAAGCGAGTTATGCTGCACGAATTTATGCAAAATGGACATTAAATAAGTAGATGGCAGTGAACCAATTTTTCATATAAACCGTATAAAATCAATTCTGAAGAGGATGCACATAAAAGAAACTGTGTCCGAATGAAAGAGTTATGGGATAGTTTCAGATAGAGAAGATCTCCTTATTCTAGTCCTGTATTATTAGTTAAGATAAAGACAAGGAAACAGCTATTGGTTAACGATTACAGAAAATTAAACTCTCCGTCGGTCAAGGATAAATTTCCATTACCCACAATTGATGGCATTTTAGAATGTCTAGCAGGAAGCCAATTTTATACTACTTTGGGTTTAGCTAGTGTTTACTTATGTTATCATTGACTGAAGAAGCTAAACTGAAAACTGCTTTCCTAACTCCAGAAGATACAGGTCAATTTGAGCGAATGATCTTTGGATTGGCCAATGCTTCAGCAGAATTCCAAAGACTCAGAAATCTTGTTTTGGGCCCATTGTTCAACAAAAAAGTATTGTGTTACTTAGACGATATATTGATTCCAGCTAAAACATGGATTGAAATGATACAAAACCTTCCTGAAGTATTTTAATGCTTAAGGAAAGCCAATTTAATTTTAAAACTACCAAAATGTGAATTTGGAAAGTTAAATTTCTTAGTTTCATATTTAGTAGAGATGGTTTGAAACCTGGACCACGTGAAGTAGCAGCTATTGAAACATTTCCTGTTCCGAAAAATACGCACGACATCCAAAGAGTTGTTAGACTTACTAGTTTTTTTTAAAAAGATTTGTTCCTAAGTATTCTTCTAAGGCAGCACCATTGTCTGAACTTACAAAAAAGATGCAGGGTTTGTTTGGAAAAAAAGAGCAAAACGAGGCTTTCGAGGAACGTAAAATTAATCTTATTAAAGCACCAATTCTAGCTCATTATGATACACAAAGTGGAACTGAGGTACATTGTGAAGCAAGTTCAATTGGATTGACCGGAATGTTGTTTCAAAGAGATAGTAAGAGGAATTGGAGGATGGTTTACTGCGTTAGCAAGAAAACTACGGAAACAGAACAAAAGTACCATTCGAGTAAATTAGAGTTGATGTCAATTGCTTAGACATTAGAAAGGTTAAGGCAGTTTCTGATAGGAATAAAATTTACAATCGTTATATACTGTCAAGTATATCTAAACGCTAAAAAGTCATCAAATCCTCAAAGGCAAGATGACTTAACCTCATGCAAGACTACGATTTTGAGATCCGGCATAGATCAGGTGAACGAATGAAACACGTAGATGCACTAAGCAGAGCAGCTGTTGATGAGCCAGAAGATACTTTGCACAGTATTATTGGAGAAAATTTGAAGTTTGTGTTACCTTGACTACAGCAGAACAAGTTTTAATAATGCAAAATTCAGACATGGAACTACGTAAATTAATAGAGATATTCAAGAAGAAGTAAGAAGACAGGTCCTAATCTGAAAAGAAAATGATTAAAGGATATGTTTTCAAGCGGAATAAGATTTATAGAAAACACAAGGTTAAGGATAAAGAAATTTTATGTAATACCTAAATCAATGAGGAAAAGTATAGTAGTTAGATTCCACGGGCTCATGGGACATTTTTCTGTCGACCGAACTGTTAATAAAATAAAAGAATTGTATTGGTTTACATCTATGAAGTGTTACCTAAAAAGACATATTGCAATGTGTTTTGAGTGTTTGCTGAACAAAGTTCCAGGAGGAAAAAAGCAGGGATTTTTGAACACTCAAGCAACAGGTTACCCTATGAAAACTCAGCCAAAATACAGAGAAACATTAATAATTACTCAAGTATTACGTGGTGACACTTACAGAATGACTCAGTTACAAGAAAAGGAGAAGGAACACTTTTTCACAACCACCGCCCTCGTAAGTCAATTAAAACCTTAGAGAATTTATGCCGACAAAAATGATTCCTGTGATAATGAAGTTGAACTTTGAATTTAGTGAACTTTCATTTAATTAAACGTTTTTCATACTAAATTGAACTTTTTACAGTATTTTCTATTGAATATATTGTATAATTTTCATTATGTACTAATTATTTCTTTTCTTTCATGAATAGATTAGCAAATATAAAATTAGTATAATTTCTAAAATTTTGCTAAATTTGATGGTTAAAAATAGTATATCTACTGAAGAAATATTAAGATTTGTAAGTATGTTTATATTTTTATTTTGTGATATTTTGAAACTTTAGTGTGCATTATTTTTAGTTTATTAATATCCATATAGTAGTATTGCTTGTATTAACCATGAGATTAATCGGTCAGTCTGGCCGAATGTTAACCTCAAGCTGTAATATTACTTAAAAAATAATGAGTAGACCACTAGATTGCAGTGCTTAATATGTCATGTTAAGAGAGATTTACAAGTAATTGAGGAGGGAGAGCGTGTGAAGGAGTTCACTATGATGGAGCTAGCTAAAAGATGTCCTTAAATAATCCTAATAAAATGGAATATATATGTATATATATATATATATATATATATATACATATATATATATATATATATATATATATATATATATATATATATATATATATTCAAACGTGTATACAAAAGTAAATTTTCTTTTAGTAAATTTAAAATTCTCTTAGCAATTTTTTTTATCAATGCGTTATAATAAATGTTCTTTTTTTATTTTTCAATAACTTTCCTCACATTTTAATTTTTTAAATTTTCTAGACATGATTTCTATCTATACAGTCAAGATATAAAAGGATATTATCTTAGATGTAGCAGATGTACTCGGATTAAGAAGTTCCATTATTTTTAACGTAATGGATGGAATTCTATTGAAAGATGTTCTTAAATATACGTGGGAGAAGACTTATAGGAATAAATACTCATAAATGGCATACATATTCACAGATCAATTTAAGGAAGAAACGCGTAAAATACAACAATTATATCTAAATCCAGTAGTAAAGTGTATTTCGTGATCCACTTTTTTTATTTTGATGGAAGATTTTTATAGACGTTGAGTGCATTCAGGAGTTGCAAGGAAGAAAATGCCTGAGAATTCTATGCGTCCACTCGGTCCGATGTGCATTTTGTAGCCAGAAGTTTAGCAGTTTTCTAACGTTTTCTACTATGGTTTGTATTGATTTGTTTGTTTGTCTCCCAATGGTCATTTTGTCACATACTTACACCTATTAGATAGGGACATATGATTTAAAGTGAAATCCGAGCCACTACAAATATTCAAGATTGAAGTGGGCTTCCAAGCCATGAACTATTGTTTCAAAAGCCAGAGCGCTAACCATTCGCGTGACATTCGGAGAGGGGGATAGAATTGAACTAAGAATTTCGAATTCCTTAATGTGAGTTTCGAGTTCCAATAGACCATGGATACTTTGATGTCTTCGTCTTAATTATAATTTTTCATTTTGACTATGTTATTCCCTTGAGAATACAATAAAACCTTACTAATGTCTAAATATGGAAAGAGATAAACGAATGCTGACACAACTTTCAGTGTGAATCAATTATGCGAAAACTTAATTAAATCTTACTTAAACACAGCAATTCAAGCGCTTGGTTTACATTGGTATTTTTTCACGATTAAATTTTGAACAGCCCAAGGTAAGTTTGATTTTTGTGTTTTAATAAAATTTGTGAAAAATTATTATTATGTTAATTATACTACTTATGATGCTTCTATCTCGCCTTATATAAAAATAATTTTTTGTGCTATAGTTTTCAATGTAAACTCTTTTTAATGAAAATAAGTGCGTAATCTGCTTAAATAATCAAGAAATATTTAAATTGCTTGAATGTTTTTTATGATTTATATTAAACTCATATTGATAAATAATCAATTCATCAATGCTTCAATTGAAAAACATAAAATTTTTATTTTTTAAATATATTTATAATATTATATTGATAGTTAAGGAGATAAGAAAAATATTTATAGTTGTGTTCATATTTATGATTACATATTATGAAAGATGCAAAAAATTATTTTTATTTCCTCTTTAATGAACATTTTAAACATTATTGTAAATAATAATCTACATTACACTTCTAAAATACTTATAACTGATTCATTGTAATGTATACTGTATTTCATATTTACAAAAACTAGCTTTCAAAAAATGAGATTCTGACATTAAAATAATTTTTCGTATATTACGAATATTACTTTTGTCTTAAAAAAACATGAAGTTAAAGTTTAAGTATTTTTTTAGGTTCCACTCAATAACTCATTTGGCTTAACAATTCTAATTTCATTACGCTGGAAGTGATTAACAAGTGTTCTCATTTTTATTATGTATAGTTCTTTTAAAAATTTATTGAACTGAAACAAATTTATGGTTATTTAAAAATAATATTGTTTCTATTTAATGCTTGTGATTGTAAGCAACTTAACATAAAGAATTATGTATGTTTTGAAAAAGATTTCGTGAATTTTATATTGTATTTTTTAAATTTTTTTCTAATGAAATTGGTTTAAAAATTTTAATTTAAAATAATTTTGAGCACAGAAGTTCTCTCTCTTTTTTATCATTAGGAACTATCAGAAATTGTATGATAAATAATTGCTTTATAAATTTAGATACAATTATAAGTGTACAAAATGCATCTAACAGTATTAAATAATTAACGTACATAATATTTTTAAACTATACTTATCCTCCATTCAAAATTAGTAATTTTCATTATATAACAATGAAAGGAAATTTCTTTTTAAATAAATAAGCGAAAATTGTTGCTCCCTAATAATTAAAATTTTATTCTTATATACGATAATTTATTTTCTATTCGTCTTTTAAATACAGTGTTTTTTTAAACACACTTTTTTTGCGATGCTAACAGGCAAAACTTTCTATCAGAAAACACATCCAATTTTTAATAATTTATTGAATCACATATTTAAATGTTCTCAATTTTTTTTAATTTTTAATTTTGGTGAAAATATTAATCTACTCTACCAGATTGTAAAAACCAACTAAGCGTTAAATTAATGTTTTAAGGGAAAACAATGTTAAATTAACAGGTAATTATTTTTTAATCATTGCTGAATTTAAAAAAAGGAATTTCTCAAGAGAAGAAATAAGCTAAGAAAAAAAGTTTTGAGCAATTGTCTTATCTATTTCTTTTAGAAAATTTCTATTTTCATTGCAAATGGTAAGCCATATTGCAAGTAATTACCATAAATTTAAAGCTGTCTCTGTTATATTTTTTTGAAAAAAAATTTCTAAGAAAACACTAAGCTTTCTTAATTTACTTCAAAAGCCAAATTTTTCTGAAAAATAAGAAAGAACATTGTATAGAATATGAATTTTTAATCACTGCGTTATAATTTTAAAAGCATTTATGTGAAAACGTGTCACGAAGTAATTAGTTTTAGAATTAACTTTTCAGAGATTTAACATAAATAAATTTATAACAAATAACTGTTTCAACGACATCTCAATATATTTTAATTACTTTTTTTAAAAACATTTAAGAAATAACCTACAGTAAATAACAATTTCTAATATCAAAATATTGCATAAAAAATATAAAACTTATCGGTAATAATTTACAATTGGGTACCACTGTATTTTTTGGCGATGTTTTTGATTCCAAGATGTGACTAAAAACATAGCCTTTGCTACTACACAAGCTAATGTAGTTTCCAAGGATACCAGAAATTTAATTTATCATCAAAAATTTTGGATTCTGTGTAGAATTGACTACACCTTGTGGTTTGGCAATAGCCAAACAAGGGATATATAAATTTTGCAGTAATTAAAAAAATAATCAAATATATGTTGCATTTCCATAAAAATAAACTATTTAAATAATTTTTGTTTTTATCTGTTCTTGAGTATGATCTAAATAAATATACATGGGATAAGACACTACATTCCCTCTATAGTCCATTCATTATCTTTATCTGACATGGCGTAGTGTAGTGGACAGCCTAAAGCTCTTAAAAGCTGTTGTGAAGAATTTTTACAGCATATTTTACGTATTCATATATATATATATATATATATATATATATATATATATATATATATATATATATATATATATATATATATATATATATATATATATATATATATATATATATATATATATATATATATATATATAATAACAGCTTTAATTAGCATTTAGATATCGAAAGGAAAGTATCAAATGTTGAAAAAGTTCATCTCACTTTCTGTATTCTGTATTAGGAATAAACAATGTAAATACTTGTTACTCTCAATTTTCCTGGAACCAGGGGGTACGCGTACCTTCCTGGGGCTTGATCAGCCACCAGGCGCGTCGGCAGGTGGTGGATAGCCGAATGTCCTGTAGGAATGACAGGATAGCCTTGAATATAGAATCAGAGGCCGTGAACCAGCTCCCGTAAGCCCTGGTGTTATGCGACCCGTGCCTAGGGTTATTTGGCACCGCGGTATATGGTGTCTTAACGGAGCCTCTAGTTGCCTGGCGAACTTCTAGAGTAATTTGTCTTGCTCCAGTAACTCAGGCAATGCTGGGTGGACTGTCATGTTACCTGAGCTTATTAACTGTTATTTCATGGCTGAAAAGACATTAAAAATAACAAACCTTTCTGCATTTGCAGGTGAAACCTCTGAAGCAGACCTTGCTGAAAAAGACAAGGGAACACAGAGGCAATCTAGTGAAGGGGCAGCAATGAATCCTTCACAGGAGGTAGAAATGAACTCCAAACCTTCTTCTGGTGAGAGTCAGGAAGCTATTGCTAGCATGACTGACTCTCTGACCAGAATCAAGCTTAAAAAGAGACTTTCTGGTGCCCAGAAAAGGAACTGGTAAAGGAACGCAAAATCGCTGAGGGGACTTGGGTTGAAAAACCCAAGGCAACCAAAGGCGAGAAGCGTCCCGCCAACCGGACGAACCAGGGCAAGGCCGGAAAGGCTGCCAAGAGAGAAGGAGCTGGGGGATTTACTTACAGGGCGGCTCTCACGGCGATCAAGATGGCTGTGCTCTTAGAGGGTCATCCGGAAAAACGGTTAACAGAGGAACAGGCCTTCGACCTGGAACTCTTGTTAACCAAGAAAATAGGAAGGAATGAGGAGGGTTTTGCCCCAACCTTCCTATCCTGTAAACTTGAGAATTGGGCACTGATTATCAATGTGCAGATCTGGAGAGCTCAAAGTGGCTGGAACAAAATGTCAGTGACATAAGACCTTGGCAGGAGCAAAAACTCTTGATGGGTGAGGCATGGAAACTTGTCAGAACCACTAAGATAATTGCAAAACTGCCGAAAATCTGTAGTAAACTGGAGCCTAAAGAGTTTCTGGGAAAAATCGAGGCTCAGAACGGTGGGGTCACTCCAATGGAGTGGAACGTTCTTAACATTAAGAACGACCCATCTGGGCAGACCATCGTTCTTAGTGTGCCTGAACTAGATGCTGCCACACTTGGTGTAAGGGGATATAAGTTTCATATTGGACTTCACCAAGTGCAGGCTAAAGTACTTGACAAACCTGCTCCTGCTGATGGGGGTAAAGGTAGTTCAAGCCAACCTCCACCACAGTAGAAGTGGTACTACTAACCTCAGTAAGAAGTTTCTTGCTGGGGATATACACCTGGTCCTGATTCAGGAACCCTGGTTGGTTAAGGGGAGAATCAGTGGCCTCAAAGGAACTAAAGGTAAGCTTATCTATTGTACTAATGGTAACGCTAGAACTTGTATACTCTTACATAAAAACATTGAGGTTTTACCCCTCTCTAAATTTATCCTTAGGGACCTGACAGCTGTGAAAGTCAGACTCAACATAGAGGGTAGGGACAGAGAAATTGTTTTTGGCTCTGAGTACCTGCCCTATGAAGAGAAGGCTCCACCTGACCATTCTCTGCACAAACTGATGAACTTTTGCAGAGATAACAACTTACAGGTAGTCCGTAGGACTAGACTGTATTGCTCACCATGTTGTCTGGGGAAGTACGGACACAAATAAAAGAGGTGAGTACCTTTTAGAATTCATTCTTAACTACGGGTTAGATATTCTAAATAAGGGCAACAAACCAACTTTCATTACTTCCAATCGATCTGAAGTAATTGACATTACTATAGCGACAACGCTGATTAGTAAAAAATATCAAAAATTGGAAAGTAGATGGCAGACCTTCTGGCTCAGATCATCAAAACATCCATTTTGAAATTCACTCTAATGTGTGTCTGGATCGCATATTCAGAGACCCAGTTAGGACGGACTGGAAGAAATTCCAGGAGGAACTGACTGGGTTGGTTGAGCTCGGGAACAGACCTATTAGAGACAACTACGATCTAGAAGTTACAGCAGACCTTCTGCAGAGTAGTATTCTAGATTCTTATCATAACAATTGCCCTATTCGCACTAGGAGAGCTAAACTCCAATGTCCTTGGTGGAATGACTCTCTAGCAGCCGAAAGAGCAAATGTTAGAAAACCTTTTAATAAAGCCAAGAAAAATGGTGAATGGGAGAACTATAAAACGGCCCTCACTAATTATAACAAACTTGTTAGAAAAAGCAAAATTAACTCCTGGAGGAAGTTCTGTGAAGAAATATATTCTATTTCTGAAGAAGCTAGACTCCTAAAACTCCTTAAAAGGGATGAACCTATTTTGGTTGGCACCCTAAAGGACGAGGAGGTTAATTTTGCTGCTTCCGGGAAAGAGGTTATGGAAATTATGACCAAAACCCACTTTCCAGGAGCTAGAGATATTTATAGCAACGAAAAGGAGCACTGCATTGGCTCTTTGCAAAGAGTCAATAGCGATCAATGGACCATCGCTAAAAATATCGTTAACTACAACATTGTTAAATGGGCAATCTTTGCCTTTAAACCTCTAAAAAGCCCAGGGCCTGATGGAATTATGCCCATCATGATCCAGAAGGCAGAGGAGGTTGTCATACCAGTGCTAACTAGAATTTACAGAACTAGCTTAGCACTGGGTTACATACCAAAGATGTGGCAAAAGACCAGGATTGTTTTCATTCCTAAACCTGGCAAGGACACCTATGACCAGGCCAAGTCTTACAGACCAATCAGTCTTTCTTCATTCTTTCTTAAAATTATGGAGAAAAGCATTGATCGGCATATTACAGATTACTTGGGTAGTAATAGTCCCTTGCATGCTCTTCAATTTGCCTATCAACCCGGCAAATCTACAGAAACCGCTCTACATCAGCTAGTTTCCAAGATTGAAACCACTCTGGATCAAAAAGATATTGCCTTGGCAACTTTCCTCGACATCCAGGGTGCCTTTGATAACACTTCCCATCCATCCATCCTCAATGCACTTAGAGGGGCAGGGATTAATCAGACCCTGTGTACTTGAATTCGAGGCCTTAATTTCGGATAGATGTATACAAATGAACATCTTCGGTGAATCATTTGAAAAAAAGACTACTAGAGGTTGTCCTCAAGGAGGTGTTCTGTCACCATTACTTTGGAACCTAGTTGTAAATAGCCTTATAAAACATCTAAATGATAGGGGTTATTATACGCAAGGATATGCTGATGACATTGTCATCCTTATCCTTGGCAAAGATTTCGACATAACTTGCCATCTCATGCAGGATGCTCTAAGTTATGTAGGTCAATGGTGCATGGATAGGGACCTGATGGTTAATCCTTAGAAAACCTTGAAAACCTTGTACCTTTTACACGCAAAAAGAAACGGAAATGTTTTTTCATACCAAGACTTTTTGATGTTGAAATCAATGTGGCTTCAGAGGTGAAGTATCTGGGCATTTATTTAGACCAGAAACTCACCTGGAATAAGCACATTGATGATAAAATTAACAGAGCAAAGAAAAGCATTATGATTTGCAGGCGAATGCTTGGTAAAAACTGGGGTTTACATCCAAAACTGATGTTATGGATGTACACAGCTATTGTCAGGCCCATTCTCACATATGCCTGTGTGATCTGGTGGCGTAAGGTGGAACAGAAGACTGTGATTGACAGACTAGGAGCTCTACAAAGACTGGCCTGTCTCTGCATCACGGGAGCAATGTCCACCACGCCAACCAGAGCATTGGAGGTTGTGTTGGATCTGACTCTCTTGGACATCTTCATCTGCAGCACTGCCAGAATGACTGCTTAGAGAATGAAGCTGCAAAACTACTGGTACGACCAGCCTGTTGCCAAAGGGCACAGGGGCATTACCAGGAAAATTCAAGATCCTACTTTCCTGATGCCTTCAGACATCATGAAAAAATCATACATGTTTGATAGGACATTTGAAATAGTTTTTCCAACTAGAGACGAATGAGATAACAACATGTTTGAAACTAAAACAGGAGATCTAATCTGGTACACAGATGGATCACTGAAGAACAGCCTCTCAGAACTGGGAGTATGTGGCGTGTCACCAAGAATCAGCCTGTCTGTAAGCCTTGGGCGATACGCTACTGTCTTCCAGGCAGAAGTTTTGGCCATTAATATTTTTGGCCATTAAGTTTTGGCCGTTTGCGACTAAATATGAGGAAGGGCTACTACGATAAGCGGATTCTCATTTTTAGTGGCAGTTAAGCCGCTTTAAAAGCGCTTAATTCTTTCGAAATCAAATCGAAAATGATTTTGGAATGTAGAAACCTTCTTACAGAACTGGCAACTTGAAACAAGGTGATCCTTGTATGGGTGCCAAGGCACAAAGGTATCGAAGGTAATGAAAGGGCTGATGAGCTTGCTAAACAAGGATCGTCTTTTGTTCCCATTGGTGCAGAACCTTTTTGTGGGATCAATTTGAAGACCGCAAAAACCAATGTTCTTAGATGGGAGAGACGGAAGATGTATGAAGCTTGGCTCAACACTCCTGGTCAAACCCATGTTAAAAGTATGATTTGTGGATCATCAGTGAGGATTGCCTCTGCAATTCTTAGATGCTCTAGGCAGAAGATACGTTTAATCGTAGGCTTCATAACTGGGCACTACTATTTCAGAAAACACCTCCATAAAATGGGACTGTTTCAGCAAGACCCTATCTGCAGGAAATGTCATACGCAAGAGGAAACGGCCAAGCACATCATTTACGAATGCGAGGCTCTTGCCCTCCGTAGATTAACTTCTTTAGGCATCATCCATACTAGAGAGTTACATCTAGACTCCATTATAGCAGTTATCGGACTTTATTAATAAAGTGGGTGACCCGAGTAACTAGAACTAGGAAACATTGGATTTGGAGTTAATGGTACAAAATGCTGATTAAAGCAGAGGTGCCAATGACATACAAACCCAATCTTAAGAAGAAGAAGAAGATACTCTCAATTTTTAACAATTACAATTATTATAGTGTTTTTCAAAATACTTTTGATATCTAGGTAATTTTCAAATTTTAATAATATTAGTTGATTTGGTCAAAATATTTTTGATATCTAGATCTGCTAGGTAAATTGAGGATTCCTTATAATTTTAAATATGACGTATTTCAGATCACATAGTAAAGTAATATCGCACTTTATAAATGCGTCATCGATTGGATTAAATAACGATACGCTATTTTTAGAGTGATAAAAGCAGTATTAATTTAAATTACTTTTGATTCTTTATTAATATTTGAAATAATCAGGGGGAAAATATATTAATATATTTTTATACAATTTCAAGTTTATAAGGGCATTCCGAACTGTTATATCTGAGCAATGTTGTATGACATGTATAAGATGATTACGGAAAAGTATACGGTAAATGTCGATGAATTATGTGATGGTATTGGGATCGATTTGAAGTTATATCCTTTTGTTGAAAGCACATAATTTTCAAACATCCTTTTATCCATCATTGAGAACACAGAATCTTCTCTGAGCAATTAACTTTCTGATAATGAATCCATTTATAACATGGGCTTAAATATACGATCTTTTTAAATAATATGTGAATTATAGATATAATAGTAATATTTTTATAACCTATACATCATATTGTTGTGATCTTATCTTTAATATATTATTTGATTTATGTGAGGAATATTATGGAGCTTTTATTTACTTACAGATGACCGGCCACGCTGACGTCAGCAGAAAAAGAAGATTTTCAACAATATATGCTATGAAAGAAGGGCCTATGTGCATTTCTCATCAAAGTTGTATTATATCTGGATACGTCGACGTTTTATTTGGCAATTGAGTCCACCGCACCCTTAGTCTGAAAGATAAAAAAAATATGTCAACATTTTATTCACTCAGTTTCTTACACTTTAATAACATTCTGATTTTCCTTCTTTCCAAATTAATATTTTTAAGTATTATCCATAGTACGAAAATGAATTCAGTTTATAAGAGGATGTTTGAGAATATCAAATATTGATCGTAAGTACAAAATACTTATTTTCGTAAAAAAAAGTGTATTTTTAACATCATGGTAAATATTTCATTATTAATTTAAAATACAAAAAACATATTGTTAAAATGTAATGATAAAATAAACTCTATTGTTGTATCTGCATATTTACCTGTATCTAACCCAGAGTTAGGCTTTACAATTTAGGTTTAGTTAGCCGGGTGGTAGTTTTCGGGATTTGGAAACAGAGACCAAACAGAAACTTGACCTGCTACACCCAGAGGTATTGCTTCACTCAGAAGACATTGCGGCAAAGGACTTTAGTAAACGCGATGAACTTTGGGTTAAGTCAGGTTTCGAACTCACTTCCCCCCGATAATGAGAACGAAGTCCAAACCAACCAGGCCTGGCTGTCATAGCATCGAAATTTGGAAGCAGATCGATCAACAAAAAAACCTTCTTTAAAGTAAAATGAATTTGTTTTGATTTTTTCCGCCATTCTATAGACATTTCTTGCTTATAAGATTTAATTTGACTAGGACCTACAGATTAAAGTGCATTAACCACTGCGACAAACATCTATGTTTATATTGAGTATAACTATAAACTTATAAATTATGAATGATTTAAACTTATGAGGAGGAATAGTTGACAAATGAATGATCTTCATCTTTGAAAATTGTAAAGGTATGATGTAGAAATTGCAAATTCGTTACAAAAACTGTTGAAAATGGTTCGGTGTGATAGATTCAAAATATTAATCAATTACAATTATACCACGTAAGGAAAATTGAATGTTACTTTTAAGTGCTTGGATAGGCATGCCATTAAAAGCAATATGAGTAATAGTGTCAATGGACGTTATTAGAAACCTTTTTCGCAGTATATATATATATATATATATATATATATATATATATATATATATAATATTTTTATTAATGTAACAAATTATAACCTTGATATTTTTGCAATGATTGATTATTAAGAATACTTTTTCTTTCTGATAAGTTTTTCTTTATTTAAAAATTAAAAGGGGTAAAACTAATAACTTTTTTCAGTGAGTAACTTAGTGAGTGTCTTCAATTTATATATATATAATAGAGATCAAGTAGAAGTCCCTGAAACTTGCTACCACCCCTGGAGACGTAATTTTTCTTAAGGGACATTGGTATTGCAATTATTACACTCACGAAAATTCCATTAGTGATAACATTAAATTAATGCCTGGATCGGTTGTAGGATATGTTGTCTTTTTATAAGAGAACAATGCCTTTTCTAAATGCCACAGTTCATTTTATATTAACAATTATAGTTAATCAAAGTTATAGTCAATCAATTTATAAATTTAAATAGAATATTTAGTATAATATGACTAAATTTCATTTAGTATAATTGGAACTACATTCTAAACTTTTTTAGACTGATTTGAAAAAAAAAAACATAAAAACAAATTGTCTTTTCATAATTTATATCGACAAATGCCTTTTTACTTAAATGTACACCATTCACATAACTGCTTATGTAGTGCAATAAACTGAAAGTTACTTTTAGAAATGATCAGAATATACCCTCTCTGAAGTTTATTCACTGCAGATACATTAAAGTATAAAATTACTCTCATCCCGAGGGACTTGGACAAATCGATATGCCGGTGGATTTGTGTTACGGAAAGAAAAATACCACAATTCGAAACCAATCTCACCCGCCCACAAGACCTAAACCATTTCACGCCAAAAAGCAGATTAACAAAACAGACACGTTTTCAATTAAAGTAAACAACATCCAACCCTCTGAGTTTGCCCGACCTCGGAAAGGAATGCTAGGGAGGGAAGGATGAGGGGTTTTTAATCGATTTATGTTGGAGTTTATCACCCGTTTTCGTCCGACATAAACATTCCATAGTAGATTTCGGGCCCGGCCAGATAATCAGCCAGAGGCAATCGAAACAAATAGCTTTAATCAACACTGCTTCGCCGATAGCTATCAAACATTCTAAGCGTATTAGGGCTAAACAGCCCTGGGGGACCTCCTTGTATAGACCCGGCCTTATCCGGCCCGACTGTAATTTTAGGCTTTATCCGCGCAATCTCTCTTACAATGTTCAGCTGGAAGATTGGATGAATGAGTATCTGAAATTTAGATTCAGATGTTTAATTTCTTTTCCTCGCGAAATTGTGTTATATGATGGCGTACGCTTTGGTAAACACATCTCAATAACAGTGGATAATTTTTAAATTAAGTGCAAATTTCAAGCGTAGTAATAAACTATTATTTAATCACGTCATGCATATGAAGTGAGACATTATTTATTTGTTTGTGTTTCTTTCATTTCTTTCGAATATGTTTGTAATCCCTACAATCATAATTAAAAATATGTGTAAAAGATGTGAACTGATTTGATAAAATTCAGCTAATTAATTGTATTAAAGTACTTGTATTAGATTATTCGTAATATAATTTTTATACTCATGTGATGTACATGTAAGTGTACTTTGTATTAATCTCATTACAAATATTTAAGTGATATTTATTTCAAGTTTTAGCTATTTATGTAGAAACAAAAAACTCTTACATTGCTCTCATTACGAGCATATAATTACCAGTACATATTTACTCTCCTTACAAACATTTCACATTGCTCTCATTACAAGCTTATAATTACCAATACATATATATTTACTCTCCTTACAAACATTTTATATTGCTCTCATTACAAGCATATAAATGTCACTTTCAGACAAAAGTTTCATTCTTATTACCACACTTGTATAATATTTAGTATGCAAGTATTAATAAGCACTATTTGAGTATCTATTCTCCTTACAAGTAAATATATACTATTTACTTTAAAGAGAATTCAATATTAACCTCCTTATAGATTCATTTATCTATCCCACTGTCACAAAAAATCTAGGTATTTTTATAACAAATTTTGCTTTCATGTTGACTAAGAGAATTCAAATCAGTGGTACTTTCTTAGAAGTATTGCATTTATTAATTTATGATAAATATTTATAAACTAATCAAAATTCGCGGGAACTAATGTGTTTTTGCATATAATGAGCTTTATTACAGAAGAAAATAAATTAATTATACTCATTCTTTATTCAATTCAATATAAGAACATAAATAAGTGTCACCCAGTCTTCCTTAATGAATTGACACTCCTAAATTGAAAAAAAATTGAAATCAAAGGTGTCTTTTCTTATATCACCCAGCGGATATTTGGGTCGTACGAGAAAGATTAAACGCAGCGCTAAATGTAAAAGTACTTATAAAGCTTTAATATGAAATTTCAGAAATATCGTTATTTCTTTCTCAAATACATTATCCCATTTCATTGTTTCGTTATTCAGTTTAAAAGTGACGTCGTAACATTAACCGGCCAATCAGTATATTTTAAAATAAGAAGAACCTAAACACAATTGAAAACAGGGAATCGAAATTTGACGATATTAGAAATATTAAAGGAATCAACAGGATTGCATCTTATAATTTATTTCAATTCTCTTTGTCCTTATTTATTGTTTTTGTGTGAAATTTTTTAATTCAATTCAACATTTTTACTTCACACAAAATATGTAATAACTAAATATGTATCACTATTTTCATTGACATTAAAATTAAGATTCTTGTATACCACTTGCTTACATCTTATGATAGGAGTGCTTTTTAATTTTCTTTTCGAATATTCATGAAAAAGCCAACAATGAAAGAATAAAAAATATAATGAAATATTCCGTACACATTTTAAATCATGTACGCTTATAAAATTGTACGTGCACTTATTGTGGGTTATTACTTAAACTATCAAATAATACCTTTTGTTAAGATATGAATTGAAACTGTTGTTATTTTTTCAATTTTTGACGCTTACGCAAAAATTTATATTTTCAATGATTTTTAAAATTACTGTTAGATAAATGCAAAATAATTCTGCACAACATATTGTATGAAAATGATCATACTTTGTTACACATTTTATAGAGGATATAATTAGATATTCATCAAACACATAAACAAAGACAAATATCCGTAACTAATGAAGTAATTATCATATATATTATTTATAGAATTATAGAAATATTTTCCGATGATTATATATTTTGACAAATATACATTTTCCTTGTCTCATTTAATAATTATTATTTCTTCTTTTATCTAAATTTTTAATATAAAAGAAATAATTTATTCATGAATCAATATTAGTTATAATTTAATTCGATGATGAAGATGATGATAATTACCAAAGTGATTATATTATCATTAGTAAGAGTATGAATTTGATGAATCTAGTACTAGATTCAATTCTCAGAAGCTCTCAATGCTAGATTCAATTTCAATCCCATAAAGAAAGGATTATGATAATTTTAATACTGGATATAAGTATATCTATGTATGTATGCATATAATATATATTATTACGTACCTCATTAAAAATCTTCATATCTCCTTTCTGAATCTATGTTTTATACTCTTATTTTTTTACATTATTTTTTATTTTCCCTAGACATTTAAAGACTAAGAAATCTTGCTGCTTGGAATCTATTACTAGAACTATTTTTCACTACTTCATAAAATTATAGCAAATAAAAATGATTTTAACAAATCAGTTGTATGGATCTATTTTTTATTAAAAAAAATTATTAAGTTTTTGTTCAAGCATTTAAAAGCAAACTTCATCATTTTCATGAAGTTCATTCTCCTGTCAAATGTTTTAATCATTTTGGGTCACATGGACAATATGTACACAAAATTCACATTTCATTTTGATTTGAACTTCATATGTTGATTTTGGATTATATTCCATTAAATTAACTTCAAGTTGTTTTTATTATTAAACTTCCAATTTCTTTCTTTTCAAGTTCCAGCTTCTTTGAGGAATTTATCATAATATAATTTCGATCTGGGTAATATCAAAACTAAAATGCAATTCTTCTTATAAACCTGTATGTTTCGTTTTGTATCAAGACAATGCTTTTATGAAGATATAGGGCAAGTGCAAGCAGTGGATAAAAGTGAAATTGTTTTCAGCCTATTTGGTATTAATTTATTTTCACATAATTTAAGTGCAACATATAAAACGTGCAAAAGTAAAATTAAAAATTACTCAATTGGCATTGTTTTAAAACGTGTCCAGCATTCTTGCATAGATTATGAGTTACTTCAAATTTCAAGTATATGGTTTCTATCAATGTAACCAAAACGACTGGAATTCAAATGCTGCAATGTCATTCAATACAAAGTTTTAGAATATCCTTCTAAAAGCAGTGATTAAACGAACAAAATCAATTCCAGATTTCATTGTTCATGTATTACCATTTATGATGGAAATATCAATAAAATAATCCATTAATATAGTAAAATTATATTAAATTGTAATATTCAAAGCAACCTAAAAGAAGATAGTAGAGAAAAGTAGAGATTCAACGACCAAAATCAATTTCAGATTTCATTGTTCATGTATTTCCATTTATGATGGAAATATCAATAAAATAATCCTTTAAATAGTAAAAGTATTTTAAATTGTAATATTCAAAGCAATCTAACAGAAAATATCCAGCATTAAATGATCAAAATCCTTTATCTACGGGATTGAAATTGAATTTAGTTTCTTGACAACTTTTATCGTTGTTTTTACCAATATTTAACTGTTAATCCAGAAATACATGTTAATAGCTTACGTAAATTCAACTCTTTATTCTTTCACAACTCCACATTTCTCAGAATTTCCGAAACATTTTATTTTCTGAATTCCTCTGAAGCATTTTTGTTGCTTATGTTTTTTAGCATTTTTCACTTATTAACCTATTTATTATATAATTAATTATTTTCTCGAACCAAGTAGATTCATATTTCTAATATAATTGTGTAATATATATCTATCAATCTATCTCTATCACTCTCTCAGTATATATATCAATCTATCTCAGTATACTCTCTCAGTATAAATATTATATATATATATATATATATATATATATATATATATATATATATATATATATATATATATATATATATATATATATATATATGCATACACATTTGTAACAAAACTGTTACAATGTTTTATGAATCCAATAATAAAATATTTAATATTAGAATTCAAATAATTCTTATTATATGCAACTGTTCGAATTATCAAATGCTAATTATGATTTCAACAACGAAGTATAAGATATTTTGTTACTATTATTCTTATCTTAATAGCATTCTTTCGATATTAATAAAAGTGCCTTTCTTTCTCGTATTTCGACAATCTTTGACTCTTCTTAAGGAAACCATTCCAGTAAGTACCTCAACTTTTTTATTCCCACTCAAGGGCAGCATCAGCTCCTGCCTCTGCCAGGGAGCAGACGGTCCTTCCTCAAGTCCCCAGCCTCCGTTTAACGGTCCCCGTTAAGGCTTCCGGATGGTTCCATTCCACGCGAGTACAATAAAAGATACCGTGCAAAGAGGTTTGCTAATTGAAGGGAAAAGATTCTCCCTTTTAACAGCCTCCGAGGAATGGATGTAATTACACCGTATGCTAATTTGGAGGGAGGGTGTGCAGAGATGGTGGTCTTGATCTCGAAATATCCCTCCCCCGCATTTTCGCCAGCAGCGGCCAAGTGGCAGGGGCGTGGGATCGCTAACGACGGACATACATTTCATTCTTGACAGGGACAGTGAGCACTCGGAGGAGAGGCTCTCATGCTAAGTGTGCTTGTTGAAAGGATTGTTTTGAATGTTCCGTGCTGAAGAAGGGGCATCGAGAGTTAGTAACTCAATTTCATCTCATCATCCTCCCCCTACAAACAATTATTCGGCTGTTGGTGCACTCATTGTTAAACAAAACAGATATATCTATCAATTTATACATACATTATATATATATATATATATATATATATATGTGTGTGTGTGTGTGTGTGTGTATAAATATTTATACATACACACACAATTTTGAGCAATTTTGATTAAATATGTTGCTTGGCTTACTCAATATTGACTTTATGAAATTTGTAAATAATAACATTAGTTTTATCGACATACGTTAATATATGCTACATTGAAAATGTGAACTCTATTATGTAAGTGCTTTGCCATATTTCTTCATATTATACCATTTTTTTAGAGTGTTTTGTTGACATATTTTCATGTGTATGTTTAGTTTTTGATAAACACATTGAAAAATAGGGAAAAATATAATAATAACATATCATAATAAAAAACACGAATTTGGGAATAATAAGATTGGTTAATTTGCACGGAATTTATTTATCTAATAAACACCATTATCAATTAGTTAGTTTAATTTATGAGAAATCTTATGAGAAAAATTGAATAAATTTATCAACAATGTTTTCATGTATGGATAACGATGAATTTATTCAATTCAATTCCAAAATAATAACGGTAATTTATTCAATAAAAACTATTTTAGTAACTACTGAATTTGAAAAAAAAATGTTATGTTAGTAATCTGCAACACTATGTTATATATCAATTCTGTTAATGTGTCTTTATTTATAATTTAAATTTAATACATTTAATAGAAAAAATAACAACACTATGCGAAAGTTTAGCAAGAAATTTGAAAATATTATTTTGAAGTTATTATAGCAACATTTTATTAGTTGTTTTAACAAATACTTATTCATTTAGATAATTTGATTCTCCGTATTTTCGAAATAATCGTATAGAACATTTCTTAAAATTTCAAGGAAATTCTCAAAGAAAATCAACTGTTGATTAAGCATGTACATCGTTTTTAATAACAATGTCTTTAAACTTCCTTTTTCCTCTGTTTTAAAAATGGATCTCTTCTTTTATTTACGCTGATTATTAATCATAAAGTTTTTTTTTTTCTTTCCAGTGGAGATCATGATTACACATTTTTATTACAATTCCCATTGATTTAAAATATCCATGACGTCCGCTAATGTTTCCACTAATTTACATTGAATAGAGATGGCGTAAATCCTACTTGTAAACGAATTTGTTGCTAACCTTCAAATCGCATTCTTCGAACGGCACCAAACAAGGCGAAGTTCACCATCAAATGTGTGAGTTTCGTCGACGATGAGAAAAAATCCTTTCAAGTTTTTAACCGTTAAAAAAGAAGTGTATTTTAATTATAATTTTTTATATTTGTAAAAGTTTTCAAAATTTAAAACAATGCATGTTCTACATAATAAGTTTTCAAAATTTCAAATCTTTAATGATATTGCTTTCAGCATTGAACACGTTGAAAATAGAACACAATAAAAAGCGAAATGAAAAAGGGAAGACAAAACGTCCACTTTATCGTTAGTTTAAAGCAGCAAAAATGATCTAACATTTTTTAGTTTTATTCTTTTTTTAATTATTAATATAAATAATCAGTACTTATGTTTAATGTAAAGAATACTATTGCAATATACACTCGCGAAGAGGATGGATTAACTTGAGAAAATGAAAGTGTTTAATGTGTTTCATTTGAGTGAGTAATCAATCTTAAGAACATTATATGAAATTACATAGTACTATGATAGAAGAAATCAATTATATTTGTATTCAGCTATGCGGAAAAACATATGTTTCCGACAAAATTAATAAAAATAATCCGTAAATAATAAAAAAAATATGTCTGGTAAATGTAAACAGATTCATTTTTATTACAAGCTGAAGAGATAAATTAAAAAAAATTATTTTTAATTCGAATAACTTTTTGATTACTATATTAAAAGTTTCCTATACTTAATTCAATTTCCATCAGTATTGTGCAATATTTTTGAAACATATTCCATTTTTTATTTTCAAAAAATCTCATTTGGAGTAAGCTATCCATTAATTAATATTAAAAGAAGTTATTATCCTATGTTTTCGTTATTCTGAATTTGATACATTTTATTTCCTGAGGTAATCAAATATTCTTAAGTGATATGATATTTTTCTCATGTTTTAAAATTAGAAAATTCCAAATCGAATTTCAGAATAAAATCATCTTTTTCTCAATTTCGCTTAGTTTACGCTCACATTGATTTTGCATTCATTACTTTGTATTCAACTAAAATTTTTAAAAACGTATTACGTTTTGGTAATTATTTTCTGTTTACTTTTACGCAAGAAAAAATATGAAAAAAAGTATTTGGAAAAAAAAAGCTAATTACTCTACGAGGAAAAGATAATAGAAATTTTCCCAATAGCATACATTTTTTCGATAATGATTGCAAAAGTAACAATGGTTGAATAGGAATAATAGGGAAGACAAAAAATATGTGCTTAATGAAGGAACAATATGCAGCACAACAAAATAGCACATGCAAAAATTAGTTTATTTCTTACTGAAATAAGAAGCAGATAAAAATTTCGCTACATTGTTGACTTCTTTTACGAATTCTTGAAAGAAATCATTTCTATACTTTTTTGCTACAGCATTGTATATATCTAAGATAAAACATTGAATTAATAAATCTGTTATCTTTTTGTCACATTTATCATTCTCTGTAGTACAATGGAAATTGAAACTAAAACAAAATTCATGTGTCTATAAAATAATGAATACAATTTAAATCCTTTCAAAATTTATAATTTGAAATCATATTGGTTACTTATTTATTGAAATTTGAATAGTTAAATGTATTCGATATTAATATTATTTAGTCATTTGGTAAAAGCTTGCAATCGAGTTACCCTTAATTTTACAGCGATTTTTTTGATGCCAAGATGCTACTATAAAGAGGGCAACTGCTGCTACACAAAAGTTAAACTAAGATAAGGATCATCAGGGTTACCAGAAATTAAATTTTATCGTTAAGATTTATCGCCAAATTTTTCTTCAAACCAATGGGCATTCAATTCTACACCAAACCCAATCATGCATTTTTCCATTTATTAATCCATCTGATTAATAAATATCTCACATTCATATTTCTCTCATATTTAATTTCTAGAATAAATTTTCGTTCTTCTCAAGAATGCGACAAATCATTTTTGAATGAACAACAATTTTTAAAAACTAAACAGAAGTTTTTGATTTACTTCAACACATAATGCAATTTTAAAGCTCTTAAAATTTCAACATTTTTAAGAATGTTGATGGCATGTATGCTTTAAAGAATTCCATTTGATAAAACTATAATAAATGAAAAAATTATTTATTCTTTTGCAAATAAAACTAAAAAGATTTAAAAATTTCAATGAAATTTTAGAAACTTAAATTAAATTTTACATTTAATTCTTGAAATGCACACAGAATTCAGAAGAAGTTTTAAGTCATTGTTTAAATAAATAAATAGCAGTCATTTTTCACAAAGTTAATACATTTGATAGGAAAACATGATGCAAATACATATTTTAAGTATTTAAAATTTTTTCTCAAAAGTGAAAGAACATAAAGTTTAACACACACACACACACAAATAATAAAAACATATAATAAACTGAAAAAGTAATGCAAAGAGATGAATTAAATATATTAAAGGTAAAAGATTAATTTTCCTATTTGTTTTTCAAATAAAATAAAGAGATTCAGTCATTTAATGAATTATTTGAAATGTTATTTTCAAAGTTTTGAGATTACAGCAGAAAAAAGGAAAACTGAATGTAATAAGGAAAATATCATGAAGTTATTATTAAACTTTTAGAAAATGAAATGATTCTTTTAAAAAAGGCTAAGAGCTTCTGTAAATATTTTTAATTAACAATGCCAAGGCGAGAAGAGAGAAATACTTTTCCTTTATATTTAAACGTCTTAATAAATGAAACCACATAATAAAAAAGTAGTTAAATTCATAACAAGTAAATGTTATAAAATATGAAATTTATATTTGTTATTATAATTTATTACTCCATATTTTAATTTTCTTACTAAACGTTGTTAGTTACATTCTTTTATTAGCAAAAAAAAATGCTTAAAATAAAAACACGTTTTTAATTCACTGTTGGAAACAATTTATCTAACTGAATTAATTACAATAATTTTATTATTATACTTTTAAAATATACAAAATACAGCTGAAATTACATAATATACTTTAATATATTTTCATTGCGAATGAGAAACCCACATAGTTTTCATCCATTGATTAAATTTTTAACGGAATGATATGATATTTTGACATTTTCCTATATATATATATATATATATATATATATATATATATATATATATATATATATATATATATATATATATATATATATGGTTCCAAGCACTTCCCACAGCAAAATGATGCTTCCCTTTGCTGATTTTAGCGAGAAGCTTCTTGATCACACATAAAGAAGACTAAAAATATGTTTAATTCGACAATAATTTAGAGGCTTTTATCTGGTACTGAAATTCCTGAGACTTAAGTATTGTTAACTTAAGTTTTTTGTTTTATTTTTGATTTTTCATCATCCGTTTTATTTTATATTATAATTATGATAAATACTTATAAATCATTTATCATAACAAACTTATCAAAAAATTGACAGTAAGCATTTTTAGAAAAATATCTTTGAGCAGATTAAGCAGTATATTAGATTAAGGTACAATCAAATAACTTAATCTTATTCAAAATATTTACAAGCAGACATAAATATATTTTAGAATGATAGTTATTTTATTGTTTTCAAGCTTAAAATATATACAGAAAGAAGTCAAATTTTTAAAGGCAATTCAGCTATCCTTTTGACCGTTGGTTGAAGCTTCAAAGCGTATATGCTTTGCTTTCAATTTGAGACACTTAATAGCATATCCAAAACTCACGAAGGATATATACTTATATAATTTTTTTCAGGAAATGTATAATGATCGCCAAGCTTAGTGAATCAACGCTATCATTAAATTCAGCGAGAAGGAAAATTAACTGCGAAGTCTTTGCGAATTAAGATTTTTTGTAGGGAGAAAAAAAGGACGATGTAATGGGCAAGAAAGAAAAAATTCTACTAATAAAAGGAAATTTATTTCTGCTCGTTCATATACTATTGCGAAAGAATTTAGCGAAAAAGGAGAGTTTTTCAGCAATTCGTTTCTATAATACGAAAGGTATTTAGGGAATTACAACGAGCTGCAGCCAGATTCTTAAATTCACGTTTTTTGAATATAAGTAAACGATATTTTTTTCTTCTACATTTTCAGAAACGATGTTTTTAAATAAAAAGTGACTAACTAAAGATATACGTGATAATTTTAATACATTTTTACTCTAAGGAAGCAGGTTTGTTTGAAGTTATCTTGGGTTTATTCATGGACAATTCTTTCTGAGAAATACTTATCATTAAAAGTATTAAATGTATTTGGAATCTCTTTTTCCCTGGTTATAATTAAGATAAAATACGCATTTTAATTACATGAAAAATTGTCTGCATTATTTTGCTAAGAATTTAAAAGAAAAAAATGCAAAAAAAAGAAAGAAATTCAGTACAAAATTACACGTTTTTCATATGTATGGGGGATATTATGGAAAAATTAATTTAATGAGTCGTTATATCATTGGTAAGAGTTTTCAAATATGTGCTCTAAATTAACTTAAAACATTATATTTTTGAATTTTGAGTATATATTTCTATAATTTCCTTTCTTTAAAATCTACTAATTAAGTTAATAAATTTTTCTTCTCCGACAAAGTTTTTGTGAATTTAGAGGTTTGTTTTCGACATTTTTGTGGAATAGTGATTAATAGTTTATTTTCTCATTAGTTTACTAATATTGAACTTAAATAATGAGAAACAAATGATGTGTGACATTGATTTGTTCTGTGCTTAAATCGGATTTATCTTCGAGATTCATTTATTTTAATTATTTTCCATGGCATTATTCCAAATAAAATTTTGTAGATTACCCATTTTATGAATAATGTATAAATAAATTGAAAATAATCAAATTAAAAAACAGAACTTTATTCTCAATGTTTAATATAATCTAAGAGAATGGTTCTTTGTTTATTAATTTAAAGATGGATATATAACTCCCCATTTTTTTAAAAAATCTAAGCACATTTCATTTCAATAATAACATTACAAAAATATCTACCAAGCCCAAAAAAAAAAAATATGGGTTTCGATCTATCGCCAAAAATGATAATTTTTAGAAGAATCGATTAAAAATTATCCTTTGTGAAAGAAAGAAACTGATTATTTTCAAGTTGTTCATTAATACATTTTTTTTCTTTTCTATTGCTCATGTTTTAATATTTAGCTTACATTTGCAGGGTTTTCGCTTTTTACTATCGCCACCTAGCGGTAAACTGAAAAATGATTTCACCGAATCTCCCTCATGTTCAATCATCATTATGGTTTTGTTGTGCATTTAATTTTATGTATTCATTATGTAAAGTGTACATCACTTCTTCACATAATCTACGCTTCCTTCAGGTATAAAAAAAACTTAAATTAAATATTAGTTTAAAATATTCTATTACATACTCCTTATCATAGATTCTACAAACTATTTCACTAATTGCATTCAAGTGGATGACAATATTAATGAAATGTATTAAAATGTGTTTTTTATTTATTGAAAGCAAGATATTATTTTGCGATTTAGGGTTACCTCAATTTAATATAGACTTGTTATCATTTGCGTTTCGTGAATATAAACATCTAAACAGAAAAATCTTTATAATTGTTCCATCACGAAAATTTCATTAAAATTTTCCCTTCAGAATGTGGATATATATGTTAAGCCTAAATCTTATTATCTGAGATTGATAGCTAAGACATGATTTTAGTATACTACTATCTGCAATAACTTTATGCTAAAGCAATCGGAAATGCTCATATTTAGTCAATAAACCATGATTGATCAGGCGAATAGATTATGACCTTATCGTATTGATCGCTACATTACCATAATGAAACAAGAGGTTCTCATAGCATGCATCTGGTTGCACTAAAATATTTATTCAAGCCTCATAGCCACCGCAAATATCTTTGCCTCTCCGATGAATTTGATTGCAGGCTATGTTTGATTATCAAAACCATTTGAGTTGAAAAGTTCATGATAAAAGTAATTTGAGTAAAAAAGCTCATGATGAAAGTGTTTTAAGTAAGGAATTTCATGATAAAAGTAATTTGAGTAAAAAGATAATGATTAATAGTTTATTGCTGCCAATGATTCGTAGTACTCTTAATTTTATATTAAAAGTATAACCGGGAAGTTTTAGGTTAATTGAAAGGTATATTATTTCTTACTCAAAGCAATTAAAACAACTAGATATCTTTCTGTAGGGCCGAAATGTACTATTTATTAGGGAATCTTTCACGTTATCGGAAGTTAGTGAGCTCGAACCCCGTCCCACTCGAAGATCTGTTCTTAATTCAGCTAGAGTATATTTAATATGTCGTATTCGCAATATCCTCCATGTGAAATAATACCACTGGGAGTGATATCACAAAGGTCAATATTGGAAATCTTTTGATTTGTCTCTTCTTTTAAATTAAGAATAATTAATTACTTTCGTGTTAGATAATTACATACCTACTATGTCTTCCACTATCAAAAAATAACCTCATTTCCACTGCTTGTAGTATTAAAAGGTGAAAATTCTATAGACGGGCATGGGTATCAACATCTTTCTGTATTTTTTACAAATCGTAGGCTTGTTTAATGTCTAAGTAATGTGACTAAAAGTATATGCCACCATTTTCAATATTCTTACTTTTGGTTATATATTGAAAAAATATATAAAGTAAATCTCAGATTAATTGTAAATACTTCTATTATTTATAACTCAACACAATTAAAAAATTAAAACATCTTTCTGCATTTTATCAATTTGTATAAATTTGGATAAGCACCTACTGGTGTTTAATGTGTTTTGGTGCTTTAAAATTTTGTATAGTAATAATTATAAAAATATGTTGTTTTTTTATGATTGATTTCGTCGTTGGACATTAGAAAATAAATGTTCAACCTTTGAGATATTGAACAAAATGCTGTAAAAGGTTTTATAATTGAAGGTTGAGTATTCAATTAATGAAATATAATTTAAATTGATATTTTTAAATTTGCTTTATCACTTCGAACACAATTACTTGAAAAACACAAAGTCATAAAATTTGTAATTGATTAAAATGTATAATGCAGTTAAAATGCATTAGTGCCACTCAAAGGTAAAGCAAAAATTGTTGCTCTTTCCATTTTTTCTAGGATTTCTTCTTCCTTAATCAGTAAAAAAGGTTCATTTCAGAAATGTGCATGAATATATTTTAGTAGGTACATGTTCTGTAGAAGAAGATATTTAAGATATAAAATATAATTATTACTGTTAATTTTTCGTGCATTATTAATTTTTGACATGAAACAGATTTAAATTTCAGGATAATAATCACATACAAAGTGTGATTTAATATCTTCTACGTTAGGAAATCAAGAAAATTCACACAATCTTCTTCTTTTACTTCAATAGTCTTTTTCTTTTTTTACTTCAAGTTTACAGAAGGATGAAAAAAATATCTGTTTTATTATTTTGTATTAAGATGTAAAATCAAAAGAAACAGAATATTTACTCAAGACCTATAATACTGATTAAAATATGTTTTCTAGAATAAAATTTGCTTCATTCTCTTATGGTTAAAATGATTCCATATTTATACTGAACATAAAATTTACATGAGAATCTTACACTGTATTTTTAGCTGGAAGAGGCGAGTTTTTTTTTATCATGTCTGAAATCATGTAACACAACATAATTAAATAAATGTTTAAAAAATTTAAATAAGGAAATACTGGAATAAAATGAGAAAAAAGTTAAAAACCAATTAGTTAAATGTTCACACGGAAGTAACTTTAAAAAAATGCATCGATCAACTAGAATTTACAAGTTGTGAAATTATGCATAGTTTGTTAAAAAGACAAAAAAAATATTTAAAATCATTTAATTAATCACTTTTTAATGCTTATTTATCATCAGATCACTGTAATTATGATGTAATTTACATTAACGTTAAAGAATTTCATTTTTTAAAATTATATCAAATTTCACTTTTTTAACATTAATGCTTATTCTTAAAGATACAATTAAAAAAATAATGAGTTATAATTTGATATCAATAATGTTGCACTGGTTATATTAAATAATTAAAAATGGGAATTAAAAACAAAAGAAGAATTTAATAAGCACAGGGGAGAGAATACGTATACATTTATTTCACCAATTTTTTCAGTTGATACTCTTTGGTTTTCAAATTGCTCAAAACGTTTCTCGCTACGAACGTACGTGATATATCAATCATTAAACAATTTTAGAAATAAGATTAAAATGTTTCATTTTCATTTCGAAGTACTTAGCATTATTTATAACCAATTAGATAGAATGTACATACAAAATGTCCAAATGGAGACTTGAATAAAATGAATTAATTAAAGAATGAATTATTAATGATTATGATGAATGAAATGATTTTAAATATATTTTATATTTATTTAAAATGATACAGAAGAAGAGACAGAATAATTGAAAAAGTACATTTTTAGAATTAACTTATTATGTCTTACTTTTTAAATTAGTTATATAACTTACATTTGAAATATTTATATGTAAAATTATTTTGCACCAAATGCAGAGATTTTATTATTTCTCATAGCTTCTGTTCCTTATTCATATTCAGAATTTTCTGAAACAATAAATTCATCTCAATATCATATTATATATTTTTCTAACATAAAATATATTGTGAAATAAACCACACGCAGTGAAAAAATCTGCAGTATATAAAATAATTATGAAATATCGTAGGCTATACAAGTTCACAGGAATGAAAGGTTAAGATGACAAAAGAAAATTTAAAGCTAGCGCACGTTTGTTTATTAAAAAGGAATGATGTTTTAAAACTAACTCT
The DNA here is from genome assembly GCA_037975125.1 of Latrodectus hesperus. NCBI lineage: Eukaryota > Metazoa > Arthropoda > Arachnida > Araneae > Theridiidae > Latrodectus > Latrodectus hesperus. Next base: position 46,778,847 of record CM075862.1, read on the forward strand.
TTGATTTTAATCTCATTAGAATATTTTCTATATTCAATATTTATGAAGTTGATAATGAAAAAATAGTCTGGCATTGGTATTTTTATATAATCACATAAAATACATACACACACACACAAATATATATATATATATATATATATATATATATATATATATATATATTGATTTTGTAAGTATGAAAAAAATCTGTAATAAAATTTTTTTATAGAAATAAAAATACTCTAAAAATAAACAAGAATAAATTCATGATCTTCTGGAAATAAAACACTATAAATTTTGTGATATGAACCAAAATATATTAACATTGATATATAAAATATTGAAATATAAAAAATAAAACTATATGCAAAATTTTATAGTGCTGTCTTATATTTATGTTTTTATTATTATATATATTTAAAATTATTGTTATATATAATTATAATCTCTGTAATTATATTTATAATTATAGAGAATCTAAGAGTGTTATGATATTAAATTTGGAAACTCTTTTCAAATGATAGCCAAAAATGTATTTGATCTTTAGGAATTCATACAATAATTGAAGAAAATAGTGAATATTGCAGTAAGCAATAAATATTTAATAAGGAACTTATTTTTTACTAAAATATTAAGCATAAAGTGTTCCTTTAAGTTTTTTTTTTGTATAAAAATTTCTTAAATGAATATTTTGCTAAATATTTGGAAATAAGCAATATGTAATTAAATATAGTAAGTAAATAAAGTAATGAAACATTTATTTTCAATAATTGTTTAATATGTTTTTACATTTTAATATTTAATTCCAAAACATTTACTTGCAATAGTTAATGGTAAATAATTTATTAGAAATTAATAAATAAATCAGTTAATCACAAAATTAACAAAAACAGCTTAAGGAGGTAATATTTTTGGAAATTTAACGTGCTTAACACATTTTTAGTTTAATTAATTTCAAAAGCAAATTTTTTGGATCTTATAAGAGTTTAAGAAACTGTTTATAGTAAATAACTTTCACGCAGAGATGATAGATTTCGTACAGAAAGCAGCAAGTTGTGAATCGATATATTAAATTAACGAGAGACTCATGTATTGTTATGCAAACTTGCTTTTTAACTATTCTTTCACAAATTACTTTCACTTGTCTATCAAGAAATTATAAATTATTTATATAGAACATTTTGTGACATTTTTTAAAAAAGAAACATTGAAATAAATCTCTGAAGGATCATCGAGGACACACCTTATAATTCATAGCTTTTTTTCTGTTGAGCACGCGATTTTCAAAGTTCAATTACGACCATCTGCACAAATACATTAAACATATTTTCAATGCCAAAAAAGATTTTTCCTTAAGCGTACAGCAGCATATTTACATATTTTTAGGAATATCTTTTATTTAGGAAATTTCGAAACACCACAAATTTTGTTCGAGAAGGTATTTCGTGCTTACTTGGAGCGTGAAATATTTATTTAAATGTTTGTTCCCATATCAATTTTCCCAAATGAATATTTTACTGAAAATTTAATTGTTATTTTTCTGTTGAATATCTAATTATGTGAGAAATATTATAATTTTCGGCGCAGTACAGTAATTTTGAAAAGTACCTCATTTAGGAAATTATTAGTTAAATATTCAAGAGTGTGGAGTTTTTACCAAGATTGTGTTCATGTTTACCGTGATTGTGTTTACGTGTGCTCCCCAAGACTGTGTTTATATTTGTTAATGTTAATGTATACATCAAAAGTAAAAATATCCTACTATAATTTTCAAAATTTGGGTGTAATTATGATAACTCTCCCCCAAGTGATTTCTCGCCAAATCTAGCGTCCTTTGTTTTGATTGTAATGTTGACAATTTGAGTTTTTGTTCTAATTATAGTGTTGCCAAATTGAGTTTTTGCTACTTTTCAGATTTTTTTATTGCCAGATTTGGTTTTTGTCTTTGCTTACATTATTTTTACGTCATATATATGGTTCTTTTCAGAGGCAACAGTATTTGAAGTTTTCATATTACTTTCAATTTGAAATTTTTGTTTTACGTTTACTGTTGTGTTTCGGTGTTGCCAGCGCCCAAACATCATAAACAGTTCTTTTTTCCAATTTCTTTTTATTTATTATTTACATCTTTCTTATTTTGTTTATTATATAATTTTCTTATATATATTTTTTAATTCGTTATATTTTCTTTTATATTTTCAGCATCCTAAACTGTTTTTAGGATCCTGGATTGTACGGCACCTGTGCCGCTATAACTCGCATTGAGTAAGATTGAGTTTCAAAATGAACCCTAAAGATAGAATTTTAAATTAATAATTGAAATATTTGTAAACAATTTCTTTTGAAGCTTAGACCATTTCCTTTCTTATGGACAGCATAACAAATTTTCTTTTAATTAATATTGCTGAAATAATAAAAACCAGATTTGTAAAACATGGGTTAAAAAAGTTCGTTAAATTTATTTTTTTTAATTTAGAAGAAAAGAATTAGATTTTAAAGGTTTTATGTAATGTAGAATCGACTGTTATTACATATTTGTAAAAATAATAAATATAAGTTTTAAATTTTTTCAACTTTATATTTTGTTTTTGCGATATTCTTTAAAACAGAATGATTATCAACCATTGTACCAAGATACTTTTGTGTGCTGCTAAATTTTTACAGAGAGCTGGAAAATTTTAAAAACATGTATAGTCAAAATTATTTAGATTTTTTTATAAATATATATTTTTCTTTGTGTGTCGCCAAATTTTGACTTATTTAAAAGTGTGCAGTGACAAAATATATTATTATATTGAAAGTTTATTAAGTTGATAGTTTAAACTTATATATATGAATTTGGCATCTTAATTAGTTCTATATACAAATTTGTTTTCAGCTTTTTTATATACACATACATAATTGGATAATGTTTCCATAGTTATGAGGACATAACTAGTGGTAGAAGTATTTACTCGAAACAGGTTTAAAATTACAGTTAAAATAAATTAACAGGTCTTTAATTTTAAAATCTGAAAACTCTAACTTAATCTTTCTAAGGCATATTAACGTTTATGACTGTATATTTTTTATTCTACTTCACATCTTTATAAATATCATAAAAAATTAGAAATATTTAGAAGTTTCTGCTTGGTCTACAAAATTTCTTCTCATCTGACGAAAAGTTTTTAATATTTGAATAAGATTGCATGCATTAAAGAATGATGCCATTTTACTGTTTTTATTTTGAAACGCAACTCTGTAATTTTACTTTTAAGCAGTCTTACCAAATACTCGTAAAAACTTCGGCAAGTCAACTGTTTAACAATGCACTTTCCAATTCGACTACGTCAATCATACTGGATTCATTTTATATACAAAAATATACTCCAGTGAGAAAATTTGAGAAGAATAAATCGGCCATTTGACGAAATTCAAGATCCATTTATAAAAATGTAAGTCAAAATTCCTCAATGAAGCGGACTGTAACTGCAGTCCATGCTATATAATATTCGGAAAGAGTATAGCTGGAAGTTTTCGAATCACATTCTTGCGCCAAACTGCTGGTAATAAGCCGGACGTTTTCTAGGAAGAAAAATGTAAAAGGATTTCGGCAGATCAACATACAATTTCGACTAACTTCGGCAAAGATTTTCGAAAAGAAAAGAAGAAAGTCAAACCACCACATTTCGAATTCAGCAAAAATAGTCTACTTAGAGAGAGATGGCGGTAATTCATTAAAAATAAGGCTCGCGTATTTTACTCGTATTCTTTCTTAGTCTTTTTTTTTCCTTTTCTGTTGAAAAATATGAGTAGTCGTATGAAAGACAGTTAAACTGCCAAATTTTGAATCCAGTAAAACATTCTTAGTTTACTTAGTAATATAGAGAGGAAACTCCTTAAATAATGTCAGGGTATTTCATCGGAAAGCTTTTTCATTCCTTTCTCATTTTTCTGTTGGAAGGTATGGATGTGAGTTTGTAAACGTGATATAAATATCGATAACTTAAGAACTACTGAGCATATCAAGATCTATTTTTTTTCTCTAAGGCTGTGTTTACTATATTTTACGAGTAGTTTAATCTTCGGATAATAGCAGTCTAAAGTGTTGGAAGATTTTGGAACTCGTCCAACTTTCTCTCTTGCTTTCTCTTTCAATTTGAATTTTCAATCAACTTTATTACTAACCAGATAACCCCCTCTTTACGCGTTTGAATGGTTTTTATCTTTGTTGCCTATTCTCTTAAACCCCTTTATAAATTTGATCGAAGCTTAAACTTTAATAATTTTACTTTTATACAAATAGGCTATTTAAGTATTTTATGCATTCTGTTTTTATAGAAAATACATTCAATGAGAATAGAAGGATACTTTGCGTTGCCTGCGCTATATTTTACGACACTAATAACATCTGGGATTTGTGGACAACGTTCGGTGAATACACGTGTGTGCCCTATAACTTCTCAGAATTTCTATAGACTGCCATAAATTTGTTATTTTTTAAACTCATTCAAAAAAGGAGCATTTTGTAATATTTGCTCAAATAGTTTTACCTCGTAAAGTGGTTATATATATAAAAAAGAAAGGATTATTTCTGTCTCTAACCTGGATAACTTAAAAAAAGTATTTTGTAAATGGATTTTTTTATAATGAATTACAATAGATGATTTTTTAAATTTAATTATAATATTTAAGTGGTTCTTTATTTTTAAGACATATTTCCTTTTCAATAGTTTATATTTTTGGAATATGCATTTTAAGCTTGATTACTAAGGTTCAGTTAATATATATATATATATATATATATATATATATATATATATATATATATATATATATATATATATATATAATTTTACATTTCTGTGAGCGAACATAAAAATAATATAAATAATTCCAGTATTCTTTTTAAACAGCCCATTTTTTTGTTTTAAATTTGAATCTTTACTTTATGGAAGATATTTTATTTAAAATATATATAGTTGAATTCTTTTTAGATTATTAGGATACATATTTAAGTCACTTTGCAGATTCTTAATCTAGTAAATATATATGCAGTAATTATTATGTTTGGGATTATATTATTTTGGGTCAGATATTGCTTAGATATTTTTTTATTGTGGTTGGAAATGAAAGAGTAGTAGTATACTCAAAAGAAATATGTATTACTTGAAATATGTTTTATTTATTATGTACAATGAAACATTTAATTCCTCAAAAGGAAGATGTATTAATTATATAATGCATTTACCAATTATTACAGTTTCACATATTAATTTTTTTTCAAAATTGTGACAGAAAAAAGAATTATACTAAATTGTTAGTCAACATTTTCTCATGACATCATGCTAATGTACACCCTTATTAATTATTTATCCTGGATTTTTTATAATTAAATTAAATCCATTTTAATTATAAAAAAATCCATAATTATTATTAATTTATTCACTTTGAAGTACACTAAAATTTTATTTCTAAATGAAATTAAGAGAAAGTTACTCTTTTGAGATTAAATCCTTAACTATTTCATGTATACAGTAAAATTGTTCGAATGTTTTTTTATTAAAGAATTAAGAGTTATTGTTTTTTGTGTTTTGACTCATATAGAGGTTAACGACAAGTAAAAGCTGCATGAATACTTTTTGCCTCACGAGTGAAAGTTCGTTAAATAATTCAATGTATTCAAGTATACTAGTCTAGTTCTGAAAGTACGTTAAGTAACTGATTGTATTCAAGTGTAAGAATCTAGTTATGAAAATTCGATTAGTAATTGAATCTATTCAAGTATTCTAGTACCAGTCTAGTTCTTAAAGTTCTTTAAATAATTGATTGTTTTCAAGTATACCTAGGTAACATATTCAACTAACTGTGAAACTAAACCACAAACTTCAAACATTTTATGAAAGAAGCAGTATTTTGTTACACTTATTTTTTAGTGTTTCACAGTGGATAGATAGATAGACGTCAATGACTATGACTTTCCGAACATTGGTTGCGATGTACCAAGTAAAAGTTGCCCATTTGCCAAAGGTAAAAAAGAATAATGGGAGTGCTACATTTTATCATATCGATAATGTATTATAGCATTCATGATATTTTTCTACATTGTAACATTTGTAGTGACGTTGTGCATTCGTTACAGCGCCATCTATGCAAAAGTGTTTCATTGTATAAAACAACTAAACTTTAACTTTTCGAAAGGAGTTTTCCCCAATTTCAGAGTCAATTCTCGTCATTCGCGAAAAGAAGCATGTTTTTTGTTGTTTATATTTATTATTAATAAAGTTTTTCGTAGAATTATGATTTCTTATTTACGTTTCACCTACACCTTCGTTACTTCGGTTACAAAAATTCCACCCCCACCCACACCTTCGCACACATATATTCGTATTACAATGTAAATAATATTATGTGACTATTACAATACATTATGGAAAATTGCCAACACAATATTTAATATCTTTGCTTCCAAAGGTCCAATAATCAAAAAAATCTTAATGAGAAAATTTCTTAAATCTTCTTACTGTGCAATATCTACTTGTTAAAAATTTTCCTTTTTTAAAAATACTTTATAAAGATTCGTTATTTGGTATTATTTCCAATTTACAAGATGATTTATTGTGTTTTATTGTTTGTATGATTGAACATGACCAAATCAATTAATCAATTGTATTACTCCTGATATAAAATTATTTGCCATAAATTTGCGGAAATAACAACAAATTATATTAACAATCACTGTTAGCTAGTGCCTTAGAAAGCATGCAAAAATTTATATAATTCATTAAAATATCACCTGGAAGGAAGTGTTGTAAAATTATTTTTAACCATTTTATATCAATTTAAGATAAATTCCTTTAAAAGAAAAAAGTATATAAAGAATGGAAGGTTTTAAGTCCAGAATTTATATCGAATAAAACATTACAGCTTACATTTGTTATTAATATCATATTTTAGTGCAGCGTTATTATCAGACAAAACATTTTTCATCGAAACAATTTTTGCTCCCATTATATATATCTTAAACACAGTGTTGGTAGCGGCGAGGAAAGTTTTCTTCATATATTTTATCCGCGTCTTCTATGAAACTGAAACGTTTCGTGTAAAGTTTCCCATTTTTATCTTAGAATCTAACTGAAAAGGTGGAAACTTGCATCCCTACCACGTTGCATTTTTAAAACGATACGTTCGCAGAACAGCTGCCGAGGGGGGCTAGCGAAATATCGGTGTTCAAAGCAACATTTCAACCGGGAAGAATTTTCAGTACTGAACTCAGGGATCTCACCATGGCATTCTTTCGCCTCTACATATGTATGAGGGAGAGCAACAGCACACTCGTAAAGAATGGATGTCTTCCTCTCCTTCCCTCCCTACTTACAATGGTATTTTTCGAGGGTCCTCACGTTATCCTCCCTCTTCTTCCTAGAAAAATTGAAGGAGGGAAAAAAAAGATGAAGAAGAAAGGAATAAGGTTGGCCTGGGTAGAAAATTTTCGTTCGAATTCCTGGCAGTCGGATTACTATGATTTGCTTCCACCCTAGAGAGAGAATTTTTTACTTGTTTCTGTGTTGTTGTTTTTTTTTTTCTCGTTTATTTTTCCCACCCGCGTCCCGTGATAGTTGTTGAGAAGACCAATTTCGTGGCTGTAAGTGCTCCAATTTTTTCCCTTCTTATCTTATTCACAAGAGAAGCTTTGGGTGCGCGGGTAAGGCACGCTGTGATGAAAAATACCGGAGGGCGTTAAGCGACCCTCCCCCCCTTCTTTCTTTCCAGAAGAGGACGGCAAACATCGTCAGAAAGGGTTCGCCTTCTATTTAAGAGCCTCTTGATCGTCTTTAAACGATTTTTCTGGTCTGGTCTCGGCTGCCCCGAGGCACAACATTTTTTTTCCTCCACCTCTCATGCTAGTTGGTATGCAATGCGAAATTCAATTAAGTATTCTAGCAGCGTAAGCCGTTTGGGAATAGGTAAATTGTTAACAAAGCACACATTTTATTTGTGTTGTTTATTAAAGTGCTAATGAAAGGTAAAACAAAATTTTTTTACTTATTAAGATAATGGATTTAGATTTTTTTAAATAGTTGACAGCGGGCTGTTTTTAATTCTAACTCGATATAAAAAGCAGAAAACAGCATTCGATAAACGATAATGAATTAGATATCAAACAGTAAATAGCGAAAGATTTGTTGGAAAGATTTTATTAAACATCTGCATTGTTTCGATTACTTGAGGGAAATGTTCATGGATAGTATCTCCTTCGTGCACTTCATAAGTGAGAAAGCACTGAAAGACCTGCACTTCAACAAAACTCTATGAAAAAGACAGAAATGGAATCACTTTTATCTTGTTCTAAAGAAACTAACATCCTGAACTTTCCATCCTAAAACCTATGATCCTATCATATTCTGTTGCCAATATGGCATCATTATTTTAAATATTCATCGACACATCAACTATATATTTAACTATATTTTGATATTTTTCTTCCAATATTTGTCTTTTTATAAATTGTCGTTTATTTTACTATTGTAATAAAACTTGACATAAAGAAATACATTACTAAATACATGTTTAAAGTCTTTTTTAAATGGAAGGACTAAATGTTTTTCTTTCGTACCTCATCAAGAACAATTGTCCATAAGTGTGATATACTAAACTTACGGAATTTGCATTATGAGCAGCATATTTTTTCTCACTTAGGATCTTAATAACACGAGTTCTATTTTTAGCCCTTGTCATTAAAAAATTGATCAGAATTTGACTATATTTTATTGTTAATGTCAATTCGTATATGAACTAACTATAATATAAATTTTACAATAAAACTTTCATATTTAATACAAATTTACATAATATCAAAATGTTCTTATAATTATACACATTCTGAGTTTTAGAACCGTACCACTTGATTAAATATCCTATTTAATTCCTTCAAATTTTGACATTATATTAAAATGTATTTCTACTTTCCCAAAATTTGCAGAATAGTTAAGATAATTGCCAATGATAAATCATTTTGCTCATCGTAAAGTATGTAAATATGAAATGCGAGGCATTCAATAATGAAATTTATTTTTTTAGAAAATTTATGTCTAGAAGGTACATAGATAAAATAAGAAAACAATCCAAACTTATAGCTCATAATATTGCAAACAAAGTTTAAACCGAAATACATTTCAATGTATCTAGATTTATTAACTTAATAAATTGTGAAAGAGAAAAAATTGAGATTAAGAAACATATTTTAAGGAAGTTTTTTATAATTAAATACCACTTCTTTTTCCTTTTCATAAGAAAAAGGCACTAGATTTATATCAAAATTTTGAATGAAATGTTTAAATCTTTATAATCATTCAATACATTTTTTGTTGAAAAATATACTATGAACATTTAATTAAGAAGTTTTTATTGCTGAATAAGCCTTTTTGGAACATAATTTCATAGACCCAACACATGAATGATATGTGTAAATGGAAATTTATTCGTAAATCAATAAGAATTCTATTACAATTATTGATATTTTCCACTCAGGAATTACTTAAATTTACACATTCGATGGTATAAATACGCATTAAAATGCAAGACACTTTTTTTAAAACTAAGGCATCTATTTAAATGAACAGTTTAGAATCTAACAACGTTTGGTGCTAAATGCATTTGTTCCTAAAAACAGGTGTTGAGAGCTTTCTTTAAATTGTAAAAATTGCATTTGCATTAAATGGATTTTGAATTTTATTTCAGTAAAAATATTTCAATGATAAACAAATAGTACCTGTTTTCTAATCCATTGTTTTCTAAATTAGAGTTCCAACTATTTGGAACTCTAATTTAGAAAACGATGGATTATCCAAGTCTTTTTTCAAAACCACTACCAAAAAGAAGGTTATCACAGAATGGAACTCAGTTTTCGTTTCTTCTCCTAATTGTAAGTGGACAAAATCTTTTTTTCCTTCAGTTCCCTGCAGAAATAAGAACTACTGGTTTTACACTGACTTCAAAATTACGCAATTCCTCACTGGACATGGGAAATTCAATAGCTACCTACACCGTTTCCACATTAAAAACAGTGAGGTGTGCATGTGCAACTCTGGGAGTGACAACCCTTCTCACATTCTTCTTGAATGATTCTGTTTCAGAAGAAAGGAACGAGCTTTGTAAAGACTTAAATAACAGGTGGCCCCCGATTATGGTGGACCTAGTTAAAAAAGAGAATATTGAATTTTTTATAAAATTTATCCATGCTGTTATCTAACTCCTTTTTCATCTTTATATCTCTTTTTTTTCTCTCTACTTTCTTTTATTATTATTTTTTTCATCTCATGATTTATTTGGATTTGTTTTGTAGTACATTTGTTGTACCTTCGGGCCCTGTGTGGTATTCTCTGGTGCACAGGGAGATATTTTTGTTTTCCCAAATAAAAAAATATTTTGCGCTCTATTTAAATAAAACTAAGTTTAAAATGTTGTTCAAATTATGTAATAAGATTATCACCATTACAACAGCATAACTAAATGAACTCCCCTCAGAAACTAATTACAAGCGGTTAAAAAATAAATTATTTTCAGTGACTGTCTAAACAAATAGATCTCGGAAAGAACTGGAATTAATATTGCATTAATAGACCAAAACAAATTAATGTCAAAATAAATTGTTTGCCAAAAAATTATACTGGAATGAATGTGTGCTAATTTTAAAACAATCTATCAGCAAATTTTATTTTGAAATAACTCTTAATACCTTACACAAGTAATGTTATAAAATGTGTAACAAAAGAAAACATGAAAATTAAAAATTTCGTAGTATTTAAATTGTAAATTTGATTTATGAAAATACATATTTGCTTGATAACATTTCTTTTTTTTAATATACGTGATTAATTACTAAAGTTCTTTTAAGTATACACCAATTACATTGGTATCCAATAATTTTAAAATGATTATTTTAAATCAATTTTAGCATGACACAGACAAATAGGAAAATGATTGCTTTAAAAATTTGACTGTCATCGATTAATATACAGGTTCTTAATAGGAGAAAGCGAAGGATTATTTATTTTAAATATATATATATTTTTTAACAATGGTTAAAAAAATCGATATTTTGGTTATGAGAAGAACTGAAAAATAAAATCTTTGAAAATAAACAGACACAATTGTGATCCCTAGCTTATAGTTCAAAAAATAGTAGAGATTTTTTACGCTACTGATAAAGCACTTATGTGAACAAAACATAAAAGTTATTTAGATAAAACAAAAAAAATATTTACGAATATTTAAACATGTTTTTGCTTCAATTTATTGAATATTATGTTAAATATATTTTTTGATATTTAAGAGTGCTATTTTAAAGAACACAAACACACACACACACACATATATATATATATATATATATATATATATATATATATATATATATATATATATATATATATATATATATATATATATATATATATATATATATATATATATATATATATATATATATATATATATATATATATATATATATATATATATATATATATATATATATATATATATATACAAACAGAGACAGACATTGATTGTATGCATGCATAATTATAGTAAACTTTCACAGAAAAATTCATTTAATTATTTTTTATAATGTATATTTTAAGAATTGCAACCTTTATGCTATAAATGATTTTTATTTGCAAACATTAAATTTATATAAATTATGTCAAGTTGTAAGAATCAAATATATTTTATTTCTCACAGTTCACAAAAACATAAAATTACTGTATTACGTTATTTTGTAGAAATTTTAATGTGTGCGTGTTTTATATGGCACCTTACACTTTTTTTTTAAAGATTACTTTGAAATTTTCCAATAATTTTTATAAAATCAGAAATAAAATACTTGAATTCAAAATTTTTAGTGCTAACCGTATTAAATTACATTTTAACGATTTAAAACTTTTAAAAGCAAAATAAAGAAAATCTACTGGAAATATCAAGTTTTTAATGAAGCGCAAATTACAAAATGTTACTTAAATTTATGAGTTGAGTCATATTTATGTGTTTGAACTGAACACGAATTTCATGTCTCAAGTAATTCAAGTCAAACTGAAATAAAAAATTCAATAATTAATTTATAAAATGTGTTTTACAAAAAATTACAATTTTTGTTCCAAATTATATTTTATAAATTGTGTTTCAATTTAAAGAAGCTGAATGATTAAAAAATAAGAAGTTTTTTATGCCCTAATTGATGAAGCATTTTAAAAGCTAGACAAAGCAAATTTGTCCTCATGTTAGACTTGAATCGATACTAACAACAATCAATCATTTTGTTTTGAGTCACAAAACTATTTTGACAAAAAAGACCTCCCTTTCTTTTTTTAAAATAAAGCAAATTTGTTACAAGTTATTAGGAAAATATTATGTAGTTCTTTCACACGCTGATACCATTAACTGGTCTTAAAGAGTAACATTTTGTTTTTAATTTTCTTAATTTTTGTATTCTATATTTTTATTAAATAGTCGAATACTGGCTTTAAAATTTTGCATCTAAGATACAGTCTATTATTATCTGACGAGTTCAAAAAATTTCATACTTTAAGATGACATTCATTTTAATTTATTTCTGAAGCACAGGATGAAATTCTGAATTTATGAATGCTACATATTATGAAATATATTAAATTACTGAAATGTACTTAATACTTTTTATTCATTAAATTTTGAAATGTTTATTTCCTTTTAAAAATAAATGCATTCAGTTTTTACGAATTTTTCAGTATATATATATATATATATATATATATATATATATATATATATATATATATATATATATATATATATTACAAAGTATGAAACTCCGGCATTCTATAGAATGATTAGGCATTGTATACATTTGATGTATACAATGCCTAATGCTTTTACTCAAAATACGTCATATTCTAAACGAAACACAGATGATGAATCTCATTTGTCTATTTCATACTTCGAAGGTTTCTCATTTGGCATTATATAGAATGCATATTAAATGTGTGAAATATAAATTGTTTCATATATTGCCGGTAACGTGTGCTGAACATAAATTATTTAAAAAAAAAATATATATATATATATATATATATATATATATATATTTATATATATATATATATATATATATATATATATATATATATATATATATATATATATATATATATATATATATATATATATATATATATATAATATACAATAACAAATAATAACAAACTTCAAGTTCCTTCAATTCAATTGCAGTGAACATTGAAATTTTTCAGAAAAATGCCTTTTTAAGCTATTGTGTATAAAAAATACAAACGCGCAAAAACACAAAGAAAGACAAAAGACATATTTTATGTCTACATAATTTAAAAAAACCACTCTGCAGAAGATCGGGAAAATTAATTATTTATAATCCTTAGAAATCGATCTGAATATTTTAGTTTCACACTCTTATGAAATCAAATATTTAAGTAATTATTTCAAGTAATCTTTAATTACTTATTGTCCTAAAATTTAAAAAAGCTAATAATTATCTGAAAATTAATAAATAACAAAAATTAAACGATTAAAAAATTCAATTTATTTTATTTAGTTAGGTTTCAATAAATGAGTAAATTTGTCTAGTGAGATTGCCATAAAAATGCTTCTTTGTAACAAAAGAAAAAAATGTGGGCTGGAAAGAAACAATTTAAAAAAATAAATTCTTTTGCGCAGATAAAGTTCTTAGTTTATGAAAAAATATAATAATACAGAATAATTTTGAAGCAATCTTTTTTTTTCATACAAATTTTGCATACAATATTTCTAAAACCGCCTTGAAATTGTGGATTCTGATGAACGCTTCGAAAGACTTCGAACTTTTTACTTTTTGATAAATGGATAAAAGAGGCTTCGGTATAACCACTTTTCATAAGAGACCATCGCATTCTTGCCATATAACAGCACATTTAAGAGCTGAATGCTCCAGGTTCGATCCTTGCTACTACGGAAAAATAGAAAATAGGTGTTGTCCTTTTGCATGCATTCCGTCGTCACAAGTTTCATAATTTTCTGGTTTTATCCCTTGTGACGTTGATTACGATAATTTCTCTGTGAAATGTTTTTCCTGGAAGGGAATTTACGTAGTGAATATTAAAATGAACTAAAAGCAATTAGGTTGTTATGGATAGTTATTTATGTATTCCATAACGACTCTTTAGTTGTTAAGTTTTTCACAACGCCGTCGGTAAGGTATTTTAATTCTTTATAAAAAATTTAATTCCTAGAAATACATTAATTTTTACATTATAAATGATTTTGCATAATTCAAAATTTTAATAAATATAATTTTTATAGCAAAATTAAAAAATATAATAATAAAAATATTGATTCTTTTCAAGTCACGAAAACGAAATATACAAAGTTTATTTAAAAGAGAAATATTGGCATTTTCTTAGAACACATGTGGAGTTGAGTGGTCGTACTTTACCGATTACGATTTTCTTTGATAATCGGCTTTCATTACAAAAGGGAAATGATTATCGATTGACGAGTATTACACGCTGCTATCGATTAACACATTCACGATGACTGGATTTGGCTCTTAACATCCAATTGTTATTCATCTGATACAGCTCAGCGAATAATTGATCATCGATTATTACTTTAATTACAATTTGCAATTCCAAAAATGCCTCTTCCCAAAGGCTCACGTCGTGAAAAGAGATTTCAAAAGAGACATCTTTGAATTGAATTTTTAATCAATCTTTGTAATTTGAATTGATTTTACAAACTTACAAGCGAATAATGATAAAAAGACAAGACAAAGTGTGGAATAGTAATTTGAGGTTTTTGTTTCGTTCCGTTGTTGAAAAATTAAATTTTGAATTTGATGCGTATTTAAGAGGAATTGTTGTATTTTTCACGTTAGTGTAACGACCTAAATCTGTTGTAAGGAATTCTGATATGGATGGCGGACACTGTTTTACAGGAGGACTTTTCATAAATAGTAGGCGACATTTGCGTATCGAAAGTGAGGAAACCCAGAAAATTCCCAATCGCGTAACTAGACAGACATATTCACAACAGGTAGAAAAGCAACATTGATCTCCAGTTGCTTAATAGTGGTTGGAATCGAACTTGAGCATTTTCATTTTGAGAGCACTGTCATATCCCAAGGACTCTGTATCGTTCCAATTTTAGTATATGTACAGCCGAAGCTAGTACAATATCACAAGGACTGGAAGACTAAAATATATCAATACCTAAAAATATCCATGACGTCAGACAATGTTTCCTCTACGTCACACATAATTAACTCAATATCGCCTAGCTGGCAGCCGAATGGTTAGCGGTCTTGCCTTCGGTTCAACAGTTCGTGGGTTAGAATCTTACCTTGGGCATGGATGTCTGTAGTGGTTCGGAATCCCTCTTAAACCGTAGGTCCCGATCTAATTAGCCCTCGTGTGCAAAAAATGACCGTTGAGCGACAAACAAACAAACAACAACTTAATATCGTTTTAAGACGGTGTCGTAAATCCGATGTGTGGACGAATTTGCTGAATGCTTTCAAAGCGCATTCTTAGAGCGGCAGCAGACAAAGCGAAGTTCACCATTGAATGTCTAAGAATAGTGTCGAAAATATTTTATTAATAAAATAATTTCTCATTTAAATACCAAAGTGGTTTGAGGAGACGTATTCCATTGATTCAAGCCATTAATAGGTGGACAATAGAACAGAAGAGAAAGGCAAAATGGAAAAATATGGAAAACATCCATTTTATGGTTAGTTTAAATCAGTATGGAAGATTTAAATTTACAAAATATTTTTCATAAATTTAAAGAATTCTAAATTAACTATTGCAATATTTGCAAACAATCTCTTTTAAATCTTAAGACTAATTCCTTCTTTATATGCCTACATTAAAAATTTTCTATTCTTTTTAGTTTTTCATTTGAATAACATTTTATTATTATTTTATTCTAATTTTTTTACTTATTTTGGTTTTCAGAAGAGGTAGAATATTGCGCCTTACGGTTGCCATCATTTTTGTAGTTTAAGCGAAAGATCATTTGAAATACAAGTATATAGACATGAAATAGCTGCTGTAGGGGTAAGAGCTCAAAGAAAATGACTCTTGCTTTCTCATTATTTTGCATATTATTTGTTATACCTTGTTCAATAAATTTGTTATTTGATTGTTGAAGAATGTTTGTTTGTCTTAATTTTATAGACGATTCAAGCACAAACCAAGTTCTTTTTTTTTAAAGATTGCATTTTTAAGATGGACATAAACACATCCTCTATAACAAAATACAGTGAAAAAACTAGTAATCATTATACATAAGGACAAAACACAAACATTAGCTTTCAGTTCGGGGACACAGAACTTGAGTAAGTAGTGATAGCAGAAGTTCTATTCCATATTTATGGATTCTGTTGCCACCAGAACTTTTGTAAAAAGAAATAGCTTGCTCACATTTTGACAACACATAGAGCACAGCCTAACAGAATCCCGGTATAAGGCATTTTATATCGATTGTGTAAAT
Source organism: Latrodectus hesperus (assembly GCA_037975125.1). Taxonomy (NCBI): domain Eukaryota; kingdom Metazoa; phylum Arthropoda; class Arachnida; order Araneae; family Theridiidae; genus Latrodectus; species Latrodectus hesperus. The sequence continues at coordinate 46,795,350 of CM075862.1, forward strand.
TACATTTTATAGAGAGTTCCTTATTTATGTGTTGCAAGGGAGAAAAGCTGGAAAATTCTCAAGCACTCACATCGGCAAGTGTGTATGTTCCCGTTGTGCTAGTGTAACTGGAAACTTACCTTAAATTTGCTGTTCCAAAAAGTGTTGTACTACCCTTGGGCCACAATGAGTTCGAATTTGCTTACAATATTGAATGATGGTGAGGTAGATTCTGTCACACGCACACACACACACACACATCCAAAAAACACACTGTAGATATCATCTGTATGCTGCAACAGATTTTTGCCATTGTTCTTGTTTGGTTTGTTTGTCACTTAACGGTTATTTTTTGCACGAGAAGACTAATTAGTCTGGTATATATGATTTAATGTAGATTTCGAACCACTATGAACACCCAAGCCCAAGGTGGGATTCAAATACACGAACTGTTGAACCGAAGGACAGAGCACTAACCATTTGACTGCCAACTTGGCTGTTATTGTCCTAGTGACAAATTTCGATTTGTATTTACTGAGGTTCAAAATTCAAACACAATTTCTGCATGGTTTTTATGAGGTATACTGGACCATATCATCAAAATATATTTGACTTCTAAAGCGAGATATATGTATGCAAACAGACACACACACTGTATGTTTTAAAACTCTAAAAGATATTGTAAAACAATCCAACTACCACCATGCTATAATGTGTGGAGGGGAAGAAACCAACCTCAGTAACCAGAGTTAAACTTTTATCTAGAAAAATCGTAAAAATACATATTTCAACTCCTAGTTATTCAACAATAGCTGATACAAACTGAAATTTTCAACCCAGATACCAGTTATCTCTTATATCAAGAACATATAAATTAGAAAGTTCATTTGTCTTAATGTTTCAACTTCAATAATAATAATGGATGAATATACAAATGTATCAGGGAAATATTACAAGATACTAAAACTTATTTCATGTTATTCTAAAGTGTATTTGTATGTGTGAGTGTGTGTTGTTCTATCTACCTATACTATGCTATAATTTCTTAAATACTTTTACGTAACACTGACTGAGACACTTGAATTTATTTCATAAATTGTTAATATTCTTTTCTATTCAAAAATAGCAAATTCTTTTGACATAAAAAAATCTTAAATTCAAAATCGAATTTTTGGTGTGTGTATGGGATCTACTTTTTTCTCGTAATATATTTATATTTTATGCTATTTGTATTATACTCATAACTTATCATTGTGTAAGCAACACACAATTTTGCTTACAACGATTAAAATGTTATTTAAAGTTAATTAAAAAAAAAACTAACTCTCAAAACTTCCCATTTTGAATTTCACGGGAGAGAAAAAAGTATTTTTCATATTAAAAGCTGGAAAACAGTATTTATATGCATGCATATTTATTACTGTAAAAATTACTGACCTAAAAAACTTTAAGTTTTCTATATAACAACACAATATGTATATTAAATATAAATATTTAAAAAAGTACTTAAAATAAATAGAATAAGTTCTATTATATATATATATATATATATGTATATACATGTATATATATATATATATATATATATATATATATATATATATATATATATATATATATATATATATATATATATATATATATATACATAACTATTAACTTAAAAACATTATTTAATATATTGCTGGTCACAGCAAATAATTTATATATCTTTTTTAAAACATGCTAACCTTAAATAAATTAAATGATTATATTAATTTCACAGGTATTTTTGATCTTAGATTTATTTAAATTAGTAAGTGAAAAAATTCATGCAAAGTTAATAAATCATATATTTACATGTATAATAACTTATTGACCAGAAATATATCAAATTTTTTATGAAAAATTTATTCATAATGCATATCTTAACGTAAATCAACGTCTTAAAATCAATATAAAAAGCAATTTTATATAAAAATTACAACTGATTTGTTCTCATCATTTATTTATGTATTATAAAACTTAAATAAAATCTATTATAGAAATAGTTTTTCATGGTGAATAGCACTTAGTGACACAAACATTTTATTTTGTTAATCGAAACGAAATATTTTGAATGTTTTCATTCATAAATATTGCTTTTGTTACTTCCTAGAAGAAAAATAAATCATAAAAAGGTGATTTGTATTACCGAACATCAAAAAAGCAATTTATAATATCACTCTTACACTTTTGGCGCTGTTAAAGTTAAATGTGATCTTATGTAATAAATAATTTTCCTTCAAGTGAAATAATGCATCATGAGTTTAAAAACGATTCTTTTTTTTTTTTTGTATAAAAACGATATTTTTATATCCTTCCGTTTTGAATATCATATTTTTATTTCTTTTTATAAGTTTTCTTTTATTCTTTTTAAAAAAATTTAAGCCTTTTGTTGAGAGGTGGAAAAAAGTAAACTTTATTCTACTTCTTTAGTTTCTGCGCAGTTTTCATTTCTAATGAAAATTTCTTCTTCGCGAGAAAACGTAGCTATGAATTCAGAAAGTATCCTTTCCATTCATATCGCCAAAGCTTGTACCAGGAAAAAAAAAAGAACCACAAAGCCCAACGAATTGCATAATGCTTCTTCTGCGTTCTCAAAAGACATCAAAAGAAAACCTCCAGGGAAGAAAAAAGGCTCTGAAAATGCAAATAATAGCAATAATAACAAAAATTGTAATGTTATTGAGGGAGATTTAGTTTTTGGAAATTCTTGCTTTGAAGGTTGTTCGTTTTGCTTTGTCATTCTTATTATTCTACTCTTAACACTAGCTTTTGATCTCGGAATTTTTAATCGAGAATGGTGGTTCTTCATTACGTTTATCGGTTTGTTATTGACATGCTAATGTGATTTCATTAAGGTTGAAACATGGCTGTCTTATTGAATGTCAATCTTCGGAACAATTCTCTACTCACAGTTCTTAAACAATCATACATATATTATGATCAATGGCAATATGATTCCGAAAAAATCACAAGCCATTGCGTAAAATGGTCTTTTTATGATAACTACGCTATTTTAAATATTTATTTAATTAATCATAGTAATTTTAATTACGTAATTTCAAAGTAATATCTTGTGATAGAGAGAAATAAATAGTTCAGCATTTTTTTATTGATAGCGATATAGTCATCGGATGGTTTTCAGAATGAGTAAAAAGGGTTATGCCAATTTAGGCGTAAAATTATAATTTAATTTCCAATAAGTTTTCCGATGTAATTACAATAAGTAAAATGAGGCAGTTTAAAACTGAAAACTGTTCTTTAGTTCAGTTAAGATTTATGCTGAATCCGCTATACTACGAAAAATATTCCATGACTTTTTAGAATGGAGAATTCTTAAGCTTTAAAACTGCCATTATATTTAGAAAATCATTGATGAATATTCGTTTTGTGAATTCATTTCAATCAAATCGATTCTGTCATTTTGATGCGATAGCTGATAATTTCCTTTGTACTATATAAGCGAATTTTGCATTCATAGATTAATTCGAATTGGAAACTATTTTTAACAATTTATCTATACATCCTGTTTATCGTAAAATTGAATTCATGCATTTCTATTTTGAAGACTAATTTACTAAACTTTTGAAACATAAGCTATTGTAAATTGCTGGTCTTGGCAAATTTTAAGTGCTCTATTTTAACGCGAGTGCACGAAAAGCATTTAATTATATTTTTAGATGACGCGTGGAAAAGAATTGAGCGAAAACTATTTTGATAAATCAAAAATATAATATGAAGTTTGGTAATCAGCTGTTTACAAAGTTATAAATCTTATATTTAATTATTAGGACTTCAAAAAATTAACTTAATTTTATTAAATAATTATCACGAAAATTATAATATATTAGAATATTTATAAAATTCATTTTTCTAAGCAAAACCATTATAATTGTTATTATAAACCTAATCTATTAAACTTATAGTAAACCATAAATATTCGGTTATTCGGATAGAATTCGGTTATTTTTCTACTTATATATATATATATATATATATATATATATATATATATATATATATATATATATATATATATATATATATATATATATATATATATATATATATATATATATATATATATTAATTTAGAAAAATAATATTTCAAACTAATCTAATATGAATTATCTGATGATCATTTGCGATAAAGTTTATACACTACACAGCATCAAAAATATTGAAGAAATCTAAAATAATTATCTTGGTTTTCTTGTCGAGGACTAGTCATTTTTTACAGACGGGAATTAATTATACCGGATTCAACTAACAATTATAAGTGGAAAGATTCAGGCTCAAATTGGGATTTAAACCTAGAAATTGATTGTCAGAGCGCTAAGCATATATCTGCCAGCTCACCAAAAACTAAAATAAATTGGTGTTATTGATTAATGATCCAAATATGCTTTTGAGTCTGTATAAAACAGCTCTGAGTATTAAATTTCAGAATGTCAACACAGCTATGACACTTGTATAACTTTTTGATAAAAATAATTATAGACATTTTTTTGATGTCCCTCAATATAATCATCTAATATTTAGAACAATTATAGGAGCATCATTAGAAGAAATTGACCTAATTGCTCAATTAGCTTAACCACGGATATATCGCTCTCCATTTCGTATTTAGAAGCAATGTTTACTGAAGTTGACTAAAGTAACGGGATATGATTTGATAAAAATTACCTATCTGTTGTATTAGCTCAATTTGAGATATAATGCTATACAGAGCCATTTATATATCATCACTTCGCCAAGCAGAAGAGATTTTTCTACAAGAAAAGTATTCGTTCCGTTATATAATGAAATACAAATTGTATTTACTATTTACAATTAAAAACTCTTTAAGCATTATGAATCAAACATTTTGAAGTTTCACAAACATATTGAGGGTTTACTTGTGAAAATTTTACTATTCAATCCTAATCATGAAATATAGTTAACTGCCTCAATCAAACCATTTTGCGTAAGATTTTTTAATGAACATATTCGTGATCATTATCTTGCAAAATGATGATCATATTATGTACAAACGCAATATTGTTAAATAGTTTTGTGAATTTAACATATTTTATAATTTAAATCCTCTTACATTTTGCATTTAAACCACAAAATTGTAATAATTTTTTTTTTAAATAAAGTTGCTTAGTTTTTTATAACAACTTTGTCAATTGTAAAATAATTATAAATAATTTTCTTAATTTGAATTTTATTTTGGTTTTAAGTTTGGGCCTATAATAATATGCCTTACTTAAAAGTAAAAATGCTCGGTGAGATACAGGATACAGGGTAATACATACATACATACATTCATACATACATACTCATATGCATGCATACATCCAGTTTTTGATTAAATTCATTTCTGGAAATTTTTTACATTTAGAGTTATGTATAAATACAGCGTGCTTACCTATAGTTCAGTAAATGCCTAGTCATCGACGATCACGGAAGTTTAGTTTAAACTTTATTATTCTTGTGAAAAAAAATTTTTAGCATATGAAATTTCTACTTTTCCGTTTTCTTAACTTTTGTTAGCAAGTTACGGCTAAAAACAACTTTAGCATTATTACAACATAGGATGCAAACTACGTGAGATTTTGTATGCTAAAAAGATGGAAACAGAGACACAGAGAGGCATTTTTAGATAACCACAACTGAAAAATTGTTAAGAAGTAGGTGGATTCAGGAAAAAAAAGGATATAGAAAGGTAAAAAAGTAATCAATATATCTTACGAAAGAGAACTACGTAACGGTCTGGACTTTAAACCGAGCTGAATACTACATTCATTGTCTACAAAAATGATTAGTCATCAAGCGAAATGACTGACGAATGGATTGCCATATATATATATATATATATATATATATATATATATATATATATATATATATATATATAGGAGTATGAGGTTCTTATCGAAAAAGTGATTGTTGAATCACAAATGTTGTTATTACAGGAACAATTTCTGCAAACTTTGATACTGTATTCACAAAAATCCATAACCAAATCTGCTCAACTTTTGTATAAATAATAGAAGTGAAAATCTCTCACTAAAAGCAAAGATAAAAGAAGAATAAAGAAAAGAAAAGAACACGCACTTTCTGAGAGACGTTTTGTTCAAACATCAGCCTAAAGTATTATATTTCCCGGGAAGCCCCTTCAAAAACAAAACTTAGGCTGACATTGATAGATCTACAGCAGGAAGCAAACATAACAAAAAGTCATAGCTGTCGTAAATTCCGAATTCCATATGAGGAAGAAATATGTTTTTCTAAAGTATCGCCTGCCCGATTCGCTCACAGAAATGGAAACAAATCGAACGCATAGACGCGAAGTTTGAAATGGCGAAAAATAATAAAAAAAGAAAAGCATTTTAACGCTTGTAATAGAATTCACTCAAACGGGATAGTTGCTTTTATTTCCAAATGGGAGATGGAAGTATATTTTACTCATCGCCTATTGAGGAAATTCTTCGAGTGAATTATTGGCGAGCTTCTGGGATTTGGCGAATATTTTTGAATCCACAATTGTCTCTATGTTTATTTGGCTCATTTAGTTCCAAAGTATCTGGTGATTGTCAAAGGAGAACAGTTCATTTATTACAGGCCTCCTCTGAATACCCTTGAAAAATAAGGCAATATTTTTCTCTCGCCATTTATTTGACACACAAACTTCAGCGATGTTTTCTTCAAGTACATGGAAATAAACATGCATTAAATAAGTAAAATAATGCTATATATATATATATATATATATATATATATATATATATATATATATATATATATATATATATATATATATATATATATATATATATATATATATACATATATATACATATACGTATATATATATATATATATATATATATATATATATATATATATATATATATATATATATATATATATATATATATATATATATATATATATATATATATATATATATATATATATATATATATATAATATATATACATACATATATATATATATATATATATATATATATATATATATATATATATATATATATATATATATATATATATATATATATATATATGTATATATATATATATATATATATATATATATATATATATATATATATATATATATATATATATATATATAGAACTTAAATAAGCTACAGAAAAAATAAACATTGTGTACAGCTGGAATTTATTCTGCTATACAATCATTTTTAATATAAATTAATCTAAATACAATTTTGAATATAGATCTAATATATTTTCATTATTGCTTTTTCTATATTTTGTTTTGACATTAGGTTTTAGATTAAATTTAATGATGATTATTAGATTTTTAAAACAAGGATTTGAATTTAATATTATAATTTTAATTCTTAATATATTTTCGGAAGCATATTTTTTAGCAATAAAAACATTGCATTACTTTAATATAAATTTTATGTTAAATAATAATCATTTAAATAAAAAATCTATTTATATAAATTATTGATATCATTGGAAACAAAAAATGTTTTGTTATTATCAAATTGTTTTAAAATCAATTATCGTAAGTCAATTATTTCGGATTCTATAATAATTTTATTTTCATTAACTATTTTGTGAAGTCACAAATATATGGTGAATAGTTATAGTTTCCCATCAGATCACCGAAATCAAGTATTTTAGCTGTTAGCAGTAATTCTCTCTGGAGATATATTGTAATATACACACACTCTCTTATAATCAGTTTTATATCATACCACTGCCATTTTACTGTTCCTCTGTTCTACGAGTGACCTTGGTTTTCTACATATTTGCTGAAAACCATAGCTGGTTCTAGGAAAATATTGGTAAGATTATTCCAGGAATTAATACAGGATCAAAGTTTCAAAACACCACTTAATGCAACTAAGGAAGTTACAGAGTCAGTAAAAGAGAGTTATCTATATTAGTAAATTTGTTTGTAAATCCATTCCTTCACTTCCAATAACAAAAAGAAAGGTACAATTACAATAATTAGTCTTTGATTCATTAGTAAAAACACTTAAAAATATGTGATATTATCTCAAGCAAATTTGCTAAACAAAGCAAGCGTTCCTAAAAAAATTAAAATTCGTAAACATGAATATCAACGCAACTGAGAATTCTCAGAAGAAAACAAAGATAACATTTAAGGTTAAAAAACTAGGCATTTAATCAGATATTCCACGGGATCTTTTTAATTTATTGAAAAATGTTACATGTTTCAACTCTTGCAGCCAAATAAGTAAATGTGCTTGATAACGTATTTTCAGGTTTATTTTCTCATGTTAAGTAAATATAATTATCACTCATAGTAAAATCAACAAAAACTATTTCTCTAGAGGACAATGATAATATAACCATACCCTTTCTTTGAAAGCTGGCTCAAAAAATGATAAAATTATCGTTCCATAGGAAAATTTTAAGCAAAATTTGAAAATAATGAATTACCTTGTATTTAAAAATGACAAAGCATTTCACGTTTAAGCTTAGACATTTTCATTAGAGGAAATAAATCAGTTTACATGTGTGAACTAAATTATTTAAAGCAAACATTTTAAACACCGTATTTTTTTCTATCAAAACAGTATCATTTCATTTTAAGTAGAAATGAAATTAAACATTAAGTTTAACTGTTAAAAGTAATACAGATCGCATGTATATTTATTAAAACTTATACTTTTGGCTTTTAATGTACTTTCTGGATATTTTTAAAAGATATATTTAAAGTTATTAAGAAAGTATATTAAAATATTAGTCAATTCAATGTCTGATTCTGAAGCTAATTGTTTACTTTACGATGTTTCAAAAAATTCAATTCGAATTACTTTCCAAATAGTACGATAAACTAATTTTCTTGAGTTGTATTTAATTCTTATGCAGCTGAGTATTTCAACAGTGAAAGAGAATTTGGCGCAGGTGTTTTGTCAAGAAAAATTGTATTTAAAGAATGCGCCTTTCAAAACAAAAACGTTAGCGTGAAATAAAAATAAATTGCCTTAAAAAAGATATTTTCGCTACGGAAAATAACTATTTATGTCTTTTCGTGTTAATTTTATTTCCATTGTAAGTATTTTTCTATAAATAGTTCTAAGAATAAAGTTGCAACATTTTTAAATATTATTAATTAGTTTAATCAAAATAATAAATTAGCTTAATAAAATTATTCATTTCTTGCATACCTAATGGTGGACCTAATTCTAGCTATGCATTTTTCCATTAATAAGCATTTGTTCAAATACCTAAATGTTTATGATAAAACTTCCTATTTATTCGTTTTCTTAAATATATTCTGGCATATTTTTAAAACCAAAATACTTATTTATCTCTGTGGTATAAAATGGTGTGCGAAAACTAATTACAAATAGTCATAGCATAACTTGGATAAAAATTGATTTAAACCAAATGGAATTGAAGTTAAATATTTCATTTTTTAAAGTTATATAGAATTAAAATAATCAAATTGAATAAAATTATTTACCTTTGTATTTAGATACATATTTACATATTTTAGTTTGTTTCTTCTCATCACTGAATTTTGAAAACTGCGTTTATTAAATTTCAATATACTGCAAAAACATCCCAACCTTTCAAAACAACTTTACTTCTTTTCTAACATTTTTGTATACATGTTACATACATAAGCAAATATGTACTTCTATGTATAGATATCACTCACAAGTAACGCTCAAAAAAAATTCATAAGCGACGAATATATAAACCAATGTTAGAGAAAGTAAACTAGATTTATATGAAAGGCTGTAACGAACAGAAAAGTAAAAAAAAAATATTCATATAACTTGAAACTAATTTGCCGCTAAATAAAATGCAATTTAAAAGATAATTTTTGAGTATGTACGATAAAGAATTTTGGAATTGAATAAATTAATTTCCTAAAAGAATATGTTTCCAAATTTTTCTAAAAGAGAATATGTTTTTAATAAATGAAAAAAAAAACAAATAGCGATAAAATAAAAAAATTGTTTTAGGGCTTCATACATAATAATGCATAGTATCTACTCATGCGAAAGCTATTTGCAGTTGAATAAATGAATAAAAACTATATACATAAATATATATTAGGATTTTTTTATGACTTCCTTTTACTTTAATTTTTTTATTAAAGTAAATCATATATTTCATCATTACCATTTTATAGGAAATATGTAAATAGATCGCTTTATCAAATTTTTGAAAGCTATTTTCCATAATGATCTCATTAAGAATTAAATATAAAAGTTTTTCAAATACAACATATGCAAAATGAAAAAAGAATTATTTACATTTTAATTAAACTAGAACTTATTACAAATAATTTAGAATAATTTTTTTTATTACGAAGCCAATACTTCCTAAATTATAATGAATCAAATTTTTTTTCTGCGTTAATATAAATGATAAAATAAGAATAGCATTTCCTATAATATAAGTTTCTTTTCTTTAAAAATATTTTCCTTTTCTCTAAAAATTATATAACAAATACTATTGTAAGTAATATTTAGGGAAACTTTAGTGGTGAAAATTTATATATTATAAAAGTCAAGTAATATAAAATTAGACAAAAAAATAAATTTTTTACTGCAGATGTTGTGCACGTTAAGACAATCATAATGTAAAGTTTGTAAAGAATAATTATTTTCTAATTAAATTATTACTTTGTAATAATGAAATATATTCATTTTATAAATAAAAAATGGATAATTAGTATCTAAACTAGTATAAAGAAAAAATAAATTACAGAAGTTAAAAAAATATTACTAATATCATTTGTGATTGTTTATTAGTTATTTTTGTATATAATACAAATGCTAAAACGGATTAAATAGCTGAACACAAGTTACTCTAAAATAGTAGTTACTTATGAATAAAATCAGTAAAATACTTCAAATTAACAATCCAGATTTCAATATTATTACACACAATCAGTTATATAAAATATTTATTGAAATGATTTGTTTTCTGATGTTGATCCGAAACTAAAAAACAAATTGAAAACCTGTTACTTTTGAGGAATAATTTATCCTATTCAGTAATTATATTAAAAATAGAGACTTATAAAAAAATTTCTCTTTTACTAAAAATAAAGTGTAGCTGATATTTTTTTTCAATTAAAAAAATAGTATTCACGTTGAAATTAAATTTACGAGAAATATTAAATTTGGAAAACAAATGCATTACTTTCTAAAATTAGATTTAACAAAAATAAATAAATAAATAAACAGCTTTGATGTTTCTGAAAACAGGCTCAGTGTTTTTTGGACATTATTAACTTGCATTTCATTAGAACATGAAAAAAATTATCTATTTTTTAAATGTAACATTATATTAATATCATTATTTGAGACATAATTCTTAGAATTTAATATAGTTTAATACAGAAATATACTTATTAATTAAAAAATAAAAATGTCATTTTTACTATATGGATTTATAAAAATGTACTATATTAAAGTGACATCTATGAAGAATAAAGGTAAATTGGGTTTCATCGAAAAAAATATATAATGTATTTCACTGAAGTAGTTGAATTGATATTTGTATAGCAAAAACTGTAGCTCAGTGATTAGGGCATCAGCCTTCTGTCCGGAAGGTCGGGATTCGATTCCCAATGCCACCAAAAACCCACTCATCCTACTGGCTTAAATTCGCATAGCCAATACACAGCGAGCTTGGCTTGGCCAAGTGTCATTAGTAACAACAATATTTTACACCCAATTCAATTCTTATTTTGTTTTGAAAACATTGTTTAAGCGTTGTAAGAATTAAATACATAAACAACCTTCAAGTATATATTTTAAAAATATTAAATGGTTTGAATTCTGAGATATACTATGTTGCATGTCATAATTTTGAATTTAAGATATTTTCACACAAATATAATTTCTTTTTTAATCAAAAAACAATTCTCTTTTTAGCTAATGCCATAATTAAATACTTATATACTTTTAAAATCCTAAATATTTTAATTTTCTTAGATGCAAATTGTTATGTGTCTGACTTTGAATATTTTTTCTAATTAAAAATAAATATGCATATTTTAAATGCTAAAAAAGATTTGTTCATTTTAGAGTAGTACAAATCGTGTTTGCTCTTTGTAATAAACTCTTTGCATTAAATAAGTAATAATGTTTAAAGTTGTGGTAATTTTAATTCTGATAAACTGAAAATATTTGAATTTCATTATTTTATTTTAAAAATATTATATTTTTCTCCAATAAATCCTGAAAAATGTAGCGCACTAATTTGTAACCGGATGATTCATATGAATAATTAAGATTGTTTTCCATTTGCAATTTATTTCAACAAAAGCTAGGGATATTTGCCAAACACACCCATTTGTAGAGGAACTCTTCCTGGTGAAACTTATCTTTCCATGTTAATCTTTCCATTCCACGCCAGGAGTAACCGCTAACTCCGGACAGATATCTTGGCGAAAGTTCTCTGCAACACTTCAACAGTTGACAGGCTTTCCTGATACCCACGGGATTATCATCAGATCGCCAAGAAAGTCCCCTCTACAATTATCCTCGGCATTTTCTTCCCATTATTCAAGTAATGCCAAGATAATCTAGTCTGGCTCGGAGATCCAGTCTGGAATCCGCATTTTACTTCAGCAGGCAACTTGCTTTACAATTGGGTAAAAAGAGAAAAGATCTTTGTGGAAGTTAGTGGCAACAGAATATGTACTCGCACCTAGCGAACAGGTAAGGAGATAACTTAAAGGAAAATTCATTTGTTGTTGCAATGGTGGTAAATAATTGTTCTACGACCAAAACTCAAGAGGATAGTTACACGCGAGACATTTTTCACTCCGTAGGAAATTTAGAGCAGTTTCGGAAGTTTATATCGTTCATCATCTTGCATGGCGAAACATTTTGAGTTGAAACAAATAAGAAACTACTTTTACATCAGATTCTCTTTGTCTTTATAGCAAACGTTTTAGAAACTAATTTTGGAATACTGACCAAATAAAATTAAGATTAATAATAAAATATTACTAAAAATTATGTGGAGATGAAAAATGTAAATTAAAATACGTTGTTTATATTATATAAAATACAAATACGTTGTTATCCATGTTTGAAAACCAAAATTATATTTTTTTCTTCTCTCGTATATACGCAAGGCGGGAGATATAAAATGCGCAACTATATTACTCATTGTACTAAATTTCAATAATTCATAATAGAATTTTTCCTTGATTTTTCTATTAAAAATTTCCTAAACAAAGAGTGAATTGAGAAAAAAAACATTGTTACTTAAAATTCATTATTTCAAATTACATATTTTAAGAACGGTTTGTTCTATTATGGTATTATCATAAACATTTTTAAATTTCCAAAAATTTTGATATTATTTAAAAATAATAGTGTTTTTCTTATAAAACTAATAATTCTCTTAAAAAATGAAATCTTTAAAAATTTATCGATATCTTCGTGTTTTGAATTTTTCAACAAAAGAAAATATTGGTATTATATAGATGCTGCTAGCCAGAAATTGTATATATATATATATATATATATATATATATATATATATATATATATATATATATATATATATATATATATATATATATATATATATATATATATATATATATATATATATATATATATATATATATATATTATATATATTATACATATATATATATATATATATATATATATATATATATATATATATATATATATATATATATATATATATATATATATATATATATATATATTATATATATATATATATATATATATATATATATATATATATATATATTATATATATTATATATATATATATATATATATATATATATATATATATATATATATATATATATATATATATATATATATATATATATATATATATATATATATATATATATATATATATATATATATATATATATATATATATTTCGTTTCGTCAGGATTCGTATTTCTATTCACTAGATACGAATTAGAAGATTAGATAAAAGTAATTCTAATGGTAATTATTAGGTTGTTCATTCAGCAGCAATTAATGCTTCTCTGGTTTAATTTTCGAGACCCAGCGCTATTACATTAGTTACCTTAATATCAGAGTCAACTAGTAAAATCAGAGTTATCTAATAAAATGTGCATTTTTATTAGAATATTCCATATGTTATTAATCATAAAGGAAATTATGTAATTCTATTATTTACAGAATTCTACCTTCCGTTTTCAGTAACTGCGCAGTGATTTTTAGGGATATATGAATTCTGCAACCCTAGCAATACGCATAAAATGTAGTCTTGAGCTCAAATTTTATGATCCCGATTAATATACAAAACTTACATAATTTAAATCAGAAAAGTGAATTTTTGTCTTGAAGAACGCTTTAGCAGTAAGTTACTTTATAGTCTTAGGTAGCGCAAATTTTAAGTTTGAGGCAGCCAAAGATATATAAATATTTTTTATGCTGCATAAAATGAAACATGGTGTAGTACTCATTAGGTAAGAAGGGAAAATCCAACATGTTTGACATAACTGCCAACAACTTGTATAATCATGAATGGTTGTCAACAATATACGCGAATCTGTCATTATCACTCCTAATTATGACTCAACTTTCGAAGTGTGTCAAGAAACAAGAAATATACGGGTTTCTTTTTCTAACGATAGGTAACTATGACAACCAATCATTTTTTGCAGATGCTTGAATAAGTGATGATTATGGAAAAAAAAAACATATATTAAATCTTGAAATTTATAATTTTTTTAGAAAAGAATTGATTTAACGTAATGGTTTTTTACCATTTATATAATAAAGTGAATTACATACTAATTATTGTATTTAAATCACCTTAAAAAATTCAGAATTAATCCAGAATTTTTAGTTTGTAATTTTTTTACATTTTATTAAACCAACATTTAAATCAATTTGAAATTTTAATTTTGTTTAAACTGCTTTAGTTTACATTTAAATTCACATTTCATAGTTAAAAAATTATATCAATTTTTTAGTTTGTTATTGGTGAAGAAATAAATACACAAACACACAGATTAATAATGATATATCTTAAATTTAAAATCTCAAAAATCGTCTTCTTTCGGACATACAGTTCTAAATTCTACACATTTATAACATCCTTGTTGTGCTTTGAGTTAATTCCAAGTGGACACACTTAAACTGATCTCCATTTCGTTCTAAGAGCAAAATTTAGTAGAAATGAGTAAATTTCGTTTTGACTTTTAGGTCATTGTTAACAATAGAATTTGAAATAGATTGAGAAATTTTGATACATACTGCTATTCTAGGTTTAATATTATGAAAAGTAAACATTTTTTGGTGGCTTTTAATTTTTAAATAATTTCTAATGTATAAAATAAACAACTGGAGTTTATTGACTTCAATGCATCCATAGGAAATTTAATTTATTTTCAATTTTTTACTCTTTTCTGAAATCACATTTTAGATATTCATTTTCTCACATTAATAAATTATAGATTTTTTATTTTTTGAATAGTATGCAGAGTTACAAATTTCCAAATGTTTCCTTTGAAGGTTTTCCAAAGAGAAAATATTTAAAATTATGTTAAGAGAAATGTTTAGTAAGTAAAGAAGTGAAAAACTGTTTTAAGTTTATATGGGAATATGTTTAAACAAAGCCTTTTTTTTCTACTAATATTAACAAGTTATTAACGGAAGTCCAAAAAAATTAATACCTAAGTACACTGTAAGAAAACCTTGTTTTTCTTACAAGGCACTTAGTATAATTTGTCAGCTCATTCTGTACTAATGCCATTATCGTAAAAGAAATAAGAAAGCTGATTTCAGTTTAATTCAAAATTTATATTTTGATTACAAACACTTGTACATGGTAATGTTCCAAAATGGTGTTCTAAATTTTTGACGAGTTTTGTGAAAAAACTCAATCCTACTCAATGTGAGCTATAAGCCTACGAGCATAAAGCTCCAAAACTGTTTCTGTCATATTACTACTACTACTTGTATATGGTGTCTCAAACGGTCACCTCAAAGGCATGTATGGTTGTGTCTGATCGTGAGGAATAAGAATTACAGAGTAAAAGGGTTAGAAAAGTTATTGTAATCAGCTAAAGGGTGATAAACTCTTGCAGAAGGAAGCACGATCAATCGGATCAGTCGAAGCATGGATGTTTCACTCAAAGGATGAATCAGTACAGTAATGCAGAATTGACAGACATGTTCTACGTGCTTATAGTTGAGGATGATGGACGCTCAGCGGTATGCTTGTATCGGCATCGTATCCGACCATAGGTTGTTCCAACAATTACATCGCCGATTGAAAGAAGGAATATCGTTCAGAATCAGCAGCCACATTGGCCGGCAACGTCCGACATGGATTCACAGACATCGAGAATGTTGTATTAGACGCATTTAGACCAAATTAGTACAATTATCCGCGTCATGGAAAAATACCTATCTGTTGATAGATCCTTCATTATACGAATACCGCAAAAAGATCCCCAACCTCATACAACAAGTGCGCTAAGGGATTCGCATTATCCATAACGTGCGATATTCGCATGTTGGTGTTTATA
The DNA here is from genome assembly GCA_037975125.1 of Latrodectus hesperus. Classification (NCBI taxonomy): domain Eukaryota; kingdom Metazoa; phylum Arthropoda; class Arachnida; order Araneae; family Theridiidae; genus Latrodectus; species Latrodectus hesperus. Next base: position 46,811,914 of record CM075862.1, read on the forward strand.
AGCAAAAATCGGAGACCCACAATTTCCACCCCATATACTATTCTCCGATGAAGCTACCTTGTCTCAAGATGGTGTCCTTAACCAGCACAATATGCATATGTGGTCGAGTGTAAATCACCATGTCACAAATCGCCCAGCCAATATTAACATTTCAGCGTTAACATCTGGTCTAGAATTATTAGTGGCATTCTGATCAATCAATACGTCATGCCGGGACGCCTTGATGGGGTTTCGTACTCAATTTTTTGGAAGAAGTACTGCTCACGTTGTAAATGCCACCCGCAACGACACACCTTAACATGGGATTCTTGCATGACATTTCTTCCGGAAAGTATGATAGTTCCTGGATGTGACGTATCCAGACAATTGGATTGACAGAGCAGCCCTGTACCTTGGCCACTGTAATCTATGGACCTCAGCCCCCTGAATGTTTACCTCTGGGAATAACTTAAATGTGAGTTGTACGACCTACCTGTTCCATCATGGCTCACATTGTTGAAGGTGTGGCACGTGTACAGGAGATTTCAGGGCAATTCGAACGTTTTCGCGATTCTATGCGGAGCTATATGAAAAATGTACCACAGCTGATGGGGCCAATTTAGAGCGCTTATTTTGATTTTAATTTGAATTTGGTACTCTTCTGTTGTAAAATAAAGTTTTTTTACACTGTTTATTATCTTTTTTTACGTTTTGGACTCGATGCAATTTCACTATCATGATGGCCTTTCCAACTCCCTATTTTTATGTAATTCTGACGTATTGTGAACTGACACAATCATACGTGCCGTTTAAACATGGCCTTTTGTGACACCCTGTATTAAGCACTTTATCGAAAACTAGCATTATAAAAAATTAATGAATAAAAAGGGATTTGTTAGAATAGGATAAAGGAAAATAAGATTTGTAGCTTTAATATGTTATTTTTTAAATGCAAGAACAAAGAATACTGCTATCTAATGCTTTAAGATGAGTTGGAAACATAGTATGTATGTTTGAAGTGGGAATCAAATATCCAAACTGTTGAATTCAACAACTTTCAGTGACTCCCAACAATTTGCTTATACATCTCTATCAAGTATTTAACAAAATATTAATTTTAATTTCTTGACAATTGTAGGTTTCGGCACAATAACTGCCAGTGAATTCCAGTAGATAACATGTTATACATTAAACAAATATTACATGTGCAATATGTAAAATTGACATTTCAATTCAATTTCGTTATTCAATATTTTATTTAAAATATAGCACTTAAAAAATTATTTTTAAAAACAAAATGTTTTTTATTCAACTTTCAGAGATATTTTTAAATTGTTATTGTTAAAAAATAACTAACCACACACAGAGTATAACAAAGTCATTATGGTAATTTTTTTTAAAAAAATGCCTCACAATAGCTACATTTATTTTTCAAATTATCATCCATTTAAGTCAAATGTCAGTTGTCAAGTAAAATGCAACTCTATAATAAAGTGATTATTTATTCAGAAACTAATTATAGATAATTTTAGTCAATAAGGTTTGCTAACATAAACTGGAAAACAAATTATATTACATCAATAAAATTCTTGAAGTTTTTCTTTTAAGCGATTCTATAATTCGTAATTCTTTAAATCTCGATGCAGTTAGAAGAGATTTGCCATTACAAACACAGACTGACAGTTTTAAAATCACGTAAATTTTCATGTAATATATCAACTGCTTTTTGACATTTGTATATATTGGGTTGGCAACTAAGTAATTGCGGATTTCACTCATAGATGACTTCAGTTGAATTTTTAGGTTTGCAGACGTAGTACGAATGTAAAACACATTTCGTTATTTGATAGCTGCCAATTCAGTTGCCAATCAGTAAAAAAAGTTTTTTGATCGGTTGCGTTGTTTTCGTTGGGCGTTCGTTGAAAAATGGAAAATCAAAGGAACATTTTCGTCATATTTTGCTTTTTTATTTTCGCAAAAAAAGAAACTTATCGCAAGCTTATAAAAATTATGTGCTGTTTATGGTGACAAAGCCTTAAAAGAACGGGAGTGTCGAAATCGGTTTGCCAAATTTCGTTATGGTGATTTTTCACTCAAAGATGAAAAACGTTCTGGTCGTGTAGTTGAAGTTGATGACGGCCTAATCAGAGCAATAATCGATTCGGATCGTCACATGTGAGATTGCAGAGAAACTTCATGTATCACATACATGCATTGAAAATCACTTAAATCAATTCAACTATGTTCAAAAACTGGATATATGGGTTCCTTACGAACTGAAGAAACGCATTTAACGCAACGCATTAAAAGCTGCGATTTGCTGAAGAAACGTAATGAAAATGATCCATTTTTAAAACGACTGATAACTGGCGATTAAAAATGTGTTGTTTACAACAATATCAAGCGGAAAAGATCGTGTAGCAGGCCAGGTGAACCTACTCAAACAACATCAAAAGCTGATATTCATCAAAAGAAGGTTTTGTTATCAGTTTGGTGGGATTACAAAGGAATTGTCTACTTTTAACTCTTATCAACCCAACCAAACTATCAATTCTGATGTCTACATTGAACAACTAACGAAATTAAACAATGCAGTTGAAGAGAAAGCGGTCCAAATTGACAAATCGAAAATGTGTTGAATTCCATCATGATAATGCAAGGCGACACACATCTTTGGTCACTCGACAAAAATTATTGGAGCTTGGTTGGAATGTTTTGCCACATCCATCATATAGTCCTGATCTTGCACCATCTGCTTACTTTTTGTTTCGATCTTTACAAAACTCCTTGAATGGTAAAAATTTCAATAATGATGATGATGTCAAATTGTACCTGATTCAGTTTTTTGCTAATAAAAACCAGAAGTTCTATGAACGTGGGATTATGATGCTGCCTGAAAAATGGCAAAAGATCATTGATCAAAATGGGCAATACATTACAGAATAAAGTTATTTAGTTCCATGAAAAAATTGTCTTTGATTTTCTAAAAAAAATCCGCAATTACTTAGTTGCCAACCCAATATATATATATATATATATATATATATATATATATATATATATATATATATATATATATATATATATATATATATATATATATATATATATATATATAGTGTAGCTGAGTAAATGATCATTTCACTCACTCTATTTTATGTTATTTGTTATTAAGTGTTAAAAAAAGTTCTATTCTCTCACACACATTATGTAAAAAACTAGAATTTAATTTAAAAGTATGAAAAAAATGTTTAACCAAGAGAGAGCAAAATCTAAAATTACTTTTTTCATTGCTTTAGAAAAGTTTTCGTGACTGGTATAAACAGAGTCTCTTTCCGATTGCTAACGAAACTTCTTGCGCTTGATAAAGCTTCGTCAAAAATTGATTTCCGATAGGAATTAACATTGCTGCATAAAACCGGAATTCCCCACACAATGATTGTTCAAGATGGAGTTAAAAATTATCATTCTGGAGGGACCGGAACAATTGAATTAGTGTTCCAAAGAAAACCATCTTTCTCAGCGCCAACTTTTTCAAAGAAGAGAGATCAATGTTACGTGTTAACTTACATTGAAAGGAAGATGCTAAGAATATTTTAACTTTCAGAGGCATCGTGAAGAGTCTTTTCAAAATATATAAACTCAACTTTAAGAAGCTCTTTATGTTCATTATCAAAGATTGAAGAAAATATAAATAAAATTAAGCTTTTACTTGACTATGAATTCTCTCTGTCTTGTGATAATATTTTTCGGAAATTTTCTTTATTGGATGTTAGTAAAGAATGTCAATTTTTCCCTACTGAAATGGAAGAGTTTTCGAATGTGTAGCGGTAATGATCGTTTTCTATGTTTCTAATGAGAATTTATAATGGTTCAAATGATTTTTTGGACAGTGAATGAGCTAGAGTATTCCCTATAATCAAAAATATATAACTGTATCAATATATTATAAATTATAATGAAAAATCCTATCATATGTTACGACTAAACTTAAATAATATGAGTAATCCTATCTTGTAATTACATTTGCATCTATAATTTAGATTCCCTAAATAATTTGTAATCATACCATTAGAAATACTTTTACCGATAATCAAGATTAAAAATTTATAATATACAAATGTATTACACCGAGACTTGAAAGCTACTTTAACATTTTTTTTCATAACGTTTTGACATTTACTTTCATTTAAACGACTGTTAAAGTAAAATTAAATTTTTTAGTATCCATTGATAATTTGTGTATAATATTTGAAAGTCTCAATAAAATATTCTTTTCGTTGCGAGGCCTAATTTCTCAGTCCAGTAATTTTTATTTTTGTGTTATTTTTCAGTTGTATTAAGATGACGTGCTTTGAATTGCGAAAATTAAAATAACACATTTTAACAAAATTGAATACCTCTATATCGATTACTAACTTTAAATTAAAAAACACCTTTTTCAAATTTAAAATCTTAAATTCTTTAAAAATTAAAGAAATATAAAAAACAAAGGAACATAAAATTCAAATTCAATAAGAAGTAAATATCATTTTTTTTCATTTTTAATAATTATTAATAATATATTTATTCAGGGGGAATATAAATACTTTCATAAGAGAGAAAATGAAATGCAATAGTTTAGCAAATGTTTAAAAGTCTACTTTGTTTAAAGATATTACGCTAAACCATATGATTAAAACTGAAATATGTAGAGGTTAACATAATGAAAAATTCATTCTCTTATTTGCAAAAGAAAATAATTTATTGTCATGACAAAATGCGTTTCTAAAAACTTTCATGAATTTTAAAAAATTTCAATAAGCTTAGTCTATTATTACAAAAACATATTAAACAAAACAACGTTTTTTTTCTTTTGAGACACGGATTATCTTATTTTGAATAGCATGCTCTAATCAATAATGATGATTTAAAATAATTATAATATATATATATATATATATATATATATATATATATATATATATATATATATATATATATACATATATATAGATTTAATTTTAAACTTGCAGTTCTCATTATAGGAATTTGAATTATTAAAAGAAATTATTTATTTCCAGAGAGAGAAGAGAGGTTTGGTTTGTCTGTCGCTCAACGGTCATTTTTTGCACACGAGGGCTAATTAGACCGGGACTTACGGTTTAAAGTGGATTCCGAACCACTACAAACATCCATGCCCAAGGTGGGATTCGAACCCACGAACTGTTGAACCGAAGGCAAGAGCGCTAACCATTCGGCTGCCAGCTCGGCGAGAGAGAGAGAGAGATGTATTAAAATGCTTGCTTTATATATATGTAATTTGAGAATAATTTATTAGTGTGATATATAAATACAATGAGAGAATGAAATGACGATTGAAATTTAAAAAAAAATCATTAGCAAATTTTGATATTTTAGCATTTAAAGATTTGTCCCTTTAACAAACATAAATATTTTCATTACATTGTTTTTAAATTTTTTCTGGACATATACAAGCATACATAGCTGTGTAAAGAGACCCCTGATTATAGCAAAAAATTATTAGATATTTTCTATCTAAAACTATGTCAAATATAAATATTGAAAGAAATTTACATGGACATCTCGATTGTAAAAATCAGACTTCATTTAAAGTGAAGATATAATTTATAATTGTCATTATAGGAATCTGTTTAGAGAAAAATTCCGTCGTTTTTTCTAATCCGATTCGTTATTTCTATTGGGGATTATGATGTTACGTTTTTTTGTTCGTTTTGCTATAAATGTAATTCATTTTTAATTGAATGCATTTGGTGGCAATAAGCAATAGGTTTCTAAAATTATCCTTAATATAAAGTAAAAATGTTCATCCCTTTTTATTGATGAATAAAAATGTGGAAATCTTTAATGAACGGGTTATTTGCAATACAGTGAAAAAAGTTTATGAATAATAATACAATACAATTAATTTTGATTTCTTTAGAGGCTGTAATTTCAATCATTTGGTGTTGTATGTTATACGCATATCAAATGGTTGATATTACAGCATCTGAAGAAAGTTTCAATGATGATGACAGAATGATAAAGAAATATGTTGTTGCACTAACATACTTTCCTATATCTATCCTAACCAACTGAGTTAGGTGTAGTCGTAATATAGAAGTAGAGATAAAGCAGAGGACCCCAATGCGTGACCTGCCACCATAAAGATGTCACTTCCCTTGGAAGGCATTGCTACCACGACCTACTTAACGTGCCCCAACTAACTTTAATGAATACAACGAATCTTTGGTTAAATTGAGATTCGAATTCACTGCATTTCTGTAATGTTAAAGAGGCACTATCCAACCAGGCCCGAGCGGCCCTACAAGATCACCAGTTAGTTTAATCGCCCTTCTTGTCTATAACTGCTGCCACGTGTCTCGGTATAGAATCAAAGAGGCTTTGTATGTATAATATACGCAATCCATGAACATAATTTGGTAATAAGATTCCACATAAGCAGATAAACACTTTCTTCTCTCTTTACGTAGCAATACAATGGTCCCTGAAATATAGATCTATGCGTAACAGATACTAATGATCTACATATCCCATACACCAAAACACATGATATAAATTCAGATAATTTGCATGCTTTTGTCATGGTGTTGCATTTTGGATGGCCAGGAATGTAGTATTTTTTAGAAATGTACATTGATGCTGAAGCTTTCTTATTCCATTGAAATATATGGAATATATCTTCTGGATATTATAATGATTACTTTTCTCATCAAGTTACCATGACTGAAATAATAATTAAACATGCTACATTATTTATTCTTATTAATTTGGACTATTTTGAACGCTGATTATTTGTGAAAAAAACATTTAGTTATATATTTATTTTGAACAATCGTAGAATTTGATTTCCATTTTAATATATATAACGCAGGAAGTTGTGCTCAAGATGTATAATTAATTTAATTATATCAATGCATATCGGATTGTTGAGGGATTTATAAAGACTAGATTTTAATTCGATATAACTATGGGGGATTATTATTTCATGTATGTCAGATATAGTTTTGCATTTTACTTAGCTATACTAAAAATTGTTTCAAAGTGATATGAGAAGACTAAAAAAGTGAAATGATTTCATAGGTAATGAAATCTGAAATTATCGCATATTATAAATTAAAAGACAAAACAAACCCATAAGTGAATAGTTAATGTGCTCTGAGGCTATCTCATCCAAATATAAATTAAAAGACGAAAAGAATTTATTGGTAGATCGTGAAAGCACTCTAAAGCTATCTCATTCTATAAATTAAAATACGACATGAATTCTTACGTATAAATAATGAAGACCCTCGGAAGCTATTTCATCTTATACATTAAAAAACGAAACAAATCCATATGCGAATAGTTAACGCTCTCATAGACTACCGCATCCAGTTATAAATTAAAAGACGAAACGAATTTATGGTTGAAAATAGAATGCAATCTTATGCTATCATATACAAATATAAATCAAACTCTGCATATTTTTTCGTTTTTTGGTATTTGATTTTTTAAATATTTTAAACAGAAATAATTAAATAATTAAAATTGTATGTCTTTCGTTCATGCCAATAAATGTCACCTTTAATCAATAAATTATTTTTTCTGAGGAATGTCTGCCATTTTATAAGTAATAATAATAATAATAATAATATTTTTAAATTCATTATTAATTAAATTCATAATAAAATTTTGTGATTGAAATATATAATGGATACAAAAATTGGGGTAACATGCTTAAAATAAATATCTTACACGGTAAAAATTCTTCTAAAATAATAACTGTTAAGATGATAAACATATTCGAGGAGATAGTAGAACTCATAAATGTTCTTTCTGTGGTATATTTTCGAAAATGTGTTCCTCATCGTCATCTGAAACGATACCAAACGATAATTCCCGGTTATTTCGAAAGGACTTCTTATTTTGGAACGCGATCCATTCGAGCAGTCATTCGTTACAGTCATCAGCAGTCAATAAACTCGCTTTTTTCGAATGACGCCGAATTGAATGAAAATAAAATTTAAAAAGAAACGCACCAATTTTAGTCGCCAGTTGCCGTTTTAGTTTCCAAAACAGATGGAACTGAGACATTGGATATAAAAAAAAAACATTCAGGCAAACGCGTACTCCCAACTTTAACTCTCGATAAATCGGGGCCTGAAAAAAAAATAAATAAGCGAAAGGAATATAACGGCGCACGTTTTCTATCGTCGCCAATTTTTCCAGAAATAGCAAACATCATCGGAAGAAAACCGTTCCTAAAAATGCAGATTTGTAAGAAAGAAAGAAAATGTCCGCCTAGTATCAAGCACTTTTCCAAGGTTTGGGGGTCTTTTTCAAGCACAGCCGGAAGAGAGTATCATTTACCCGAAGTGGATTTATTGTTTTATTCGCGATACTCGAATCATTATTCATCTCCTGGCATAATGGGGAGAAGGAAAAGAGATGCGGCATCTGCGCAACTGCTTTTTTCTGATAATATTTCACCATGGTGTTTCTTATCTTTGTTGCATGCGATATTCTCTTCCACAAGCGATTGCGGTTTCCTCCTTGCAGAGTCGGTGGATTTATTTTTTTTCTTATTTTTTGAGACCTAGGTATAGAATTCTCTTAAATGCGCCGTTATTGTATTTTATTTTTACGCCTTCTATTCAGTTGAGGATGTTCCCGGATTCCTGGACGAATGGAACTTCCCAGGAAATGGGAATGGAAAAGGTGATAACGATGCGTTGATTTGTTCCGTTGATCGAAAAAGAATCGATTTTTTACAGATAGAAAAAAAGAATTAACGAAAGTGCCCAATCTATTTCGGCTTAAGCTAAGAGTTCTTTTGGTAAAAATTTCGAAAAATATATACTTCAAATTTTTTGATTTTAGCAAATTTTAGTTTTAGCACTACATATATATATATATATATATATATATATATATATATATATATATATATATATATATATATATATATATATAATATATACAGGGTGATTATAAAAAACTTTGCCAATATCTGCACTTCTAGCGTCCATTCTATTTAACCGATCAAGATGATATTTCAAATATAGTTCTTTTGAGATATGCGCTCGAGATTCTGTGAATGGCAACACAGTGGCCCTCGCAGTTACAGTTATAGTGACAGAAACTCGAAATTTTCGAATGGCAACGTCTACTTTTTACCATCGCAAAATGTTCAGCACATGCGAAAACCCTAAATAGCGTTGAAACGGTACCGATATGTCTAAAAACGGACGTGTTCTGCAAACACAAAAAAGAGTTCTGAAAACCGGCCAATAAAACACGATCTGGGCGCACGCAATAAATTTGCATGTGACAGAGTCAAGAAACCAATCACAGAACGCCGGTTGCCAGATATTCAGCGTAGGAAACCTATAAAATACCAAGCGGGTATGCGAAGTCGTCATTCGGGAACTCGCACATGCCGACGATATGAGTCTTCCTAGGAAAGTTCGCGGTGAATTGATCAAACTCTATTACCAAAATGGGATGAACGCTGCGGAAGCCTTGCGTGTGTATCGCCGCAATCATCGACAACGACGCGGCCCATGTACTCTGCAAGCTCTGCGTGATTTAGTGCGGAAATTCGAAGATACAGGCTGCACCTGTGACAAACAGCGCTCCGGACGGCCAACTGTTTCTGAGGACGTTGTCATGGAAGTGCACCATACAGTGACTGCAGGACACACAGAAACCGCAAGAGGCATAGCGCGCGTGTTGGATATTCCGAACTCAACGGTCCGCAAGCTCTTGCGCTCGGTACTTCACATGTTTCCCTATCGGTTCCAGCGCGTCCAGATGTTGGAGCCGGGTGACCCACAACAACGTCTGGACTTCGCAAATGCATTTTTGTTACGATATGATGCGGATAACGACTGGCCACTTCGCATACTATGGACGGACGAGGCGCATTTCACCTTAAATGGCAGCATTAACACAAAGAATTGTGTGCACTGGGGAGAGACGAATCCTCATGCTGTGGCGCCAGTACCATTATTTGACGCCAAAGTGACTGCGTGGTGCGGCATTACAGCTACATTTGTTCTGGGCCCGTTCTTCTTTGAGGAAACGACCCCGACTGGCCCTGCAACATGTTCTGTAACGGGCCCTCGGTATGCAGCCATGCTGAAAAATTATGTCTTACCGGAGTTGCGTCGGCTGAATGCACTCAATGACATTGTTTGGATGCAAGATGGCGCAACTCCACATATAGCGAGGTCAGTTAAAAGGCTCCTGGATCAGCATTTTGGTGATCGCATCATCTCACGCTATTATCCTTTTCCGTGGCCTGCGCGATCCCCAGATCTGACGCCTATGGATTTCTGGTTTTGGGGCTATCTCAAATCCAGAGTTTATCTGTGCAATCCTCAAACATTGTCGGACTTAAAGGATTCTATACGGCGTGAGATTGGAAACATCCCTCGTGCCATGTTGCGTGCAGCGACATTGTCCACCGTCTCCCGCATGCAATGCGTAATTGCCTGTGATGGCACTCATGTGGAAAATGTTTGAAATTAATAAAGATTTTTTTCTCTATGTGTTCTCATCATTGAGCAGTGTCTTGTCTCTGTCGTATGCATTATTCCTCCGTGCGCCTTGAAGAACTGTTTGTATGTGTATAACACGTCGGTTTTCGGACATATCGGTACCGTTTCAACGCTATTTAGGGTTTTCGCATGTGCTGAACATTTTGCGATGGTAAAAAGTAGGCGTTGCCATTCGAAAATTTCGAGTTTCTGTCACTATAACTGTAACCGCGAGGGCCACTGTGTTGCCATTCACAGAATCTTGAGCGCATATCTCAAAAGAACTATATTTGAAGTATCATCTTGATCGGTTAAATAGAATGGACGCTAGAAGTGCAGATGTTGGCAAAGTTTTTATAATCACCTATATATATATATATATATATATATATATATATATATATATATATATATATATATATATATATATATATATATATATATATATATTAGGTTGTGGAATAAGTTGTTCGTAGCGTTTTTACTAAAGACATTTATTTAAACAAAAAACTATATCAATAAGTTAATCAATTATATATTCGCCGTTGCTGTTTACAACATCTTCCCAACTTTCGACCAATTTGTAGATGCCATTCTGCCAAAAATCGCCTAGTATGGCGTAAAAGATGTAAAAGAGGTGTAAAAGAGGTTGTGAGCCAGTTTTTAAGGACCTCCTTGTTATCGAAGGTAACTCCCTTCATATGGTTTGACAAGGAGTGGAAACGATGGTAAGCGGTCGGTGCAAGGTCCGTAGAATACGACGGATGCTGTAAGAACTCCCATTCGAGCTCTTGGAGTGCGGCTTTGACGACTTGTACAACATGGGGCCTGGCGTTGTCGTGACGGAGTATGGTTTGACCATGTCTATTAGGTCTTTTAAGTCGAACAGCCTCATTCACGCTGTGTAGCTGGGCAAGGTAGAGCTCCTTGTTGACTGTGGCATTCTTTTCGAGCATTTCCTAGTGCACCAAGAGGTAATTAAAAACTGGCTCAACAACTTCTTTGACACCAGACCAAGCGATTTTTGGCGGAATGGCATCAACGAATCAGTCGAAAGGTGGGAAGAGGTTGTAAACAGCAGCAGCAAATATATAATTGATTAACTTATTGACATAATTATTGTTTTTTGTTTAAATAAAAGTCTTTGGTAAAAACACTACGAACTTATTCCGCAACCTAATATTTTCTCATATTTTTCATTGGAGGCCTCGTTTGGGCTTTAACTTAAGTTTTTTCGATACAAATTTCCGAAAATATTAATCTTTCCAATTTTTTTAGTTATGCGAATATTAAAGTATTTCATTATTTCTATAAACATGAACAAATACCGAAAGTTATACTATTTTGCTGATTTTTTTTATGTGGTCACATATACCTTAAAATATCGATTTAGGTTTCAACACAATCATCTAATGCATTTTACTGATATTTATAAATACATTGGTTTTAGTTAGTGTGTGTTAGTTAGTAATCTCGAATAGAAGTTGATCACAGGAAAGAATGATTTCTTTTCCGAAATCGGCACAGGTGCCGTATAATCCATGATTCCAAATTCTGAATTTTTTTTGCGATGAAGAAATGTTGCCAAGATGTATCGTGACGTGCGCGATGACGTAAATACTAGGGTTGCCAAAATAGAATTTTCTGCATAATTCTTATAGGTCTCCATATGTATGACGTAGCAAAAACAAGGTTTCCAGATACAAAAGAAAATCCCCCAAAAAATCGCCAATCTCAGAATTTAGCGCCTATACGGCACCTGTTTCCCGAAATCTTATGTATTTGTGAATAAAATACTAATAAATTTATTTTAAAATGTGCAAATCTTACATGAATGCACTCAGGAATATCAGCGATTTCTGCATTCTTAAATATACACATACGTATTATAAAATTCTTAACTGTACGCGGAATTTGCTTAAAAAATATAATTACATGATTTATATTTAAAAATGAAGCTTTAAGAAGTAGAACTTTATTAAAGTCTTATTCTTTTTATTCAAAGAAACACTTAAAGCAATACATAGTACCTCAATCCAGAACATTCGGTAGTTTCCTTGGAAGAAATCCGTCAGTTGATTTTGCTTTGAATTCCTTGATAAGTTTTTTTTTTTTAAAAAAATTGAACATTTTTAATAGAATTCGACATATTTTCTGTTCCTTTTACGGTTTCTTCCAAAGATACCTAAAACAGCTTGTTGTTTGTTATTGTTTCTCATCCCCTTGATCATCAAAACTAGATCAGGTCCATCAGTTCATTCACCCTGAAGAAGTCCATTACCAATAGGGGATCTTGAACCCTGTCCTGCTTAGTGAGCCCCAGACAAGATAAAATGTGGGCCGAGGAAGTCTGTGCTGACGAACACTTAATGCAAATTTTGAAGTGCTTGAAGCTAAAGTCATTGATGACCGCTGACTACTAAGGAATCAGGCAAGGGCGATTTCATCTTGTCTACTGACACCCCGAACCAAGGAGCTGCCAGGACACTTACTCCCATACCTTGAGTGTATCGGTGGGACCATATAAATAACTTTATTATTTTCTTATATGTAGAAAATAGCTCTATATAAGTAAGATTAGTGTCTGGTGCTGTTGCCTTGTCAGCACAAGCTCTAACCAGATTGCCCGCAATTTCATTTCAAACCATATCAACGTGAGACGGAATCCACTGGAAATGGATCCGATGGGAAAGGGCTTTCATTGTTATTAAATATCCCGCTTTCCGAGATACGCTTTTAATTGTTGTTAAATATTATCATAAATTAAACTAATGCGCATGATTCAAAAGTGATAGTTCAAATATGCGTTTAAGCAAAAATTCAAAATTTGTTTTAAAAAGGGAAAACTGAGAAATGCATTTGTTCTGAGTGAATAGAGTAAATACAGTAAATACAGAAATTTGATGAAGTAATTTAATTGCTGTTAATTTATTCTTTGTTATTAAAATAACAGTTTTATAAGAAAATGCAAGAATGTCCTTGAAAACTATTAATATATATAATATATATATATATATATATATATAATAATGCATAATATATATATATATATATATATATATATATATATATATATATATATATATATATATATATATATATATTAGTAAAATGACAATTACATGTCAAGTACAAAAAAATAAATTAAATTAATATTTTTTTTGAAAAGTTGATTAAATATTTCTAAATTAAATAAAAATGTAAGCAAATAAAGTAATAATCCAATTAGTGTGATGAAAATGCCATAGCTTTTCTTAGTTATTTGTACATAATACTAAAAATCAAATAAACTAAGAAATCTGTAAAGTTCTTATTTAAATATTATTATTAATTAAGAATTAAAATAATAAAATGCATTTATCAATAATTATTGAATAGGAATGAAGTTATATAGAACGTCATGTTGTTTATATACTCTTGGCCATTAAAAATTCAACACAATGCACTACACAAAAATACAAATAAAATAAGATATTTATTATTGATAAATAGAATGTTATAATTAAATTTGTAAGCAATTTAGGGATTTATGGGGGTGTAAAACTAGTAGAAACAATTGTCGCTACTGGCCTGCATATTGCACGTTTCCCTAGGCATACTTCTGATAATATGTTTGATAAAATTCTACCGTGTTCAAAAGATTTATTCATATGGAAATTGTTAATTATTAAATTCATAAATTTATGATTAAGTGTTAAAATTTCAATTATAACTTTTATAATGAAATTTGACAGAGTGTGCATATTTATTATATTATATTATTAATATAATGTCCTGCAGCTAGGATTATTCATCCCCTTTTCAGTACTGCAAGGGGTGGAAGTTAGGACACACTTTATCTAATGGAGCAGCCAGTGGGTATGTCATCATGGATTCTAAAAGTGAATGGGTTTTCTTAATTTAGAAAGCAGAAATTATGCAGAAGACACCCACACTTGGTCATCTCCCCACAGAAGTATCATTTAATAAGGAAAACGTTGCGATCGCAACATATTTAGAGAACGCTCCATCAACGAACACGACGGATCTTCGATTTGACCGGTATTCGAACTGACAACCTTTCGATAACGAGAATGAAACCCTAACCAACGAGGCTTTATTCATTTACATGCAATAATGGAAAAACATTTTAATCATTGTCCAAAACAAAAACTAAAAAACATACAACTTAATTTAATAACTATTTGCAAAATATGCTCAAGTTTTGCAATGTTTTTATATATGCCAAAGCCAAATAGATTCAACATAGTTGTGAATTATTTTAATTGGATTTCAGTCCCTTAAAAATATCAAAATAATAATAATAATAATTGCCGTAAGTATATATAACATTTTTAGTGTAAAATATTTATTTAAATTTAATGAGTAAAAAATTGATAGCTATCATATTAAATCCTCTGATCTCTTAAAAATGACTCAACATATCATTTTTAGTCTCATTTTATTAGTCTATTTTCTATAATTAATCAGTTCTCTAGATTATCAGTGTATACTAATATTATACTTTTTCTAATGGCACAACCTAAGTGATTAATCTTTTGCCGCAACTAGGCCAGAATCTGCTACTCATTTATCGTTACCCGGTGGGCACTTGTTAACACAGTCACGGAGTACTATCCTCTACGTCACTCCACTACAAACCCGTTTATAGAGTGGGTCACATAGATTCATCATATCAGAAGAAAGGACGGAGAAACACACACACATAGAAAGGAACATCCTTGTCTGAATTGGGATTCCAACCCGAAACGTATAGCTTAGAAATCAGGAATACTAATCACTCAGCCAGCTGATTATATCATCATCTAATTTCTTATCTTATAAAAAGTTGTAAACTGACCATTTTAATAAAATTACGTTATAATTAGATGACGTAAAAAACTTAAAATCGTTTCATAAATTATTCTTTCATAGTGAAATTTTGAAAGAGAGTTATTACATTACTATAAATTAAATAACGTAAAAAAATACAAGTGAAATTATCGCTAACTGTAATATATATTTTTAGTACACTCACTCAAACATTAGGAACTTCATTTTTGCCATAGGAGTTACAAATAATAATTTAAGGGAAGTCATAATTCTATATTTTTTTTTTTAGTTTTGAATTCCATTTTGATACAATATGTCCATTAATGTAATAAAGAAAAATCACAAACCTGCTGAGAAAAATGCGAAATTAAGAATACGGTACTTCTTAAAAACATAAATTTTTATCTTAATATTTTAACAAAGTATGCTTGCAATTAAAATATTTCTGAGAATTACTGTCATTTAATTGTTTTTAGAAATACAGTATCCATCTATTTGATCATATGAGTTGCTGAATCTAAAATTCATCATCTTCCACGCATTATTTATTATCATAGGATTTTAGCCATTAAAAAAGGAAATTTTACTTGAATCTTAAATGAAATTAGATTTATCATCATGAAAACTCAAAAAAATTAGTTTTGCTCCAAAACATACATTACACCAGACACATAAATCTTTAATTAGTCATCTGTTATCATTATCATTTCACTTAATCTTCATTTTTTCAATGACATGAAATCTTTATTAAGCTTTTCTCAATTAAATGAAACATATCCGGCTTTGATAGGATTTATTACTTTTAATTTAATTTTTTTTTACATTAAATTAACTGCAAAACATAGGAAAATGTAAATCATACCGCATTTGAGTACATTAGTTTTGAAAATAAAATGTTGAAAGTTTTATTTTCAAAGTTTTATTAAGTAAGTTTTATTCACTGATGATTTCTTTCAAAGAAATAAAATAAGCATCTGCAAATATCCCGAAATCTCTTTCCTGCAGGATATCCGAAATTAGTCATAATTTTCTCTCAAATTCGGGGATGGTGACAAAAACCTGTCTCCTTCCGGATTAAGGTTGATGTATTATCGAATCGTAGGCGACGTCGAATCTATTTCTGGAGATTATTCTGACTTGGATCCAGGTATACCTTAGGTGCGCTTTTTCCATTTGGAGATTTTGTTGAAATCAAAAGGAGAAGAAATTGGCATAAATCTTTCTGAATCGCCAAAGACATTTTGTAATATGAATAAAAAATGAATATATTTCAAGAGAATAAATTCTTGATAAGTTTGATAAACTGGTAATCCGCTAGTTATTTACTTTTTTTTCATGTAAAATCCAATAATTATTTGAAATTGTCGTAACATCCTAGTAAAAATTTTATTTACATGATATATTTGTGCATTACTTGTTGTATCATTGACTTCCTGTCTAAGCAATTTGAAATTATTACTGCCAAATAAATTAGAACTAACATTTTTCTAATATTTTGACTCAGAAACATTTAGACATGATTGGTTAAAATCATACATCGAGAAATATGGTGTACAGCAAGCGTCTAGGAACATTATGTACAAAATGTTTTAAAACTTTTTAAATTATTTATTAGAGCTTATTATTTAAGTTCAAATTAATTATCTAATCCTATTTAATACTGTAATAATTAACTAAACTTACAGTCAAATGGATATAAATAGTTTATTAGAAATATAACGCAAAAGAAATGAATACTCTAAAAGTTTCTTTTAGAAAAACATTTATATTATCTAGCCACAATTTATGGTGTTACATTTAATTGAATTAAAGACAGAAAAATTGGTTAATGGAAAAACATAATACCAAATTAAACAAAAAATAAATATATAATTTATAATGTTCAGATTTATTAAACAACAAAATTAATAAATCGTCAGAAATTAGAATAGAAAAAATGGTATATTAATATCAACTGAATTTTTTAATAAAAATATAAGACTATTTTTATGACTATTACAAAGGACATTACTCTTTCTCGGATCCTATAACATTTTTATTTAAATTAAACATTATTTTGGAACTCAATCTATTGTTGAAATGATTATATTGCATGCTTAGATTTAGAGCAGCAATCATTTTTATTAGTAAGAATTTATTATATATTAAACATAAAATGTAAAAATAATCATTAATAATAAAGAAAGTATGCATATTTATAGAAAGAGTTTACTTCATCAACATACATTTATGTATAAAATATATCTGTAAGACTATAATGATAATCTACACTCTTCCAAATAATCTGAAGTTTACTATTTTCCATATAATCCAGGCCAGATTTACTAAAAATCTAATGAAACTATGTCCTTTAGGTCAAATATTCATCATAATAAAAGCCGTTTAATGTCCTTTGAATTTTGATGTTTCCCACAGAACTTTTTGATTAATTACTTGAGTGTTTTAAATCAATTTAAAGATTCCCTTAAATATGATATACATTATTTGCTATCATTCCCAGGTAAGTTTTTCTCAAAATGTTTCCAGGTAATTTTAAATTTGGAAACTTTTTTTTATAAAAATAACTATGGAAAATAAGATGACTGAATTAATTTAATCTAACTTTAATTTGTGGTTTTATATGTTGTTTAGTATATAATCTTGCTAACTGTTAGATTTGTGTAATTATTTTCTGAATATTGTGACACGTTCGAAATTTTCAACTGACGCGGAATCAAATTACTGCAAATATCTAAACTGTTAAAGAGATCATTTAGCTGATATATTGTTAAAAATAATTTTGTAGACGCGTGAAACGAGATCTCATTTCTAGCCTCATTTTCAAAATGCTCTTAATTTCCTTTAAGTATTAACATAGATTCTTTGAAAATAAACATAGATTTTAATTTAAAAATGAAAAAAAAATTAAAATTGAATTCATTTATGGAAATCCATAGAAGTTATTTTGATATATATACATATATATATAGATATATATATATATGTATATATATATATATATATATACATATGCACATATGTATATGATATATATACTATGTATATATATATATATATATATATATATATAATAGAAGCATTCGATGAATATGAATGCTTATTGTGATTGTGCTATAAATATGTGTATAGCTGATTATTTCTTTTTTTGAACATATATGTTTCTATATTTTCTTCAAAAATATTGAATATAAGCAAAATATACTATTTTTACACTTAAAATGAAATTATTCCATCATTGGTGTTAATATGCAATGTAGCATAAAGTTGTAGATTATTTTTGTTAAAAATTTATTTGAAATAATTTAATTTGTTTTTCAGAGTTTCTTAGAACAAATCACTTTTTTTCATTATATGTTTCTTATAAATTTATAATATTTTAAATTAAAATATCTGAAAAATGTATTAAAAACTATATTTAAATTTGGTCATTTTACAAGTAAAATATAAATGTAAAAATAAAAATTGTAAAAATAAAAATTTTGAGAATACGAAATGTGTAAATTTTCCAAGAAGCTTATCTTTATTTTTTTTTAAATTAACGAATTAAATTTAAAGAGATTTAAAATATGTGACAATCAAGAGATTAAAAATTTATATATTTCAAATTATAATTATATAACTCTAAGCTGTACCCGAGCTGCTGAAAACTTCTAATGTATCAATAAAATGCATTTTTTGATAAAACCATTTGTACTTGTAATGCATTGCTACAAAGTGAGAAGTATCCCAGTCGGAAACATTTGTATTCAGTTCGAACCTCGATATTAATTCAAATAATTTTATTTTACTTTTCGTAATATGAAGTATGGAAATTCTATATTTCAATTTCATTTCTTTTTTAAAACAGAATACATTAATATTGACAAAATAGTTAACAGTTTTGAGAATAGATGTTCTCGGCAAATGCAAAGCGGAAGAGATAGAATATTCATAATTAGATAATTTAGATAATTCTAGTCAGTCTAGTCAGATAACTTAGAATATTCATAGTCAGATAATTTATATCAGAAAACATAGATTTCAATTTAATAAATGTTTTATTATGTACAGTGAAAATCATACCTATCAGCTTACCACCAATAAGTGAAAATGATTTAATGCGACGCAAGTACAGAAAAATGAAGATATGGAAGTAGGTTTTATTAAAGTGTCAATTTATAATATTGGTTGGGATAAAAGTTATTTTACAAATTTTTTTTGTAAATAACGTTAGATGTTAGGAAATAACTATTTAAAAATAGACAGTTTTTCATGATAAGTTGAGGGTATTTCCTGTGGTATATTGTGTTTTTTGAAGCATAGCAAAATAGAAGATTGTGAGGTATTGTAGCAAAATATTATTAGAAAAAGGTACGACGGAGGATTTTAAACTGCCACAAAATCCTGTGAAGAATCACGAAAATTTTCTAACGTTCCATTTAACTTCAATATGATAAGCACAACAAGAGGTGTTTTAATGGCATATTTTATCCCCACTACGACACCATGATAAATCATTGTAATATTCTGCCAAAAGAAAATGTTCTATATTTTAAAATTTGGTTCTTAAAGTCTATCTGAATAGTTTACATAAGAAGAGTTTCATATGCTAACCTCATCTGTTACATTTTAGATGATTATTCTTTTCTTATTCCAAAGTTTTATCTAATACCAAAATTTAAATGCATGAATAAAATGTATGCCATTTTATTATAAAATGAGAGATTTTCGTTAATTCGCATTTTCATTAATCTGAATGAAAATATTCATTTTAACTATAAGGAGATTTTTTTATTCATCATTATCATTGGAATACATTTTCTTATAACATGAGATTTCATTTTTTTAGCTATAAAATTTGACAATGTGATTGCAATGGATCGTAAATAGGAAAATTTATTGATTTATCGTTCATTAGTTATTCATATTTACATTAGTTTAATAAAAAAAAACTGTGATGAACAGTGCCTAGCTATAATTTATATAGCTAGGTTTAACCTATAATTTATAAAATTGATTTTTATAAATTATTAAATTATTATATTAAATAAATTAATAATTCATAAAAAATAATTTTATTTTTATTAATTTAAAATGCTAGAATTGAAGGGAAAAAGATTTAAAGCGTATTATTACTTTGAAAAAAAATCAGGATAAATTCACATACTTCTTTATTTCAAATTTTGGACTGTATTGATGTACAAAATTTTCAAGTTTAGTATAATATATAATTTCATCAAGTAATTGCGTTTTTTACATATTCTGAAGAAGTTGCAATATTGTAATATAAAATGATTTTTCAGAATCAAAATTTCAGTGAATCGATTACAGTGCAATTCAGTATATATTTAATGTATAGAAACTTTTGTTTTCAGACGTAAAATAAATTTAAAAATTGAAACAGCCTTCCTATACAGCTATCAAACCAAAATAACAACTTTCTTAAAATAAAGAAATATGTGGTTAGAAATAGGAAAAATATTGCCCAAAATGAATATACCGAAACATGTAATTTAATAAAATAATTCAAACACAAGGAAAAAAAAAAGTTGATCTTTTTCGAAAAACAGAACAAGATTTTAGCATTAGATCTTTTTAGAAAAGTGGTATTTTTTATTTGGTTTAGATAAAGAGAAAATTGTATTTTATCTTTTTACTTTTTATATGTGAAATAAGCTTTCTCTTAATGCATTTTTCGAGTAAATCTTTCCATTGTTCTTCAAAATTATTCTTAGATTTTAAGCGAATTGTTGGTTCGAAACTTATTTAATTGAAGGCAAATTATTTGTTCCAGATGCTACGATTAAAATGATTTTGTGGTTGAAAATAAAATTAATGTGAATTTAACATAATGTTTTTGATTCCTTTGAAAAATAAATTGTATTTAAGCATCATGCATGAGAATAAAAAAATCTATTGTCTTTAAATCATGATTAAGAAATATTTTTTAATTCATTGCAATTCCATTACATTTTTAGAAAAACAATATTTTACTTCATTAATTAAGAGAAGATTTTACTTATGTATAATCAATTATTTTAAAAATAATTTTTATTACATTATATTTAATAGGACGCTATGAATAAAATGCTCCAACCAAAGAACAGGATAGTGAATTATGATTTGTATATCATTTAAATGATAATGTTGTTAATTAAATGCTTACTTTTCTGTTTGATAATTAAATACGCTTTTTATTCCTTTTTAATTATATACTTACATTTTACTTTTCCTCGTTAAATAGCTTACAAATGCAGGAAATCTCAAAATTTAATTTTCTATTATTTAGGTAACTTAATTAAAAATGATGCTTTTGTAATTAAATAAGAAATTGTTCATTTAAAATTTCGAAAACACTCAAAATTAATAACCTAAAATGCTGATTTTTGATTTATTATTTGAATGAGTTAATTAAAAAAGCATCACTATTCAAGCAAATTGTGAATTATTTATTTTCTAAACTCAAAAGTGAATGATTCACACTACTCCAAAGCAAAATGAGTAAGAAAAAATGTTTTGATTTTCCAGTTTGTATTTTCAAGAAATTGAAATCCTTTAAATATAACATATTTTCCCCATTTTCCACGGAACATTTGATTTTATGGTTAGTTTTACTACTTATATTCCCGATTATATATATGATGAGATTATTTGAGGAAAAATAATCCATATGGAGAAACATCTACCACATTAAAAAGTCGTTCGCAATAAATATCATCCTCAATTCCTTAGAAAATATCAATTAATAAGTTAAAAATTAAATGAAAGAAATCCTCCTGTATCTACTAGAACTTGTCAATGATTACGTCTCTTCGGCAGCATTTTCTGCACACCTCATATAATAGTTAATCCCAAAGATTTAAGCAGTGTCGTTGGAATAGGATAGTATGGTGTTAAGATATCTATTTTAAAATTTGTCTATCCAACATTAGTTACACATATTTAATTTTGAAATTTTATCCTAATCATACCTCACTCATTTTTTACTTTGACAGAGCATACGGAACTGTCCGTTGGCTTATAGCAATTGTAAGAATTTTAGTATCCACATCTTAATTGCCTTCCGACAGAAATTTTCTTAGATTTTGAGAGAGGGTAGAATCAGATTTAGAATTTCTTTGATAGATTTAAAATTACATAGACTTTAGTATTCAGGTTGAGTGTATTCAGGCATCAATACGGTTTGAACTCGGAAGGCATTCAAGCTCTCGCCCCAACACATATGCATGTTTGATTCCAGAAACACTACATCAATCTCTCATTGCTCAACAGTGGTTAATATCAAATCCGAGAATTTACGATCTGAAAACCCCTAGGCCACGGCAAACCTTCTATATTTTTACTTTACAATTTAACTTGCGTCTAATATTTTGCTTTGATTGAAAAGGTAGTTGTAAATTAATTATATTTACTGATTTTAATCTAGCCCATGATGACCGAAAGTTGTTATTTGCTATACGTATCCTGCAAAAGACCATTGTGTTTCCTAATGACGACTGGGGCATATAAAATGGGTTGTTGTTTTATGTTTTCTTATTGAAATAATGTCTTTGAATATGTGAGAGCATGTGTTAGAGTTCCATGCTTGAAAATGCACATTGCATGTATTTAATTGATTAAATACAACATTTTTGTCTATCAACCAATATCTTGATTTAAAATAGAATCTAAACATTTTAAGTATGCCTCGTTGTCATATTCATTTTCTTGGTATACAGGCTCATTATCTTGAAATAAAATTATAATATCTTTATATACTTAGATGCTATATATTTTATTTTTACCAATTTTTGGATATTTTCTACCTGGTATGCAACTAAATATTGTACATAAATTTTTTGAATTAGCTATAAAACTCGTAAACTTCATACTGGTAGAATCGCACAACGCTGCAAAACAATTAATTTTTTAACTTAATGCCACTTTCGTTTCGCCAGGAAACCGTGAAAATTAAATAACGCTTTTGCTTTGTAAAATATTAAAATTTTGATGATTTA
This sequence comes from Latrodectus hesperus, assembly GCA_037975125.1. Classification (NCBI taxonomy): domain Eukaryota; kingdom Metazoa; phylum Arthropoda; class Arachnida; order Araneae; family Theridiidae; genus Latrodectus; species Latrodectus hesperus. The sequence goes on from CM075862.1 coordinate 46,835,225, forward strand.
AGCTTTTAAATATCATATATAAAACTCATATTTTTATACAACACTTTAAATTAATTTTCATCTATTTTTTTTTCTCTTTTAAGAAAATTTTAATTGCAATTATTGAATGATATATTTGACTCTCCTTTCTATATTTTTTATCTATTTTAGGCATTTACCAAGTCCATTTTTCATAAATAGTTATTTCGGAAAATGAATATTTATAACTAATTTGTTATAGTTACTTCTAATGTTATTATTGTCTTATACTTGGTTTTTTACACATTATATGAAGCTATTCTCAATGTATAGGGAATATTCAAATTTATTATACACACTTATAAAATTACAATTACATACATTAACTTCTCTATCCTCTATAAATAATGAAATAAAAATAATAAAATAAATTGAAAAAGTGAGTTCTTGAATACCGATATGAATTACTAAATGTGCAGCCAAATACAAAATAATACAGAAAAAAATTTTAACTGTCGATTTCATTAATTTCATATTTTGTGAAGCATATCACCATTTCAATCCTAAATTATTCTTTAATTTTTTAATTCATTTTACTTTAAATATTTTTATACATATAGTTAAATATACACAATCAATTTGTTTCAGATCTTTTGCTTTTTGCTATAATATTGTTTGATTAATTAATATCGTTTAATTAATATTAAGAGGTTCTTAAAACAATTTTTCAAAAAAAAATTTAAAATGTTTTGTTTCAATTCGAAATAAATAAGATAACAATCAAGTTGGAGAATGAATCTTAGAATTATGTAAATGTACACTTTTTCTTTAATTCTTTCCTTAATGAAGTTAAATATTTCTCAAAACGGGAATGACTTAATTTGTGTAGCATTGAAAAACTGAAAATTCATCAGCTATCGTTCAATTATTAATGGAAACAGACTTAATTTGAATTCATCGAGTCAAATCAACCTGACAACTCATTTTTTTCGGTTATTTAGTTTTAATGTTTGGCTGAAAAAAAATAAAAGAATGTCGCCATTTCTCTGAACTGCTCGTTTCGTCGCCAGAAAAATATAACAAACGGAGCAATTTGTTCTCAGAAAATACTTAGCATCAAAATGAGTAATATTTCTTTTTTTTTAAATAATTGAAAGAATGGGAAGAAGAGATGGAGAGAGAACGTATCTGTTTTCATCGCATAAATGATTTCGAAAGAATTTTCTGTCTGCCTATCTCCATATTGCAAATAATGGAACTCCTTTCATCCGTTTTGGAGTAATACTCCTTTTCAAACTCTAAATTGTTCTCCAAAGTCAAGAAAAAAAATGGCAGCGAACGTTAAGAAGTGAAATAAAGAATAAAAGCTTGGTAATGACTCTCTGAAATAAAAAAGTCGCTTAAAAGAAATGAGAATGGAAAGAATATGAACTAGTCGAATAAATTTGTACGCGTTTCGCCCATTCAAAACGTCCATTACATAAAACGAATTGGAAAGACACTCTAGTGTGTGTTTTTCTCTTTAGCATAGAGAGATCGTCCTTCGTTTTCATCCGTGTTTGTTTTGGCAGCAATCATAAGTAGGATGTTTTGAAAATGGCGATTATCTCTTCAACTTTCATTAATGATCGCTGATAAAAGCTCAGTTATTTCGTACATTTTTAAGAAGGAGAATTGAATGAAAATAAATTCCGCAACTTGTTTTTTTTTAATTCGCTGTCACTGATTCTTTAAAGCAAATAATGTCTTTCTAAACGTGGAAGTCGTCGACAAAAATGGCGGAATTTATCTCAAAATAATTAATTTGATGATTTGTTTAAACTTTGTGTCAATTAGATAACAATAGTTTGAATTATTATTTTTTACAATTGTCAGTAATAAAGCTAACATATCCAAGATTTCAAATACTCAGTTTAGTGTGATATTAAACCTGATATGAAATAACAAAGAAATTCCAATAAAATTAGCATTTTAATAAGAATATATCTATCAATATGAACAATATTTAATATATGCAGTTGCTTAGCTCAATAGTCAGAAATTTTTTTAAGTTATGCGTGTGAAATTTTGGTTTAATATAAGAACTGAGTGAATTTAAGGTATGAAAATAATACTTTTCTTATGCATATCTATTTTATTCAAATGAATTGAGGGAAATTGTTAAGCTTACCAGAGACGAATATGTGATAATTAATGTTGTTAAGATCCACTATTAATCGTTTATATCTGCCTAGAGATAGTATGTCTAAACGAACTTGACTAAATTCTACTCGTTTGACTGTGCTTAGAGCATCATAAATTTAGTTGTAAGCCTTTCAATATGGCAGTAAGTGGATATAATTTTGGGTTCCGTGTAATACATATTGCTTTTACTAGTTGGAATAGGAATACTGTATGTGTTATTCAATTATGGTTCAACTATAATGAAGCCAAGAAAATGTGCCATACACTAGTACAATTATTGCCAATACGAGTTAAAGATTTCAGTTCTGCTAAAGCATGTCATATTTATAATTAATATAGATATTTATGACTCTACGTAATATATGTAATGATAACAATAAAAAGTCTTAGAAATAATTGTTTTTCCACTTATTCCAACTAATGGAAACAGAGCAGTAAAAAGTTAAATCCTGTAGTATCCTGATATCCACTTCACAGATACTTAAATTTAAACAAAATAATTTCTCTAGTTATTAGCAAGATATAATATTAATAAAAGTAATGCGTAATCTAATAAAGCATGATTTTAAAAATTCTTTTTGTTACGAACATTTGGTTCTTAATTCTTGGTAATTTTATTTTTTAATTAAAAATTGGTTCAATATACCAATATTATAAATCACTTTTATTTTACATAGAATGAAGATTGGACTATATGTTTGAAAAACTTGATCTTAAATATTTCATATTTACCAGTAAATAGGTACTTTCCTGTTTCCTATTTAACAGAATATATTCTTACAAATAAATTCAAAGTATACCTATTATCCCATTTGTACATCTTGTGATAATTGTGATATTTATTATGTCAGCAGTTATCTCTAAACGTAGTTTGCATTAAAAATACATCTATTTTTTAAAGCTTTAAAATGCTAAAAAAATTCCTTTTTGATTTTTAATAAATTATTGTGATTAATTTACTATTGAAATAAGGCTTTTTAAGTCATTGCATTTTTATGGCATGTAGTATCATTGCTTTACGTTCTATTTTTAAGAATTTCGTTCATCTTCAAATAATATGATGAAATCTCTGCTTCAACTTCGAGGTTTTATGATTTGCTATAGAAATAACCTTTACAGTTCTCCATTATTTTATATGCAAATTATAAATTAAAATTAAAACTGTTATAATATTTTCCCATTGTATACATGAATGGGAAGGTTAACAATAAAATGTTCCCAAATATCAGAAACTCCTTAAAGAATTATGCATAGAAGTGAATTTTTCTCTACATAAAAAATTTTATTGAATAGAGAATCATTTCAAGTTCATAGTTGGGAGACAATATATTTTAATAAGAAAAAATACCCAAGTCAACATGAAAATATAAAGGAAACAAAAATTATATTATATTTGAAAATAATGATAAGATTATTAAAGATTCCAGATAACCTATAAAGAGATAAATCATTTTTGATTAAGAGTGATTTATTATTATATCAATTATAAGTAATTATTTTTAAATAAGCAATTTGATTCTTAATAAATAGATAATTAAATAATATCTATATGCTTTAATATATCACATGATTCACTCTGATTCCTGATATTCCTTGAAGTGTCTCTAAAATTCTAAGCAATATCTTGTTTAAGAAAAAATCAACTGCATAAGACATTACTTTTGACATTTTTCTTAAAATTTCTGACATGTTGGGCTTACTTTACACCTGAATTTATAGCTTCCATTTTAACTTTTAGTTAATAATAAAAATACTTTCATTAAATTTATAAGAATTTCCCAAAATCAAGCACATGTATAATGATTATATACCCTAAAAATTTAGAGTGATAAATAAAGAATATACAACTATTTTTTTTAAATTCATTCCCTTGAATATAACTTAATTAAAGTACTGAAGGAAATTTTTTGTATCATCTCATCACACATACTGCCTCAATTTATTTTTTAGCCGCGTGTACTATCATATAGGTTGAAAGATCCATATTATTAAATGAATAGAAGATTGGATGGTTTTATTAATAAAAGTTTTTTTGCTTGCATTTTTTGCCTCATGGAATATTGTCGTAAAAATTTGATCAAAATTTCCTCAAAAAAAATTAATCATTGATAAAGAATCATTCAGAATGATAAAAAAAACTATATACTATTTTCAATTAGGAAGAAACTGATTAACAGTCTTTCAAAGATGATGTGAAATGAGAAAATGGGTTGTTACACGATAGATAAAACATTTTATAGTTAGCTTGATTACTTTTTAGAAATCTTTAGGTTACAATATTTGAATAAAAAGGAAATTATACTTTCTTATATATATATATATATATATATATATATATATATATATATATATATATATATATATATATATATATATATATATATATATATATATATATATATATATATATATATATATATATATATATATATATATATATATATATATATATATATATATATATATATATATATTACTTATTTTATTTTTTTTAAAATACTAAGATTTTTACATTTTAATTACATTAAGACATATTATCTTTCATATTACACATTACTACATTAAGATATTTTCATCTTATTTTTATTAAAAAAAATATTAAGTTTACTTTTTTTATTCCCTAAAATATTTGCTCATTTAAGACTGAATTATTTTGGATAAAAGTATATTAATATAGTAAAAATCTTTGATTTCTTCAACAATTGAACTACTAACTAAATATAATGAAATAATATTTGAAGGTGATTATGTAAGTCAAAATAAAATAACTAACATTCCATTAGATAATTACACAACTGAATATTCCTTTACTGCTGATTAAACATTGCATTTCTAAATTGAGCGGTGCAACACTACTCTCAAAACAATTTTTTCGTGAATCAAAATCCTCCTTAAATATTAATTTCTTAAAGCGACTTCAGGTAAAACGCTCATTTGTACAAAATACTTTAATAGAAAAATGTTTCATTTCTTCGTACTAAGTGAGGCACATTTAATATATATATATATATATATATATATATATATATATATATATATATATATATATATATATATATATTAACCATTTTTAACATATTTGACTTGTAACATTTCAATAAGTAAACGGAAGTGAAATATTTTTTTAAATGAAAGATAATTTAAATTTTTTTTACACACACAAGCAAATCATGATGCATACACACACAAACACACACACACACACACATATATATATATATATATATATATATATATATATATATATATATATATATATATATATATATATATATATATATATATATATATATATATATATATATATATATATATATATATCCCAATTAAGCCTTCGAAGCTTGCATTTTCATGTATGACCATAATAAATATATTTTCTTACTGTTATTTCCTAAAATTTACTATTATAACCTTATCATTTTTACATATACTATTCATTAGGGAAATGATTGAAACTGTTACTTAACGTCTGGGATATTTATGTTAACTTAATGGTAATTTTTTTGTTTTCATGATGCATTTATGATATCACCGATCTATTGCGTAAGCTTAATCAGAATATTTTTTTCCTGAAGTAAATACTTACGAATACATTAGAGTCGATATTACTATTTTTTCTCATTATATAGACTATCAAATCTCATAATATCTCTGAAAAAAAAAAACTCGGAAGTATGTCTGCTCCGTTTCACTAACGTAATATGCTTTGATGTTATTAAACTATGATGTCGAGGAAATAAACTATTACACTAAAAAGTAAGAATTAATGTGCATATTTCGAAAAAGAAATTTATTAGTTTAAACTTTTTGTTTGACGCTAACGTTGATTATGACATCACAAAGAAAAATAATGTATGCAAGATATGGAGATTAAACAATTATATAAAATTTAACATTAATAGTAACAAAAACATAAAATATATGTCAATCTCATGTTGACAATTGAATTTAAATTCTAAAAATTACATACGTTAATTACTAATAAATTACAAGCAAACAGTGAAATAAAGAATGTGAAATATAATTGATATCAAATCCTGAAAATTTTTAATATAATAAATACATAAGAAATATAAATTGCTTAGTACAAGTAAAAAAAATGTTTGTAGTTTTATTTCGATTTTTTTTCAAGCGATCTTTATACTGTACACTTCCGTTATTACAGTGTTAGATTAAACTTTACTGGAGAATTTTAAATAAACATGTGTATAAGGAAAGTTTTATAAAGCTCAGTTTTTTTAGTTGGATTCTATTTGAACTTTCACGTCGCCAAGAGTTATCAACAGGGCACAGGTGCCGTATAATCCATGATGCCACATTCTTAGATTGGCGATATTTGGCAGATTTTCTTGTGTACTTGGCAATCTCGTTTTTATTACGTCATACATATGGGGACCTATAAAAATTTTGCAGAAAATTCTATGTTGGTAACACTAGTATTTACGTCATCGCGTTCGTCACGATACGTCATCTTGGCAACATTTTTTCATCGCCAAAAAAGCTCAGAATTTGGAATCATGTGTTATACGGCACCTGTGCAATCAACCATAAATAGAGAGATCGCGTGCAACGATATGGATGTTGATAATAGGAGTTCGTCAAAAATAAATACATTAAAAAAACCTTTTCATTACAAAAAAGGCTATTTTCTTAATAATTTTGTAAACGTAACTATGAACATGTTTGAACAAAATTTTAAAAAAATAAATAAATAAAAGATTTTTTTATTAATGTTAACTTGTAAAACAATTTAATGTAAAATTATAAAACGATAATTTTCATGAAAGAAACATCCATGACATCAGATAAGATTTCATCTATGTCACACATAATTAATTACGACATCTCCGAAAATCCGACTTGTCGACGAATTTGTTGCTTGCATTCAAATCGCATTCATCTAGCTTCAGCAAACAACGCAAAGTTCCCCATCGAAGGTCTGACAATATTCTCGATGTTCATTTTGTTAATAAAATGATTCATTATATAAAGACTAAAACATCAGTTTGCTAAGCCTTTTCCCATTGATTCAAGCCATTAACACGTTGACTGTAGAACAGAAGAAGCAAAATGAAAAATACAACACAAAACATCAATTTTATGGTTGGTTTAAATCAGCAATTACGATTAAATATTAAAAAAATTCATTTATTATTAGAGTTCTAAATTAATTTGTAAGCAGGCTCTTTTAAACCTTAGATCTAAGAGCAATGCTTTGCTTAAGCCAGCAGTAAATTATTTTCTATTTTTATTATACTATTCTTATTATATTTAAATGAATTTTATTATTAACTTATTTATTTACGTTTTAACAAATCAAGCTTGCTATGCAACCATTAAAAACCAATCTGCTTTTAAATTTAGGAATTACGTTTTAAATTTTTTAAATTAAAACCTATACTTTTTTAAAAAATAACAAACATTTTATAATTGTAAAACTCTCTAAGAATAATATGGACTAATATAATAATTTTAGTGTTTGTCATTCTTTTCAAATTTTTATTCGTCAATCACTAATGCGAAAATCTTAATTACAATAATTAAAATTTATAATAATGTTCGGTATATCTCACCAAGCTACACTACCCGTGATGAAAAATGCAACACCCAGAAGGAGTCGCCAGAAAATTATGCAAATTTCAGGGTAGAAGCAACTTACCAAGTTATGCAAATGATGTGAAATGCGCAGCTCCCCGAAGTACGTAGTATAAGATATAAAATAAGAAACAGGCAGAGTGAGCATTATTCGCGCATTTATTGCTCTTTAGAAAATAATCATTGAAAATTTGTTCTCACTGCAAAGGACGACTGTAGTTTCAGAAAATATCAGGCCATCGTCGACGATATCAGTTCCAGCAGACAAATGAGATTATGAGGGACATGGTGGTCGGGCTGAGAAGGGCAGGTTGGTCCATATGCCCAATTGCAGCAGACAGACACCTGAACGCGTCTACAGTGTACTGACTTTAGTGATGATGGTTGGAACAAGGAACTGTGGAGCGTTTCCCAGCTGCGGTGCAGCGAGAGTGATGTCAGCACTTGCGCTCTGAAGCGTCAGACGGGAGGCGTTGGTAACCCAGTGAATACATCTTACGAAATTCTGCAGCATATGAAAGACAGCTTGGCTGCTCCCATAGTCCATAATCCCAAAATGAGAAGAACAATTTGCCGTTGATTGATTGCTAGTGGCTTTCACTCATTGGTGACCGTTAAGAAGACTGCAAATGATCCCACACCATAAAGGCCAACGCCTGGAATGATACTGGATTAGAGTGATGTGGGGACGATGGAGTGGCACGGAATCGTCTTCGCAGATCAGTCACGCTTCTGTTTCTTCAGTGATAGTCACCACGTATGAGTATGAAGTTGACGTGGGGACAGGTTTAATCCTGCAGCAATTATCTAACGAACCTCCACGCGACAACTAGTTATTATGGTTTGAAGCACCATTGCACACGATTCCTGGTCACCTTTAGTTCAAATTCAAGGCACTGTGATTGTCCATCATAATTTCGACGATGTCATGTGGATGGTGATACTCCCCTATTTTCAGAGAGTGTAAAATGCTCTCTATCAGCAAGATAACACCGAACCGTACATTGCTTACATCAGCTAACATGTCCTACAAGGTGTACAGCTTTTTCCCTGACCACCGTGCTTACCAGACATCTCACCAATCGAACACGTTTGGGATGTGATTAAACACCATTTGCTGATATTGTCACTGCTTGCTTTAGAAGATGCATTTTGGAAAATGATTTACAGGGAATGGTGAGTCATTCCTCAGGACGCCATCCGTACTCTCATTGACTCTGTACCTAGACGTATTGACGTATTGCTTCGTGTATCGACGTCCACAGTGGCTGTACAACCTATTGAGCCAACACTGTTCATGCTCTGTGTTTAGCATATCATTTCAAAATAGAATTAACATATTATCTGTTGCTTTCTCACTCTTTTTGCTGAATTTTGTCATTTTCCGGCAACTCTTTCTCAGTGATGCATTTTCAATGTCGGCCAATGTAAAATAAAATTTAATCACTCAAAAATCTAGTCATCATGTTTAAATTGATGTCAAATTCAAGTAGCTAAACACCAAACAGAATATATGTATAAGAAATAATTTGATAAAAAATATATATTTTCCTTTTTTGTTATTTATTTTTAATAATGTTATATAAAATGATATAATATTTAATAAAATAATTATATATATATATATATATATATATATATATATATATATATATATATATATATATATATGTTTAAGAAAGAGAGGTAATCACAATATCAAATATGTAAATACTCTTAACTCAATTTCCTTAAATCTGTAAGAAATAAAATTGTTCTGCTCAACTGCTTTTAACTTAAAGGTTTACGATCACGAAAATTTTGGGTTATCTAGTCTATAGTAAATATCCCTGCTACTTTTTCTTCATATTATTTAATATATTATGGCTTAATTTCAAAGCCATCAGTAGAAATAAGTTAAGTGCCTTTCGGAGTATTTAATAAAAGTCTCTCTATCATTTCATTCTCAAAGAATATCTTTTAAAAATGTTTTTTCTGGGGGAGATTATTCACTTAGAAGGTTGAGTTAAGAGCTTCGTCAATCCTGCAAGACTTCAGGTCTTAATCGAATTTGGTTTCTTGAATGAAATCTCTCTTCTTTTCTGCGCCAAGAGCCACTTTCTCTCTGCCTTTTTTTCTTTTTATTACGAGCTTCCATTTAAGCCACCCCCTTTTGGCCACTTACAACCTTTAAATAAGGAATCCAGAAACACGATAAAGCAACTTGGTTATCGTTCTCGGGAAGTTTAAAGAATCCTTGGTGAACTAGGGTGCTTAACCAAAATGGAAAAATCAATGCAGGACTATGAAAAAAGAAAACATATAGATGCGTGTGAAATAGGCCTACTTAAAAGTTAGTGATGTTTAGCATACAAGACATTATAGATGCGTCTGTGTAACAACAATTCTCGTTAACCTCAACTGGCGTTTAAATTTAATCTCACAGTGCTAAGTGTTTTGATATTAGAGAGCATTTTGTAAAATGATCTATTTTTAAGGGGAGAAACAAAAATTACCTGAAAATAGTCCTTTCGGTGGAAGGTCTGTTATAAGTTATTTAGATGGAAAATAAATTTAAAATAATAAAATGTATAGGAAGAAAATTGATATAAGCATTGTTTTCAAGTAAATTTTTATTTTTATACGTAAAAAGTTTAATTTTTATACGCTACCTTAGCCTGATTGCTTATAGTTAGAAATGATATTACATTAGTTTCTTACAGATACGTAAATGCTACAATAGCTTTATTAAAATCCTATTGAAAAATTAGAAAATTTTATTAATATATTATACTGGTCTTTTCTTCGAAGTTCAAGTAGATTTATTTTGATCATTTTAGTCAAGTATTCATAATTTTATAATTTCTTTATTATTTAAAAACATTTTTACAATATAAGTTAAATAATACTAAAGTAGATTAAAAAATCAGAAAAATATTCATCTATGATTAAGCGGCAATAATTCAGTTTAGTAATACTTTCCTCAAAGAAAAATATGCTGTGTGCAACTGTTGCCTTAAAACAAAATATTTATGATAATTTACTGAATTTAATGAGAAATATATTGTGCATTCAAACTGCATTAGAGCACTTCCTTCGATTTTTTATCGTAACATTTTGTTTTACTTCCTTCGATTTTTTATAGTGACGTTTTGTTTGCAACAACATGAATTCCAAAAATTTAGTCATAAGCAAATATATAACGATATTGCTTGTTTAACTGCATTTCCAAGATTATTAGAACTACCCACTCGTTTATGATTGAATTTATCGTTGATTTTCTTCAATAACATTCTTTATAGTATATCGAATGTTGTTTCCAAATCCTCATCAGCCTATGACTATGAGCCAGCTTCGTTAAAGGAAGCACGTTTCAGGACAATGACTATACTTAATACATTTGCGAGGTCGAAATTTTCTTTTCGATAATACTAACTTAGATTTATCACCATTTTTGGCAAATCTTATTGGTTCTGATAATTTTACATCACATAAAACAAATTCACTTGAAATATTGCACAAATTCTATCAAACAAAATGATTTTGCCAATGTAATAACTATTATTAGAGAGTGGTTCGGTCATTTGTTCTAATTAATTATATATCTAAACAAACTCTCTTATAGATTTTCCAATATTTCTATAAATGACACATAGTAATATAATTATTGTACAGACATTGAGGTATAGATATTAAATTTACTACATTTATTTTAAGTATTTAAATTGTTATAATTTCAAGCAATGCAAAAATTAAAAATTATTTAACTAATAAGGTATAACATACTAATAAAAGATTAAATTAAAATGGAAAATATATTCTTAATGTTATTCAAAAAGTACTTGTTTTTATGCATTATACACGAATCAACTAATAAGTTAATTATTTGTAAGTAAATATTCATTGCAAAATTCGTTACCCCAAATTAATTTAAAATTTTTATTTAAAATAGCGACTGTTTTATGCGCTTGAAAATTTCGTAATTTCCAAATTATTTACATTCTAAGTAGAGACAAACTTTTCTTACCTTTAACCTGGTATTTTATAGCAATTTTAATAAAATTTTAAAGATATTTATATAATATTAAACAAAAATATAAAATATTTTCAACATAATTATATTTAAGAATGTTTGTTAAAAATAATTTGAAATGCATTTGTATCAGCTAAGTCATATGAGTGATTACTAAAATACGTACAATCGTAAGGTAAGGTACACCAGAGCAGTTCAGCATTTTAGAAATTTTTGTATAGCTTAATAGCATACTAAATAAGTTTTTGAATGTCAGATGTAGAAAGTCTTTAAAAATGTGTCTTTATCAAATTAGGTTTATGGATGCTCATTCAAGTAGAATAAGTCATTGGGGATACTATAGTACAAGATATTTTATCTCAATTCACAAAAAAAGTTATAATATAATAGATAAATTTTAAGATTTCTTAAAGAAAAAATTTGATGATTTATCTTATAAGATTAAACGCTTTATATGACATACAAAAGCATAGAGGAATCTAGCACAAATTATTTCATAAATTCAAATGTACAGCAAAATAATCAATAAATCATAAAATGTTAAAGATAGAGAATTTCCTAAAAACTTCTCCATCTTAAGATGATAGAAGCATAATCAAATATGCAGGAATTTATTTATAATCAATTATGTTTAATAGAAGAATTGTATATGTATCACTAGATAACAAAAAAAGGTCTTAGTTCTATCAACAACCAAAATTGGACAAAAGATTTTCATATTTCATATTCTTAAAAATATGAATGCAAAATTTGTAGGAATGATATGGAGAAAACACTATTTTTAATTCTCAGACCATTTTAAAACTTATATATTAGTTAAAATAATTTATTTCTTTATTGTTGTAAACAATCTAAACATATAATATTTCCATCGAAAAACCTAAAGATATACTGATAATATATCTCATTTTGTGTTTATAATTCCCACGGTTAATTTAGAATTTAATGGTAATTAAATGAACGATTAAGAAGATGTAATTATGACATATTAAAAATATGCGTAAGTGAATAGAAAATTTACAGTATAAGTAGGATATAGCCCCTCAAGAAATTTCATGCCAAATATAGTGTCCTTTTTTTGATAATAGTGTTGCCAATTTGAGTGTTCGTTGCTTTTCGGATTTTTTTAATGCCAGGTTTGCATTTTTTTCATATTTTACACCGTTTTTACGTCATATTATGGTTCTTTAAGTGGCAGCAATGTTTGAATTTTTTTATTCAATATTTAAATTGGGCGGACTTTGTGAAATTTTCCGTCCCAACAACATGCGTTTAGCTTGGTGGTGAAAAAAGTTTCAAATTCACCAATTAGGGGGCTATATCCTACTAGTTCCAAATTTACTTTTAAGTGAGTAATTAAGCAAGAAATCTGAATATTTTCTTCTAAAATTTAAGGTAACAAGTAGATATTTAAATTTTACTTAAAGATTTAATTAGCAGAAACTTCACAATTTGTAGAGTTGATCTTTATTAGTTTGTTTCCATGATGCATTTACAAACAATTTGAGGATTTTTTTTCTATAATTTGTGTCATAAAATAAAACTTAATAATGCAGATAAACTCTTTAACTTTGTAACAGAGAAAACGCTGTCATTTGTTCATTTTTAAATGCGAATGCTTCATTTCAAATACTTAAAACTTAAATTAGCAAGTATATATTTTAAGCAGGAAAATAATGATTGTAATTCTAGTTTTTATTTCCAGTTATTAATATTGTAACTCTAGTTTTAGGGAAATTATTTGCGAAAACTTTCGTTAATTTTTACACTACATGTTTAGGTAAATATGTATTGCATTGGATAAACATGTATTTAGGCAAAAATGATCAGATATTTTTATAACAGAAAATGTATTTCTGAGGCATATGAAAGGTGAAAGAAGTCTATTTTTAATTTTATTACATTGGGTTAGTATTTCAACATTTTGCAAAATGTTTAAGAATAGTTTAAACAACCATTAACTTCTTTCTGTATGACAAAAATGTAATAAAGGAAAATAATAATTAATTAACAATAATGTTATGAAATAAATTAATATTTCAAATATTACACGTTGTTTTGACATCTTTAGTAATCCAACTTAATCATTTTTTGTCACTTGATTAAAAAATGTTAAATAAGATGCGTCAATCACAAGCCAGTAAAATGAGTTCTTATAAATTATCCATTAGGTAAATAGTTTCTTATTATGAGAAACTATTTCTCAGATGCGAAGTTGGCAGCTGAACGATTAATGTTCTAATTTTCATTTCAGCATATCAGGGGTTCGATTCAAACATCAGACTTGGGCATAAATGCCATATAATCCAGGATTCCAAATTTTGAATTTTTTGGCGATAAAGAAATGTTGCCAAGATGACGTATTGTGAAGTTCACGATAACGTGAATACTAAGGTTGCCAAAATGGAATTTGCTGCATAATTTTTATGTTTCTATATGACGTAATAAAAACCAGGTTGCTTGATATATTCGAAAATCCGCCAAAAAATCACCTGACTCAGAATTTGGCATCCTGGTTTATACGGCATCTGTGCCCAGCCGTAGATATTTGCAGTGGTTTGGAAATTACTCCGAAATTTTGGTCACTGTCTAATAAACCCTCATATTCAAAAAAGGACAATAAATAGTCACAAACAAAATGACTTTCAGTCATTAAATAAATGTTTTTTTAATAAGCAATATCAAACGTCCAGCAAAGCACAAGACAAGGCACATTTCTTCGAAAATATCGTAAAAAAGATGTTTGAATTATCAAAATAATTTACATAAATTAATTATTCTGTAACTTTACCTCTGTAAAAATTTTTTCATCGTAAACATTAGCCTAAAACGCTAAAGAATTTGCAAAAACTTCTTCAATTTATTAATTGCCAGAAACAAATACTTGTTTTAAAATGTAATTTAAAACCAACAGAATAATTCTTAGTAATATATCCGCATTCAAATGGAAACGAGCATGGCATGTTTGATATGAAAACATGCAAGCCGCGTTAATATCGCTAAGAACGCATAAGGCGATATTTATATTGCTTATCTTAGAAGGACCTACGAAAAATGAATTATCGACATTTCCTTCTGTTTCAAACGAAGGCATTCAACGGGAAAGATAAATATTCATCATTTTTATTCCCAAGCCTCTGTTAGAAGAAAATCGAGTCCTCTTAACTTTTAAATTGAATTTCTTCTAAAAACAAATTAATTCGTGCCTTCAGTTTTTGTTATCAATTCTTCCAGATGGCGGAGGGTGTGTTTTTTGTAATTTTTCCTTTCGTCTCCCCCATCCATAACCTGCACTTGCTTTGTCGGTCGTATTGATCCTCGCTTTTATTTACAATTGTTTTTTTCCCCGTCTAATTTTCTTACTTCCCCCTCCCTAAGCCCTGTTATCTGCATAGAAGGATAAATGATTCCAGAGATCAATGTCGGTTATAGCGGATATTATATCCTTTATGGTCATACCTTTTAACATTGATATTTCAGCTTCAATTAGTTTCTTTTTTTCTCCCCCATCCTGAAATTTAGCCTTAAGGTATTTAGAGATCCGATAACTTGTGCTTGTAATAATTTATCATATTAATTATCTTTCGCGCGCTCCAATGTCCTTTTTTTTTATTGGCTGTCACTCTCACAAAATCCTTAATACGTTAAGAAAGAAAAACAAACATGATGAAGTCTGGATCATATTAAGCGTTAATCTTAGAAGTAAATTTTTAAATATCAATCCAGCAAAGGCGATAGATAAACAACAGGCAATAGAACACAGATTAAATTTCAATCTAGCATAGATGAAAAACGTCTTTGAGATTGTTGTGAAATAATTTGTTACTAATTATTCGTGACTTAAGTTTTAATAGTTTTTTGAATAAAGGAATTTAAAGCTCTTCCTACCTCATTCATTATGTACTGATGTATATATGAAATTTTATTTTAAAGTGTAACTGCATTCTAAATAAAAACGTTAAAAAATAATCACTAAAAAAGTAAATATCATTATTTTCGAAAGCATGGCTTTTCCGAATAACAATTTTAACTCCAAAAGACAAATACACGTTTTCCCTTGAAAAAGCATGTCATTATATAATACACAGTCATTATTATTTGTTTATGTTCCGAAATGACCGCATTCGCATTTGTTAATTTAAAAATAATTAAGAATTATAATCTTAGTAATATTTAAATTCATTTAAAAATATTAGTTTGAACTGGCGCTTTCTTTTTATTGCTACAGTTAAATTTTATGTTATATTTCGTCTCAAAAATATTTAGGATGTAGACCCTTGCTTTTAAAGTAATGACATACAGCTTTTCATTCTAATAGATTCCTGCCCATTGTAGAATTGCGGGCAGTAAAAAAGCTAATGATCTGGAAAATAAAAAAAAACTTTGTTGGAACAACATATAAATCTTCTTCTCTTTCATTTTACAAGACTAAATTGTTTATTAGCCTAACCCTGGGAAAAAAGTTTTAGATAGGGAATATTTCAATCACAAGGAATAAGAGAGGGAATATTCTGGGAGAGGAGAGAACTGTTTCCAGTTTTCCAAGAAAGACACCAACAGCTCTCTTTAGAGGACTGTGAGTGGACATGACTGCTTACACTATCACCTCAATTGAATTTGAATGGTGGATTACTAAAACTGTGTTTTGTGTGACTCTAATCAAACAATACTTTTTGAACATTTAGATAGTTGTATCATACTTTGTCAGTATGAGAGGACATTGTTAAGAAGTATTAGAGGGCCCGTGAACTAATGGATTAAGCTCTAATATTTAACATTTGTAAAATAAATCAATATATAATTGCAGCAGAAGTTATGATTCGGGTAATTTATCACTACTTATTGATATTTAATGTTGATATTAATATTCTTTGAGAAAGCACTTTATAATAATATCACTTTCCTCACGTCACTTATCAAGTACATGTAATCAAAATAGTTTTGTTCATCTGAAGTATTATTTGAATAATTAGAAAGACATCGCAAATTATGAAAATATCAAATAATGAGCATTTGCAGACATTTAGGGTTTTTTATGTTATCTTTAACCACATTAGCACACATTTTATTTCGAAAAAACTAAATTTAGAAACACTCAAGAGCTAAAGAGACGGAAATTAAGTAAAATTTATCAATTAAGGACATAAAATTTAAGTATGTTACCATATGGCACTATTAATAAAAGGCAAAAAATTCTTTGTTTCTTGCAACCTTAAAATGAATTTGTAATTAAGTAAAAAAGTAATTAAGAAAATATTGAGTAATATTGACTCACATTAATTAATCATTAAATATAATTATTCATAATATAACTATGAAATATGTTTTAAAGATTCCATAAGTATTTCTTACATTTTCCAACTGAAAAGAAAACTGATTGCGCAATTGCTATATATACATATGCATGTTATATTATTATGGATTATTTTCCAGAAATGATAAATATGACTAAATTAAGCTCAGAAATACTTTTTTATTTTTAAAGAATAGATTAAAAAAGGTAGTTTTTTTACAGTATATTCAACAAGAGAGGAAAAGGTTTCTCTCTCTCTTCAGTCTTCACTTTCGTAGTGAATAAAAATCTTTCGGTATTCTTAGTGAGAAACAATTCTTCGGCTTCAATTTGAAATTTGTATTTTTCTCTTTCATTAATAACAAATGTATGAAATGAAGAAATATGTTAATATGACATGAATCTACAACGATGAATGATGATAACTACAACGATCTGAATCTGAGTTGAGATTCAACTCAATTAGTTCTTGAAGTTAAGACTACTTCACTAACCATTCAATTTCTATATTGGTTCTTAAAAGTAGTTACTTTCGTTAGAATAATAAATGAAATATTAACTATTAAAGTTCCTTATAACACACTGGTTATTTTATATATTAAATGTAGTCTTAGTGATTTTTCATACATTTATTCCAAATAATTATTTAAATTAAATTAAGTAACTAATTTTTACATTTGTAAAAACGCATTTACTATTATCTGATATTTAAAACATATATATATATATATATATATATATATATATATATATATATATATATATATATATATATATATATATATATATATATATATATATATATATATATATATATATATATATATATATATATATATATATATATATATATATATATATATATATATATATATATATATATATATATATATATATATAATATATGAAAAATGCATTTTCTATCGTCTATTGTTTATATAGGTGACTAAAAAATTATCTATAATTGTTTTCAAATTTAAAATTTTACTGACAACTTACATTTGAAATTCAGAGTTAAATTGCAAAACACAAACGTGATACAAAACATGGAAATGTTTAGTAGCTATAGTTGGAAGAATATCAAGTAAAAAGTGAAAATGACAACGCTGAACAATTGGGGGCGGTATGTTAACTTCCTTATTTCAAATTGCAATAACGCTAAAGTATTAAAGATAAATAATTATTTATTTTTGCAAACAAAAGCTACACATTTAAATCATTTCCCTAGTTTTAAATATCGTATTGGGAAAGTGAAGCCCACCATAGGCGATACACTGTATGAACCGAATTCTGTTGCTCTCATCACTCTCTCCAGCAAATTGGCTGGTATGTTCGCCGATTCTTTTTGAATGCTTCTTTTTGAAATAGGCAAATAGGCCTCTACGACAAATGCACGGTGTTCATTACTCCAAAGCATGATGGCGACACAATGTTACACAACTTTATAATCTTCTTTCTTAAACGAGACTACGCCAAACTCATTATTTTACTGCTTTTTGTTATTGCAATTCAAAATAAAGAAATTAGCTTGCCACGCATTATATTAATTCATCAACTAAGGCAATCGCTGAATTATCTAAATCCTCATCACTTCTAAATATGTTTATCCCTAAAAATTTTTTCAAATAGGTAAAAATTGAAAATGTCTAGGAGAGAATTCTGGACTACATCTAAAACTTCTTTCTGATTATTCAAGCAATTCTTCAGTTGCTACAATCACCAATATTCCACTTTAAACCATTCCTCTCCTACTGTTCAGAATGGTTCATTGAAGAGTAAAATCACATGATAGTTTCGATTAAAGTATCTCTAAATGTCTACCTCGACCGAAATGTATTTTTGTCTTAAATGAAGTATTAAGTAGTTTTAAGGAGGTAGGACTAGAAAAGTTGAATAATGTAACTTGAGGTTTCTGAAATCAGAGAAAAGGTTTGCAGAAGAATATCATGTAGGAATTCTGGTGTTAGATATAGATGATGATTATCATATAAAAATTCAGTGATCCTCAATCATCGTGCCATTGCATTTTTGTGGGCCATCCATTTCTTAAAGTATGTCACCAAATTATAGAAATGTATAAAGTAAAAATTATAATATTTTTTAATTACAAGTAAAGCATTAAACGTGCTGTTGTTTCTGTAGTATACAGGGTGTCCCAAAATGACCACATAAACTCTGCACAGCTAGATTCCTCGTTGGGAGTACATAAAAACTGCCCAAAGAAGCGTTCCTGTACGATCCATAGTTTACAAGAAACAATACGAAAAACAAAGTATAACGTCACTGACAGTGCAAGAAAAAACACTTTATTGAACATATCAACAGCAGTATAAGCAGTGGATATCGACGGGCATACTCCCTAGCAGTTTGTAAGGTATTTCCATTACATCGGCTTTACATCAAGTCCATGTCGCAGTAGTCATGAACGGAATGACATGGCCACCATACGAAGACTACCGGTAGTTGCTGGATGCAGCCTTTTAAATACCAGTTCACAGGCAGCTTAACGTCATTCCATGGCGCGTGCATTAATGACGCGATATGTGTAGTGAACGTTTTAAAAATTATCGTCTTTAAAGATATGAAAATAATGTTGTTGATATGTCCAATAAAGTGTTTTCTTGCACCGGAAATGACGTCATACTTTGTTTTTTGTATTTTTCTCGTAAAATGGGGATCGTACTGGAACGCTTCCTTGGGCAGTTTTTATGTACTCCCAACGAGGAATATAGCTATGCAGAGCTTATGCGTTCGTTTTGGGACACCCTGTATATTGTACTATTTTATTTCCCATACAAAATAAGTATCATAAAATACTTGAGACAGTGTTTTATAGGTAAGTAAACAAATTTTAAACTTATCTCCACCGCCGCCAAATTTTGAAAATGTTAAAGTGTGCCGTGACAAAAATTAAAATTAAGAATCACTGGTATAGAGAATATTTAGATGTATATATATTATTCATATGTGCAACAAAATTGCATTTTCCAGTAAACATTGGGTTTCAAATATTTTTATAAATGAATGACAGTTACGCTCACGATGATTATCTAATCAAGTAAGATTTCGGGTAAAAAGAGCATATTGTTTTCAACAAGTTTCAATCTGCACTTGAATTACATAAGCAATATAAAATGATGTCTATATACGTTTTTTAAGATAACATTCAATCCTAAATTTAAATTTTTGAGAAATTTAGATTTTATTTAAATCATTGATTTTTAAATGTATTAACAAATTTTATTGAGATTCTCATCGAAATGTACATCATTGGAAGTTAAGAGAAGAGAAACTGCATAAAACATAAATCCTACCATGAAAAGAATGTCGATAATAAAACATATTCATAAAATTATCATTCATTTCCTTGCTGAAATCATTTCTTTAAATTTGCTTATACACTTTTATTCAAATACTAAAAGCGATTTTGTTTGCACAGATTTCCATTTTGAAATAGTTGATTGCTTACTTGGAATATTCCCTAATAAGAATCAAATCGCTTTTCAGAATCCAAATATTTAATAGAAGTAGCATTGAATGAAATCTTTCAATCTAATTCCCTTCACGAAGACAACGCGTAAAATTGCGATAATGAATGTAAAATTAGAATGCATGACACAGAAAGATGTTTCATTAAATATTATTTTATGCATAAAATGTACTCTTTTACATGAATGTGTATATGTTCTGCTTGTGTACTAAAGTAAATTAAAATTTTATTTTCCCTATTTTAAACATTAATGAAGTAATCTGAAGAATAATTTTCAAGAAATTATCCTCATTATCCATCTCATACATTTTTTAAGAATCTACAGTTGTGTATTTTCTCCTTGTAATGGTGTGATTTTAAATGAGTAGTAAAATGTTTAATTATTGAAATTTCTCGAATAACGTATTTAAATAAAACGGGCGTATTTAAATATATTTGGCAAGCAAATGTGCGACTACAGATCTATAAGATGCTTTCTTGATACAAACACACAAAATAAATAGAATACAAAACATTATTCGTCACTAACAAATAAATAAAGGTAAACTTCCTGTAAGGCAATATTACTTTCTGAAATAAAGATATAGCTTTAAAATGTTATTCATTTTAAAATGGAAATAATTTATTATTTTAATTGCCTTTTATATTAGTGATGTTTGATATTAACATTAGTTAAGCGTAATTTTTCAAATCACTTCTGTTTCTTTGTTTTCATGTCTGTTTTGATATCATGAAGTAAATATGTACTGGGTTCTCTAAGAAGTAAGATATAAATGAATTCATTTCAAGGTCATATATTTTTCACCGGCAAATTTTCTCTTCAAATAGAAAGCTTTTTCTTGATATATTCATAAATTAGTCATGACAATTTACATATTTTCACTAATGTATATTGTTTTACCATAATATATGGAAAGAAAAATATTTTAGTTTCACAGAGGGCTACGCTGTTTAACAACGGAGAATCCTTGGTTTATTTTCAGATACGAGAGACGGATGTTACACGTATGTCTTCTGCATACACGTATGTCGATTGGTGCTTGAGTGTTTTCCAAACGTCTTTCAATGTGAAACGTAGACACAATCTTCTATCTAAAAAAGTTCTACCGAGAGGTATGCTATGCAGAAGACATTAAAATGTCTTAAAACCTCCTTAAGCCGTGAGATTGAACACTATATTGTGACTAAGAATAATTATTTTACTTCATTGTTTTTCGGCGATTGTTTAATATTTTTTCGTATTTTATTTTTATGGAAATGCATTTAACACACTTTATTTTTCTACTAATCTCAAATTATAACACACACACCCATCAGCATAATATTACTTATTACTTTTCATACCACGGTAGCCTAGTACGTAGGTCATCGGTCCGGAAGTGCTGGATTCCATTCCCATTGCCGCCAAAGATCCACCTAGTACATGTGATATATGTGCTCGATAAATCTATGAAATCGGAAGCTTTGTCGTCGGTCGCTTAGCAGCTACATGGGTATGATTGTCTTGAGAAAATTTCATCCCCCTTCCAGCTCAAAGTGAAAATTGAGGGAGGAGATTCTATGGTGGTGTCATCTATCGGAGAAGCCTTACACAAAGACGTACTTTCCCCTTCGTGGTCCTCTGATTAAATGAAAGAGTATCTTTCTGATTTAATTTTACATAGCCGTTGGCTAGTAAGCTCCGCTTGTCCAAGAGTGTCATATGTAACAATAACAACATCACGTTCCATGAATTTTATATATAATTTTATACATATATATATATATATATATATATATATATATATATATATATATATATATATATATATATATATATATATATATATATATATATATATATATATATATATATATATATATATATATATATATATATATATATATATATATATATATATATATATATATATATATATATTCTATATAACAGTAGTGAAAATTATTCGATGAAATAACAAATTAAATAGGCCTAACCTTTACTAAAGGTTAAAGATAACATGTAAAATAACTTGAATCTAAAATTTACATTTTGCTAAGTAGTTAATATGGTAACAACTTTTGAATTTTAATAAGTTCCAAAGACTTTTATTTAATATTAGTATATGATGAAAAGTAAATGAATGCTTAAATGCAATATTTTAATCAAAACACATTCAGGTTTGTTGTTCTAAAGAATTCTGGAATAAAAATTTAAAGCAGAGTTGCCTAGCTTCAACGGATAGGCTTTATAATATTCTAGTTCATTTTCCTAATTAATAAAAGAACAATTTCTTTTCCTGCCGTAACGTGTGATCAAGAAAGTTTTTAAGCGAATATTCAAATTTATTCCAAGCACGTTAGAAAGTTTCAAAATAGCTTCGCGAGTATCGCCTTTATTAAAACGCTTAATAACTTCACAAGGGCCAAGAAAGAAAACGCAAATATTATGAAAGAAAACATTACATAGTAGTTATTTCGACGAAGAAGAGGTTTTAGAATAATTTTAACGTAGCACATGTGGTTTTAGCTCTGATACAACTTCTCTTAATGGAAATAAACTGTTCAGAAAAGCAAATTTAGTTTTGATAAAGGAATTTTTAAAAAAAATATTTGAAGGGAAATCTTGAACTAGTCCCAAAAATATTCTGCAAAGTGTCCTTATTAAAGCAGTTTTCAAGGAAATCATTAGAAATCCTAGTTTAATATTCTATTATTTCTTTACTAAGTACATGATAAAACTAGGTCATTTCAATTTTAAAAAAATAAATGAAAACATTAATCTGTAGTGAAGAAAGGCAATCTTACTGATTTTGCTTGGCATTTTATTTTAACAACTTGCCTCTTTCAATTGCAAATTTATAAATATGTTTTATGCGAATGTACTTTATTTTAAATATATATCAAGTATCAGTTTTATTTAGTTGATAAAAAAATAACGAATCTTCTTTCTGTGATTTATAGGATTTATATTATCACTGTGAAAAGCAACAAAAGAAACATTACTTAGTTCACTTTATTCCGTATACATAATTTAAAGTAAACATGTATGAAATATATTTTTAAGAATAAGCATATTTTTTCATAAATTAAAATAGTGCATACTTAAAAACAAATAAAATTTATTTCTGTGTCAATTTGATAAAGTGAACGCGTGGAAAATTGCTTTCGGAATATTTTCTATACTGAAAAAATACAAAAGGTAATGTTATTAAAGACATCCATATATATAAAATAATTGCTAAAGAATTCTTCATTAGAAATTTAAATTTGTGCCCTTAAAAAACGAGTTTATAAAATTCTTCAAATTACATTTTATGTAGTAAAAAAATCTCATTTAACAAAAATATATAACAAAACTTAAATTTTAGTTCTTAAAATTATTGTTAAAAATTTAATTTAGAAGTTAATATTTATTTCAAAACATAATAAGCAAAGTAATATTTTAAATCATTCAATATATATATATATATATATATATATATATATATATATATATATATATATATATATATATATATATATATATATATATATATATATATATATATATATATATATAACATAAATAGAGAGAAGATATAAATATTGAATTTATTTTTTTCTGCTTTCGTAAATAATATTTACGGAAAAGATGTAATTTTTAAGTAAATATAGTTAAATCATACAATTATCACTATTAAAATATGATTAAAATATTTGTATTATGCTTTCTAAATATTAAAAAAGTAGTTGCATATAAGTTACACATAGTATATTCAGTAGTTATTAAATTATAATACTTATATCATTTAATGAATATTTTTATTATTATTTATATGGATAAACATAAGCATTCACTTTACTTTTCTTCTTCTTTAATAGCGTAACAACCTGTTACAGGTCTTAGCTACCTCTACATACATACTTAGCGGTGCAAGCGAGCCCCGGACGTTACCATGAGGTTAACGGGTTTGGAATACTCACCCATCACCTGGTGCTTCGTAATTCTGAACTATGATCATTTGACGAGGTCACACCTGAGCGGGCACCCTCCTCTTCACATCCACGCCACACCAGTGGAAGGAATTTGGACGTCACATATTAACGTGGACACGTCCCCATACCCACAGAGCTGCAACAACCCAATGAAGGAGATTACAGCCTAGTCACCCTTCTAACCACTGCCCGCGGCAAATGATGCTTCACTTTGCTGAGCTTACGGGAAGCGTCGTGAAGCTACTGAGTGTTGGAGCTCTAGCTGCTTCTACAGCATGATTTTTCCAGCCCAGTCTGTCCACAGCAACTCTTTGCCAGTTCCTAACTTTCAGTATCTTGAGGTCATTTTCATTGTCAACGAGCCATCTTGTTGTTGGTCTTCCTCGGGTGTGGGATCCTTCGGGGTTCTTAAGCGTTGATATTCTAATGAGGTTATTTCCTCGGCTTCTCCAGACATGGCCAAGCCATCATTGCTTCTGATAACCTGGGTAATCTGGGGCTGGTTATACAGCCTATACAATTCAAAATTATATATGGTTCGCCATAAATCCTGTTCCTGTACAGGTCCTTAGCATTCTGTATAGGTTTCGTAACCGCATTTTATATTTACAAATGTATAAACATCATAAAAGATATACTGAATAATTTTATTCATTAATATTATTTATGTAATCTCTTATAGCACATATGATTTTACATTTTTTTGAATTTTATTCATCTTCTTTACTATAAAATTATATTTATATACTAATTTAACACATTTATCTAAATTCTAATTTAATTATTTGTAAACTAACTGAGTCTGAATATTGTTTAATTTACTGTTATTACTATATCCATACTTTTATTCTCCAGTTATTTCTTATGGGTACATTTTTACACATTTGCATATCAAAAAATATTTGATTGTAGGTAACTTGATTAATTCTTATTGTATCACTATTAATATCTGCTACATAATATTTTATTTCTTGTGAAGAATACTTTTGACTGTAATTGATTATACAAATGCCATTAAAAATATTGTCGCAATGTTTTAGTTCAATCTCAAAATTTAGATGAATAAATTCGTAGAGAATCAAAATTTTTGGCATTATTCATTGAAAGTGTAACATACCTAAATATACACTTCGTAAGGTAAATTAATTACGCAAATGGAAAATGTTTCATAGCTCAATTAATTTTCCTTGGTTAACCTTGAAGCGAATGATAAATCAAGATCAAGTTAAGAAGAGGGTTGATGATGTATTTTACATCTCTAAAAAGTTCCTTGATATTCTGAATAAATCTATACTTATTTTGCTCGTTATAAAAAAGAATAACTTTTTTTGTATTTTGTAGTGAATTTTATTTCTTCTTTTTGTATTTTTCACAAAAATTTGCAATTTGAAAAATATTTTAAAACAGCCTTTTTCGTAAGGGTTTTTAATTTTTTTTGAAAATTTAAAATTACATAGCACCAAATAAATAATACAAAACTAGTAAATATTTGTTTATTCAAAATGTAAAAATTGTAAGAGTAACTTAAGAAGAAAATTGCAGAAATTGTGTTATAAACATAACTTAAGTAAATTAGTAAATGCTAATTATGCTAAATTCTGATTTCACGTTATTTATTAAAACTGTTCTCATTAATTAGCAACTTAAATCAAATATTTTTACTTGTTAGGATTGAGAAAATGAAAACAAAATGTTTATTTTTTATAAATACAACCATAAATTCGCAACGGAAAAATTGAGAACAAACGAAATTTTACTTAAAATTAAAAAAACATTTACAATATAACTTGAAATTTAAAATTCAATTTTTTCGCTATTGCATTCAAGAATTCTAATGTATATTTATGTCCTCATCCACACCTTATTATTAGCTGAATGGTTAGTGCTTTTGCCTTGAATATAATAAATTGCGAATTCGATTCTCAACTATAGTGTGTATTTGTGAAGTATTTTTATTCTTGTTTTATAAAAAAAAGGAACATGTGAACATAGAGTGAATAATATTTTTATGCTAAAATAAATATAAATTTATAAAAATAATAAGCCATATAAACTGTAAAATAATAAAATCATAAAAATGATATAATTTGTTGATTTGAATTAACAAAAGCGTTTTATAAATTTATATTTAAATTAAAATTTTACACTATTAGCTATAAAATTTAATCAATTACTTCTGTAAAAGGAGAAGTTTCATTACTACCTTAAGCGGATATAAAAAGTGGCGTTATTCTTTTGTCCACTCGATCATATTATTTTATGACACATAAAAAATTCAAGAAAGTCAAGTAATAACTTTTATTCAATATGATGAATGTAAGTAAGAAAATTGCTGTGTCCTTAGTTGTTTCTTGTGTGTAGCAAAACGAAATATTAGATGAAGAATAAAGGAAAAATTGGAACTAAAAGAAAAATATAAAAATCTATCCTTCTTGATAGAAAAGTTATTTCTATAGTAAAATATGTTTTTTAATATATACGAAAGATTTAAATAAGTGTAAAATGTATATTTTTCATATTTCACAAAATAATGCTTGAGTTTACTTATTTTATGGGGATATTTTATGGGCGTTATATGAAATAAATTCATTTAAAAAAATTCGGTCATTTAAATAATATTTTAAATAAAAATATAAGTATGTTTTTCTTTTCCAAAATGACACTCTGCTTGTTTCACATGTTATATTTAGATAAAATTATAGTTTTAATATATTTTAAACAAATTTAAGCTGCAGAATGAACGGATTATGCTACAGATTTTAATGATAAATTAAATTTTTAATGATAACGTTGTAATAATTAATGAGATTAAAACCTCATGCTACTTTATATGGAAAATAAAATACTATTTGCAATGAGTTCCTAGTGAATCAACGATTTAAATTGCGATTAAACTTGGAAATCGTCTTTTAAATATTTATAAAGGGACAAATTGAAGTTAATTTTCAATGCATGCAAATGCAGGAATGTCAAACATTTGAGCTTAGCAAATCCATTCATGTGCCAAAAGCGAAGACATATAAGTGTATGAACTGTATGTGTCCTACTCTCTCTTTCTCTCTCTCAAATCTGCATTTTCCAGTACAACCGATAAGCAGCCCTAAATACAATATCAAAAATATAAGCGAGAAACTAATAAACTAGAAGAGCCAAATTATGCTGCTCAACACTTGAAGACTAAAAAGTTTTCCAAGCAATTCTAACGTTTCGTGAATGCGGATGTAATGGTACTTTTCCATAATATACCCCTATGATAATAGTCGTTACGGGAAAGAAGAAAGAAAAAAATAAATTACTGTCATAAATATTCTATTTGCATGCATCGTGTATTGTTTAAAAAAACTTACGTTTTTATAAAACTACTAAAAAATAATAGAAACATTTTATATTTACATTTTATAAAGTAAATAATTATCACTAATTGACAAAAATTATTTAAACGCTAATTTTTAATTGGAAACTTTTAGCAATCGCATTGGTGATAAATTACATATGTGTGATGTAATAGTACCTTTCTTTAAAATAAAATAAAATTAACTTTTTTGTATTTGGTTGTACTTTGCCCTTGGTGATTTGTGACCGTTATTCTCCTTTTAACCAACAAAATTATCACCAACTAGCCTTAGCTTTGTTTAGTATTTAGCTTATTTACCATTGTTTGTCAATTTTTGCAAAAAAAAAAAAATTCTTTTGGTATAAATTAGATTTAAAATAAAATTTTAAGCCAATAAAATCATCGTATGTACGTTATATTATTTTCGCTTATCCAGATTTAAAAAAATAAATTAGAATTATAATGGAAAAGTTCTGATGTGAACTTTATTTTTCAAAATGAATTCAATGACAATAAAAAAATGTTTTGTTAAAGGATATTCCACTTGTGGAGATAATAAAATGCATATGTATTGTTACGATTTTCTTCATGGTGAAGAGGTTGTGATCACCAAGAGGTGAAGATTAGTTTTCTTCTAAAATCTTTATTCACACTTCTCTCAGTCACAATGATTACAATCACATCAGCTGTAAGCTTTTATCTTGGTTAAAAAGAAGCGTTTGAAATCTTTTATGTTTAGTTTCTGTGATGCAGAAACTAAACACAGAAGATTTCAAAATTGATGAGTTACATGTCTAACTCCTTGCCACGCTTCAACTAACTGACCGCTCGTTTGAGACCATTATTTATCACTCTTCGACATAGGCCTTAGAATTTTCCAGAACATTCTAATAGTAGACCTTATGTCTCCTGTTGGTCTTATTGACTCAAAACGAGAATTTTGTCATTGTGTTTTTCAACAAAAATATCACCATATGTAGCCAAGTTGTCTTAGATTAGACACAGATTAATTTTTCTGAAAGCTGCTTTGTTTAAACTACAATTTCAAAAATTAAATGATAGTGACACACTAAAATAAGTATTAATGCTGTTTTATACTTTATGCAATTCTTTTCTAAGAGTTTTTTAATAATTTTTCGTAGGTAGTTTTCGAAAAGCAATAACCATATAATTTTGCTTGTGTTTGTAAAAGACTTGGAAGCACAAAATTGAATGAATCATGGCGTCGAGTGTAT
Organism: Latrodectus hesperus; assembly: GCA_037975125.1. Lineage (NCBI taxonomy): Eukaryota > Metazoa > Arthropoda > Arachnida > Araneae > Theridiidae > Latrodectus > Latrodectus hesperus. The sequence goes on from CM075862.1 coordinate 46,864,283, forward strand.
CCACGAAATAGTGAAGAAATTCAACCAAGATTTTTTTGGCAGATGTTGTTCCATTAAGAAAAATAAAATAAGTGTTTAGCGAGTTATTCATGAATTTTTTGATATCTATTTTTTGATTGATAAATAAGGTAATTCATTATTTTTTCTCATGGTTTTGATCGATGTACAAATATTGAGTTATTGTCAGTATTTTCATTAAAATACCTCTGATATAGAAATAAGAAATAGATTTCACTAGGTTGCACTCTTAGTTAATTAAATTATTAAATACCATATCGCAAATGAGCTCAAAGCAATCGAGTTTAAATATATAGAACGTCTTTCTTTCCAATTCATTTTCATTGTAGTGTGAAAACCAAAAATAATAAACTTTGTGAGTTTAGGTGTTTCAAGTACAAGGAGCAACAAATGGGGTATATGAAATTACTTCTTTTCTTAAACAATAATACAAAGCTTTCTCTGACAAATGAAGAAATTATTCATCAATAATCTGAATCTTATGGCAGAAAGAATATCAGTTTTATCAGTTAATATAATATTTTTTTAAAAATCTTCATATTAAGATGTTTCTTTCTCACATGTACAAATTTTCCGATTTTATTAAAACAAATGCAAATTATTTAATGCATAGATTTAATACTGATATTCTAATCATCACAGATAATTATTTTGAATAAAGAATACTCATTTTATATTTCTGAAGTCAATAATTTCCAAAATATGTAAAGAAATTGGGAAAGAACAAAACAATGTTTAGACCATCATCATAATAAATTTAGAAAAGATTTTGCATACATTTCCGAAAAACGAATTATTTTCTTTTAACCTTATTTTTCTCATAAATCCGTGTTTTCATCTGAATTTATATTTTCTTCTTTAAATTTATAAAGAAGAAAATATATATGAAAGGTATTATCTATCTCAGCTGAGAGAACTCGCGAGCTCTTTCGGAATGCATAAGTAAAATTTTGCGCTTGTTTTGATAATATTCAGCACTATCAGACTCAATTTACATATTTTTACGCTAGCTCCGTGACTTGGAAATATTAGTTGCACATTTTTATCTCTCTTTTGTCATCTACTTGATAGGGAAACATAAAAGGAGTTTTCCTTTGTTTTTGGATTTACTTCTTGATCCTGTAAATGCGTATTATAAAATGAAGGATTTTTCAATCCATTGAAAATCATCGTGCTATATTTTATTATAAGTTGATTTTAAATTACTTGAACCATTTGATTATTTCTCACGTTTTTGTGTTTACTAAGAAACCAAAACTTTCATAAACTTGGACGCTGTAAAGCAATTTTGTTTGGCTGAATAAATACGAAGACTAAAAATTAAAATACATAAAAAGGAACTCATATGAAAACATTTATAAAAATGAAATATTATAATATATATGAAATAGAGTTTTTTTTATGAAGTCTAATTTATTGAAATAGAATGGAAAATAACTTAAAAGAAATTTTGAAAACTAATTCAAAAAATTTACGATTTAAGTACATATATATTAGTTTCTTACGATTAGAATTTAATCCATAAATATTCAAAGCATTTATATCCAAAACCAATAAATAGTAAAATACTTTATATTCTTGTAATTGTAAAATCAATGTTGAAAAAATATATATAATTAAAATGAAAAGTCTATATAACCAGAAAGAAAGTAAAATCAGAACTGATAATTTTATATAAATGTAATTTTTTTAACTTTTACTATAAAAGTAATAAATGTTAAAGACTGTTGTTAAAATGCAGCTTCTTTATAGTTACTTCCAAAATAGGAATATTGTCAATTTTAATTTTAACAAATTAATTTTAATTCTTTATTTTACCTACAAAATCATTATTTCTAAGATTTGCTACAATATTTCATTTTGTCTTATCTAGAATTTGGTATACACTTCATTTGGTTGGAACTTTAATATAGTTATGCAGCATTTATCTGGTTTAATAGGAACAAAAAGAGAAATAAGTTCCTTAAATAGCTCAAAATAATTTATTACAATTTAAGGTACAATTTGTGAGCACAACACAGATACATATACTACAAATAAAACAAAATTACATCTAAACATGTAAAGTTAAAGGGAATAGGGTAAGCATGCGAGTCATATCGATATGCGTTTCATTCCTCCGGTTGTTGGAGAGGGACTGCCTCCTTGTTGATGACGTCATGGGTGGTGCTGTAGACAGAGGGCGCTATAGTCATAGTTATATATTTCACTCGGCTGGCATTTCTCATAATTCATTTCTCGTAAAAATAATTTAGTGAATACTGTAATCATATATGCGTTTTAGTTATAAAAATGTTTATATCAATCTTTCATAAATCCATCTGAAAAGAATATGTGTTAAAAATATGAAAAAAAAACAGTTCTTTAAAATGGAAAATATATGGCAAGATATAGTTACGAGTTTGATCTCCAGTAAATATATATGGAATAAAAATTTCAATTCAAAATTTTCATAAAGGATACTTTTATCAAATTTAACTCTGTTCATCGGTTTACTTAAAAATTTGAATATTTTCTTTGACAAAACGTAAACATTTATAGCAACAAAGTTGGCGTCATCATGGAATTCTATGGGCACAGATACTGGATAAACCAACATGGCAAATTCTAAGTTTAGTGATTTTGGGCAGACTTTCTTATGTTTCTGGCAACATCCAAAATCCACAATCCTTCCATTGGTGATTGTGGAGCTTGATTGTGAAGCGGAGGGTGTGACCTCATCACCTGACCGTGGTTCTAAATTACAAGGCACTTGGTGATGCGGGTACTCGTTTATCTAAAGGTACAGTCCGGGGATCGCCTATACCGCTATGTATGTGTGTTTCTGGCAATCTGGTTTTTGACCAATAAGAATTAGAAGATGGAGACTAATCAAAATTATGCAGAAACTTCTATTTTGGCAACCCTAGTATTTACGCGTCACGTACGTCACAATACGTAATTTTGGCAACAGTTCTTCATCGCCAAAATAATTCAGAATTTGTCATACTGCATCTGTGAATTCTTATGTCACTAGCGTTCCATCAAGTAATCATACAGTGATACCATCACTTGAAAATTTTATCATTTAGATATTTAGTTATACTTCAAATTTATACAATTTTATGAACTCTTTGTTTCTTGATTTTAATATTTATAAAATATTATTATTATTCAGTTTGTTGTACAATAGTATAATAAATAAATGCAACAAGTACTCTAATATTTAAAGAGTAACTGCTATAACGGAACCATGAATCATTATTTATAAAATATATTAAATAAACTCCTTAACTACCTTTATTCATCAATGCTTCTTCTGCAACTATGATTCAAAAATTGGAAACACATACATATTGGTTCGGATATTAATAAACTTTATCGTCGAACTCATGAAATTCTGGCGAAAATTATTTGTACTGATTATGACACAAGTTCTTATTACCACATGGTAATTACAATAGTTAACACATTTATAATAAAATATTACTTTGATATTAGAAATTCAAGACCCCAATAATGAACTGTTGCCAATGAAAACAAGTAGAGTTCTTAACTCTGGGGAAAATATTTATTTATGAACAGGCAATTGTCGGGCTAATTTATATTTATTCATGAATAGATAATAATAGAGCTAATTTATTTTAGTTCTTTGAAATAAGTTTATTCATGAATAGACAATTGTAGTGGTAATCTACATATCTTGTTCTCTCACTCTATTTCATACTGAACCATCAACGAATTGGTTGACGTTCTATTCTTTTGTTCAACTGTTCGTGAGTTTCTTTCGCATCTTAATCGGGCAAAGTATCTCACTTGAAATTGTTGATGCCGGTGAAATTAGACACCGTGTGCACAAAGTTGATCGTTGTGACAAAAAAGCAATTCTAAATTTGAGTAGAAGATGAGGAAAAGTCTAGAAACTAAAAAGAACAAAGGTAAAAAAAAAAAAATACAATATTTAGTAGGGATTACTATGAGATATAATTGCATTGTATTTTTTATCAACAAGATTTACGATCGTCTAATTTCACAGAACAAAAGAATTCAATCAAATCTCAAAACGTTTTGATATGTTTAACTACTTCGTGACGATTGACTGCTTTTCAATCTACATTGGTAATGATTTCAGAAAGTAGCATGTATATTTCATTGAAGAAATTTTAAATCAAATGGCTTAATTGTACTATTTTTAATTGTAATGGAAATTCCCTTCCTTTCAAACAAATTGCCTATACTGGATTTCCTCAAATAAGATAACAATTCTTACTTTTAGATACGATTAGACTTTCATATATTAGAGACTGCACTTGGTTTATAGGAAATATCTGTACTGTGTTAAGCTGTCCGTATAAGGTTTTTGAGAAATTAGAAATTCTTTGGATTTAAAACTTATAACATTACTACAAACTACAGAAGAAAATTAAAGCAATATTGAATTGTTCAATGATCAATGATCATTGATCAATTTCATTTTATATTTTTAATTATTAAAACTGAGAAACTAAGAAGAAATATAAAATAAGTTGTTATAAATAAAATTTATTATTATCATTAGAATAAACAGTAATTTTCAGCTGATATAAAATGCCTTTAAATAAATATACCATAGCAAATTTACAAATAAATGTTTCATGTATTTCTTCATCTAAAATATTATGTGCTTTCCAGAAAAATTCCTTGTTTCTGAGAAGTAATAACTTATAAGGTCAAAAGTCTTACTATCTCAGACAGTATTTTTTTTTTTGAGACATTTACTTTTTTCTTTTGGAAAGGGAAAATCTGATGTAATTTGCCTGATTGAAACAAAGAAAATTAGATGCGTACATCTCATTACTTTACAAACTAGGTGGCATAGATTTTGGAAACTTAGTGTGCATTAGGTCTATTTTATTAAAAATAATTCTGAAAGAATTCAGTTTTTTAAATTGATCATGTAATTTAGATTTGATTAATTAGCATAAAATTATAGGTATATTTAATCTTTTCTATGTTAAGAAGAAAATTTTGAGGCCATTTTCCTTAAATTTGATTTCATATTTTAAATCCTACAATTAGTTAAGCAAAGATTTCCATTTATCACAAAGGAACAGGTGCCGTGTAATCTAGGAAGCCAAATTTTGAGGTTGGAGATTTTTTGGCGGATTTTCTTATCTATTTGGCAATCTCGTTTTTATTATGTCATATATATGAGACCTATTACAATTATGCAGAAAATTCTAGGTACTCACGTATTATCGCAACCATGCCAACCTCCGGGATAATTTGCCAAATTGGAAACCGCAATGTCGCACGAATCTAAGGCAATGAATTGGCAACAATGTACTCTTTTTCAAATTTCGCCACTTGCCAATTTTCTCAGCCTAACTATTCTTTGAAAATGTCAAAATTTAATATTAAAATGCGAATCTGGGATTTTCCGAAAAAGATACCGTTACAGATTTACAGAATTATAACATTTCACCAACCGTTAGGAAATGTACCAACTCTCATCCGATAAAAGCTTTATTTTGGAAAACAGATTTTTTAGGAGTGCAAAGTTGCAACTTGTAATCAACATGCTTGCATAAGAAGTGGTAATTTGTTGGTGGGAAGCCGTACTCCGTTATTAATAGCAGTAAGATTCATGTATTGCTGGTGCAAAGAATTGACAACAGTCAAATTTTGTGACGGAGAACTTAATTTAGCAGACAAAACAGTCATAGACTGGAATAATTATATGAGAGAGATTTGTCATCTACACACATGGAATACAAAGAAAGAACGAAAATAGATGAACCTGGCCGCATTGTGGAAATAGATGAAAGCTTGTTTACAAAAAGGAAAACTAATTCGAGTCGATTTTTGCCAGAGCAATAGATTTTTGGTGGCGTCTGTCGAGAGACCAAACAAGCATTTTTAAAAACCGTTCCTGATAGAACTGCAGTCACGCTTTTCCAGAAATTTGTCGAAAACATTGAAGAAGGGACATTTTATTCTGACAGTTGGAGAGCGTATCAGAGTGATCAATTGGCAATCGCAGGACTTAATCATTTAAGAGTAAATCACAAATATAATTTTTGTCAACCCCAAAACGAGTGTGCATACCCAAAGAATGTGGGGTTCCGCGAAATGGAGGAACAAGGGACAATGTTAAACAGCAAGACACCATCTTGAGTCTTACTTGTCAGAATTCATATGGCGACAAAACCAAGAAAAGGATAAAAAAATCGTTTTGATTGTATTCGAAAAACCATTATACAATATTTTCCACCAAAACGTAATTGATATATAGTCAAATAAAGGTAAGAATTATACAGATAAAATTACTTAATTATTTTTCTTCATTAATTATTATTTCATAGTGTTTCTATCACATTGTACATTTCAACAACGCACTTCATGTCCTGTCAGCTTTTGGAATTGTCCAGGTCTTATATTGATTGGTCGATAATACATAAGTACCAAATTCTATTTTGGTAACCCTAGTATTTATGTCTTCGCGTACGTCACGATACGTCATCTTGGCAACATTTCTTCATCGCCAAAAAAAAAAAATTCAGATTTTGGAATCATGGATTATACGGCACCTGTGCCATGAAAAATTGTGCAAACGGTATAAGATATATAGGTAGCTCATTAGACAGAGCTCCGTGTGTCTTAATTCATATTTCTTTTTCAGCAAACGAAATATGTTGATTTTTGATCTGAATGTGCTCTGATCTTATTGTAGCTTCAAAAGTGAAGATATAAAATTTTGAGAATTACAAAAAGATTATTGAGAAAAATTCGTTTGTTAGAAACTGTTTTGTCTAAATGCACTTTTAATACCTATTTCTTTCTTAAATCATATTAAAACAAAGAAAACTAATGCTGATTAATTGTTTAAAACGAATGATTTGATTAAGATGAATTTTAACTGATAAAAAACAATTGTTGTGTTATTTAACTATGGATTGAATCACGCTTATGCATGAGATTATTTGCAAACTCATTTTTTAGTCCACTTAAATTAATTTTTATAAATCATTATCCTGGAGTTATCTTGGATATATTTACCTGTCAACAGTTATCGGTTAATCTTTTTTATTATTCAGTTTTCCAACGTAGGACGAGTCCATAAAATTATAATATGTTTCATATGATATTTTAGACTAATGTTATTAAAATGCTCAGATGCATATGTTAATCTGCCACGTACTAAAACAATACATCGATTTAAAAATGCTTGATAAGTTTGTAAATATTAACTTTTACATCAATTATTACGCGATATGATAGGATATAAATCAAAAATTATATTCAAACATTTGCTTATTTTAAATATTAATTTGACCAATTATAAACTTTTAACATGAACTTAGTACGAGATGTTCTTGGAATATTATTTCAATGATTTAATTTTGAAGAAGGTAAAATTTCAACAGATGTAATAATTAATCCATCTAATATGATGTGATTGTAAATACCGATTTATTAGATAACACGTAATGTCCATTTACTGAAGTAGAAATCTAACGCAGCGGTTGTCAGCTTAAACCATTAACGTTAACTCGAAATTATGAGACATTTTATTATCTTGAACCTCAAGTTGTGCCCTAACTCACAAATAACGCGTTTTGTGTCTCCAAGAAATATACAGTAATAAAATAAAAATAATTTCCCAATTCAGGTTTTTAATTAAATTCACTTATGGTTCCTTTTCATTACGATTCTCAGTGTTTTTCTAATTTCAATTCATTAATAGTTTCACAAAACAAGAACAAGAAACTACAATAAATTTTTCTGAATTCGATTTTTTTTTTCTAGTTTATTAAACTTTTTTCTTCGTATTTTATATAAATCAGTCATAAATGAAGTCATTTTCTTCCACATTTTTGGAGTCGAAAGCAATTTGTCTCACTTAGGAGGCCTTCCAAAACGTCGATTAAGCCGAACACTCGCTTACAGAAGTGAAATTCATTCCCTCTTAAGCAAAATGACCTACCATTGAACTTGTCACGTTTCAAGCAGAAACTCTCCTGGCGAGAAAATGAATATCACTCTAGGATTACGTACTCGATACTTTTTTTTTTTGCCTCCCCTACTTTCAATCTTTTTTTCTTTCTATCCGTTGAAATGGAAGATGGGAATGTTCTATTCTTTCACTTCTTTCTTTTTCTTTCTTTTTTTTTCAACATTCGGTTACATGAATTTGTAATGCGTAAGGCAGAGGTAAGTAGGAGCTGGGAATATCAGCAGACACACCTTTCTTCACATGTCATGTAAAGGTTTTTGTCCATTTATTAGACAGATCACGCGAACTTAAATGGTACTCGCATTAGGAGGAACGGAATGAAAAAATATTCAAGAGCATAGGAAAAATTATGCGCGGGGGAGTAAAGAGGTGGTGGATAAGGAGGCGTTTTCCTGAAAAAGGTGGGGAGAATCGCATGGCGTGAGGTATTGCGAGAACAGGAAACCGAATCTCGGTGGGTCCTCTGCAGCAGAGGAGGCGCCGGATGATCCGGCTGCATAATGCCGGATATTAACAACCATTCTTTTCGGTTTCGCCGTATATTTATGACTTTTCCCACGCAGAAATGTCGTTCATTGCATACTTGTTAGAGTAATAAAACTATTGTTTCACTATAATTTAATTAGCTAATAAATTCTATTAATTAAAAATGCGTATATAATTGAAATTATGAATGGACATTGTAAAATAATGAATATTGTAAGTATTTCAAAATATCTTAGGGTACAGAAGAAATATTTTAGTTTCTTTTTCTATCAGAAATATTATTTGCTCAGTTTTAGCAGGAATAATAACATCACTTTTACAGTGTATTTCAGTATTTAAACCTAAATCTATACAATTAGAGGTTTATTAAAAAAGGTAAAATTAAATATAGCATATAAAATCTACTATATTTTTTATATATTTTCTTTACATTACGAAAATAAGAACGGGGCTTTATTTTAGAAGGTTTCATCATCACTTTAATTTTAAGGTTTACGAGTATTATCATATTAATTTTGATGGATCAGAGGCAGAAATGTATACAATGAATTTTTATTACATATTCTTCACTTGAAAAATATATTTATATATCGATCAATGAAATACAAAATTGAATTTATAGAATTATAAATACAATGATATATATGTGTACTCATTTATATACATTATTTAGTACAAAACATTGATAATAAAATTAATTAATAATATTGCATATTATATCAGTTATATTTGTGTTATAATATTAGAACATATAATAATTATGTATAGATTCTACAGAATTATAAATAAGAGATCTTGTGAATTCTGCATATCTACTCAAAATAATTTCTCTGTATGTCTATTGAATTGAAAATGATTTCATCCAAACATTTGAAACCATCTTAAATAATTGATATCATTTGTAAATTAAGAATATAAATAATGAAAATATACAAAATAGAAAACAAATGCAATGCATGTTTTGTTCGAAGAACAGCGTTTTAGTAAAATTAAGAGGAATAGGAGTAACAACTAATCTTTCGTTTCCTTTTAGTCAGCAAAACTAATCCCATTTAAGAGAAGAAGTAGCTATTAATCAGAAATGAGTTCAATTACATTTGATCATGGATACGCTATCCGTCTCAGTCATTTATCTAAAAATAAAAGATATACGAAAAATTAGCCATTTTCTCTTGACTCGTCATTAATATCTCTGCCTCTTAAAAGCATCGCATTTGCCCTTAACATCTCTCCAATCAAAGGGGAACATGTTTTTGGGGAGGGCTATCCTGTTGGCGTCAAAGTTTTGACGCCAATAATTCATTACCGATACTCGAAGCATAGCGAATCACCAGAAAAAGCCACGGTGCCAAAGTGCATCGGAGATTAGCAGAGAGTGGGCCATAATAGAGTAATGGGTGGTTATTATTTATTTACAGCACTTTCCATTGAGTGTCCATGTCCATGCTTTGATGGATGGACTGGTGTTTTGTTATTTCCGAGTTAAATGTCATCAACGGCAGAGATGGTGTGCGAAGAGAAAAATATTGTATAATGATGAGAAATGGTACAAAAAGAGTTGGGCCATTAAATAACACCCAAATAAGCAGACGTCACTCTTAATGGCTTTTTGGAATGATTCATGCTTCCACTTGGAGTGCAAAAGCTAATTGCCAAATGACTGGGATTGCGAAAAAAAAGTATCATAGAAATATGCGAATGAACTTTTCCATTCTATATACTGATTATAACTTACTTAGAAAATTGGTGAAGCATTAAAACTGTTCTTTTATGGATTGATAGGCTAACAAACCTCGTGTATCAAAGGCTTGATGAATTAGTTGCTTATAAGTAATTGACAAGGGATTTTGTTGAGTTGAGATGAAATATCATATTGAAAAGCAATTACAATGGATATAGGGCTAAAAAAAAAAAGTGTTGAGGATCGTCTTTTTTAAAATTCAATTTAACTGAAAAATTACCTTTCATATCTAACTTCTTTTTTTTATTATCTTTTAAAAATTAATATCTCATATGTATTAAAAATTCCTACTAAATAAATAGTTTTCACTTTATTTGTTATTTTAGCTACAATAATAAACCAAATTCTAGTTCACTTTTTAATTTAATGTGTGTCAAGCACTTTCAATTTGGTAAGTTAAACGCACATATTCCTTACCTTTCCTGTTATTTTCCAACACAACTCCTAATCTGTTTTTTCCCCTTAGACCAATAGAAATTCATCGATTATTTTCTGACCAATGGGGTTGTAATTTAACCATTATTGAGTGTTATGTAGTTATTGAAAACTTTTAAAGTGTTTCTGAGAACTCCGCAACGCACAAATGTTTGTTATTTACTGGAAATGTGTAGAAACATCTTATCTTAACTTGTTAAAGACTGAAAGTTGCAGAATACCTTTTTGAAAATCTATTGATCTAATGTGCTACGACTTCCAGTACTCGTTTGTGTGTACAATGATTTTTTTTATATTTATGCTGCATATTTTTCATTGTTATAATATCCAAGTAATATGTTTTCGTAAATAAGTTGGTGATAATTTTCTTTTATTAACACTGTTTACATTTATAATTGAAATACCTAAAAATAACTAAGCTTGATATAGCTAATTTATATTCTCGGTGCAGCATTATGAAGTCTCATTCTAAACCTTTGTTTATTAAAAACAGAAAAAAAAAACATTTCACATGATTACAGAAAAATATACAATACACAAAACTACACAAGAATGATATAAATGATTGATTTGCTGGTCAGTTTTATGTTTCATGGATAAAACTATTTTTGCTATTTAATTTCTGTTAAATATGTTAAGCTGACCATTAAATATTAAACTTCTTTATACAAAATGTATTTTCATAAGTTTATAATTATATTTTCATAAATAAAATTTTCCCATTTTCTACCTCATAATGATTATAATATTTCTTATTTTTATTTGTGAATTGTAATTTATTCCAAATTACAGAACAAGCTAAAAAAATAAATCCAATATCTCTAGTATATTTTAAAGTAAGACATAAATAACCAACCACAAATTTTTACATTTAGAATATTGCAACATTCTTAATGGCACAAATGCCGTTTAATCCAGGATGCCAAATTCTTAATTTTTTGGTAATGAAGAAATAATGCCAAGAATACGTAAATACTAGAGTTGCCAAAATATAATTTTCTGCATGATTCTTATAGACCTCCATATCTATGACGTAATAAAAAACAGGTCGCCAGATATATAAGAAAATTCGCCAAAAATATCAAACTCAGAATTTGGCATCCTGGATTATGCGACATCTGTGCCCTACTTGTTTTTTCGGTATTACAAAATATATATTGTGTTAACTTCAAATAGTTATACGTGTATTTTTTATTAAATCATGAATTCAATGGTATCTTTGGTTCTGATCGTGTTTTATTTCTTATGATATAGTTCCAAATATAACTTGTTTACTTAGCATTTTTTAAAACTCAATACGTATCATTTAAAAACAAATATATCAGACAAATGTATGTAAAATTGAACGAAATTAAAAGTGAATTAGCCAAAATCTCATGAAAATTTGACTCTCAAATACAATATATCATAAATACATTGTATGCATATTTATGTATATAAATATTTGAAAATAAGCATATATATTTGTGTGTAAGTAAGGATGTTCATGTAAATATACATAACATTGTAAATAGGTTAATAAATATCTGTAATATAAAATGATTTATATTAAATTACCTGTAGAATCACTCGCACTATAATGCATTCCGTTTGATTGCTATTTATTCAAAATAGTTGTTTATATAAAAAGTAAAGGAATGAAATAATGAAAATTTTAAAACATTAGATGCTTTTATTTGAAATTAGGAAATATTATGCATATGGAATGCCGTGCTCATGAAATATTATAAATGCAGTTTAGAAAGCAACATTTGAGCATTCGATTGAGAACTCGGCATGCAGAAGCGAATTAATCGCCATAAATGAAGCATTAAAAATCATCCTCCACAACACTAAATCTAGTGACATTTGGATTCTCACTGATTGCCGAAGCTCAGTTAAGTATCTATAGGACTGTCGTAGCGTGTGTGACCTTGTGGGCATAGAGATTGTTAACAATCTCAAAAATTTAGCCAACAGCAGGGATGTTCACTTTCAATGGATTCCCTCCCATGTCCAAGGCAACGAAGTTGCAGATATCTTGGCCATATATAATAGCCAAAAGAGGTTGCTCCGAGTTGCCCAACAATGACTACAAACTTACTTATAAAGAAATTTTCTCCATCAAGAAGAAAGAAAACAGGCAAGTCTGGTTCACCCCTCCATCCCATCCCTGGTTCATCAGGAACATCCCTAGGGGTGCGTTAGATTTCGAAGGTGACAGACATGATCAAACGGCCATCTCTTTAAGTGGGCACCTGAGGTGCATGCAATTTGAATCTGGGCGGAAGGTCTTTTCTTTGTGCACAAAATGCAATCTGAAGCCGGCTTTCCCCGATCACATCCTGGATTGTCTGGGATTTGCTTTAGCGGATGTTTACACATGTCCGCTTTTGATGCTCGATTTCACTAGGGTTTACAGCGATATGGATCTGATCTAGCTGCCGCTTGGTCTTTGAAGGATTGGAAACAACAACAACACATTTGAGCATTAACTTGCACGTCTAACAAGTAATAGTGATCGACACAATTTTATATACTTTTCCTTGTCTTATTAGCTCTTCTTTATCATGTACTCACTCCTTGTTTTCTGTATTGAAGTTAAGAGAACAAACAAACATTAAATGCTTCTCAGAACATCACGTTATCCTGTTTGTTTAGGGCCATTGAATTTGGATTAAGTATTTATGTGTTATCTTGATTTCAATTCATTAAATATAATAAAAATTAGAAAATATAGGTAAATTAAGGCAGAAATATTTCCATTTTGATCTTTGTGTTCTCGGAAGTATGACATGAAATTCAGATTTCGAAAAACGTGACAGGTAAAATCCTTTCTTTTGGCGATCAGCAACTTCCCAACTTTCTCAAGAAATTATCAAATTAATATAACTAGTAACTAAAGGTTAAATTTTCTTTGATTCTAAGAAGAGAAAAATTAATTGAAATTTTGGTCCCAGACATAATGAATACTTAAAGGAATCGAAAGATTAGTAGTTCTTGGAAAGAAAGAGAATAAATATCTTATTAACAGGGGAATACATTCATTAAGAGAATTAAATCCAGTCTTAAAACTCCAATATCATAACAAAGTTTTGATAAATATAAAGAATGCTTCTTGGTTAATCATTAAAATTGAAATCAAATATTCTGTGCTCCTTGTCATTTTTGAATTTGGAAAAATATTATTGTTGATGATGAATGTTGGAGACATTCATTAGGATAATTCTGATTAAACAGGGATTTTTATTAATATATTACATGTATGAAGTGAAAGTATTTCAATTCCTTATTTTGAAATTTCTATTGTAATTTCAAAATTAGTAATGTTCAGTAAAATATCAAGACAGTAATGATTTGATTAATTCTTAAATAAGGATATTCAAGAAGAAAATGGAAATAACCTAACAGTCATATTTAAGAGTTTCAAATGAACATAAAAACCATGTGTTTCTAAAAACATTTCGATAATAGTTCGAAATTTTTAGAAACACATGATGTTTTAGTTCAACATAATCAATTAATCTATTTAATATCTAATAAAAATACGTTAATTTCAAAATTGAAAGATTTATCATTTATTTCAACTACGGGAGTGCTCAAGATATAATTCAAAACCAATACCAATTAGTTACATTTTCTAAAAAAGTAATTGATTTAATAATTAAAATTTTGTGAATTTTAAATAAATATGAGTTTGGAATTTACATATTTATGATTCCCATTAGCCTTGCATTAAATAATTTACTTTTATATTTTTCAATATTAATACCACCGAAGAATATATTTTATGTAATGAATGTAATCAAATAGTCTACTTATTAAATAACGAATCAATTTCTTTTATGAAAGTTCACAACTTGAAAGATGTTTAAAATTGTGTTTTAATTGGAAATATCATTTGCATAACCTGCATGTAGTTTTATATACATTAACTCAAGGATTGTTGAACCAAAAATAATGCTTCATTTCTGCTTTCTGTAACTACATGTTTTTCATTGTGAGAATTAAGATTCATTTATGTTTAAAACATGAATTCTCTTCTTACTATTTTCAAATGAAATACCGAAAAAATAAAATTTAAAAATCGTTCATTTATTTTGGCAAATAAATTTATTTTTAAATGATATCCAAAGCTCAAATAAAAACATTTTAATATTCAAGCATTAAGATTTTCGTTTCAAGACAATCATTAAAAAAGCTCAATATCTTGCACAATATAAATTTTATCGTTTCATCATTCACTTGATAAATGAACAAAAACTGAGGATTATTTATTTTTTATTCTTATAATCCATACTATAATGTCTTTTTTTTAATTTCTAATATTAATCCCAGATTTGGTGTATACATATTTAAAGGTTTGAAATGAATTAAATTTTTAGTCAAAATGGAACACTGTGATAAAAAAATTATAAATATCGACATAAAAATACATAAATACTAGATTTTTTATCTCCTCACATTCATACATGAGACCTCATCGCATTTTTACCTCAACACATTCATACAGTTCTCATGAGCAGTGACTCATATAAGATATTGTAATTGAATGAACAAACTGAGGATTATTTATTTTTTATTTTTATAATCCATGCTATAATCTAATATATTATGACTCTAATAAAATGTCTTTTTTTATATCTCTAATATTAATCCCAGATTTGGTGTATACATATTTAGGTTGGAAATGAATTAAATTTTTAAGCAAAAAATGGAACACTGTGATAAAAAAGTTATAAATATCGACATAAAAATACATAAATACTAGATTTTTTATCTCCTCACATTCATACATGAGACCTCATCACATTTTTACCTCAACACATTCATACAGTTCTCATGAGCAGTGACTCATATAAGATATTGTAATTGAATCATCAGCAAATAACGCTTAAATTTAGCGCATTTTAAACTTTAAAATATATCTGTTCTATGTTATTGTTGTAATTTTGATTAGAAATTCGAAAAATGAAGTCTATGGAATATATAATAGGATATTTTATCCTTCAACCAATAGAGTTAAGCATCTGATTTATTGATTGCGGTTCTAGCTCTAATTAAAATTGCAACCAAGTCTGGATCAAATTGTAAGTAATCCTTAAATGAACCAATGAGCATTGTGCAATGAAAAATGTTCCTTCACTCCGCCAGACTGACGAAGCATAGAAACTTTAGAAGAGTTTTAGTAATTTTAATTAGCCTTCTTAGAATCTAACAAGTACTGCATCTGAAGCATGAGCTGCCTAATGACATTTGGTCCTCTAATAAGCAGCGTAAACTTATATTTTGATTAAATTTTATAATACTAGAGACACATGTATATGTTTTAAGGTAAAAATAAACTTTTAGTCTATAATATAAGAATTTTATTAAAAAATATTCTCTAAAAAATTTATAATTTTAAAGAAAGTGAATGCATCAAAGAGGTAAATAATTTAGACTTTTATTGAAAGTAGAGAAACGTGTAAACAACATATTATAAGTTAATTTATTCAGGTGGAAGGGAATTATTTATTTCACCCTGAAACACTTTTAATTTAATGATCCCATAAGCCTATATTTTTCTTCATCAGCCTTATATTTCTCAGAAATATGAACTACATCTATATTTAGTGAATTCTATAGTTATTCCACTGTTTCACCATGAATATATAGCAACATTATAAGATAGAAATGCTATAATATACTATTGATGCCAATATTTGTTCTCTTGAATATGCATACAATTTTACAGTATTTTAGCCATATTATAGAAGTAAATATTCTTCTAAAGTATATCTCCACCACTGAGATATTTTTAAATATATTGTGTTCTTAATATATATATATATATATATATATATATATATATATATATATATATATATATATATATATATATATATATATATATATATATATGTTAATCTATGGATAAACTTAATTAACAATTTACGTTAAGCCGACCGATGGCTGAGTGGTTAGCGTTCCTGACTCCTGAGCTGTGGGACGCGGGTTCGAATCCCGGTTCGGGCACGGAGGTTTCTTTCCTTCTCTATTCTCTCTGTGTATCTATGTCCCTTCTTCTGTGATGTGGTATGAATGTGGACCACCCTATAAACGGGTTTGTGGTGGTATGGCGCGGGTAACGCTACTCGCCCGCTGTTGAACGATAAATGAGTAGCAGTTTCTGGCTTTGTTGTGGCATAGGGTTAGTCACCCAAGTGTGGCCGCCATTGGAAAAAAACAATTTACGTTAACATGTGCTTCATAATACCCTGTTAAAATAATATGGGCACTAATATAAACATTCATTCTACAAAGTATGCATTTACTTGGGGTAAAATTTTCTGTCCCGCATATATTGACAAGTATTTTTTTTGCATATCACGTCTAAGTATTTCACAGGGATATTTCAGTATTTCGGACTTTAACTGCATAAGAAAATATTTTTTATTTTAAAGGTATTATTGTGTGATTGTACTGAAAATTTAGAGTTGAATGTATATTTAGTTTAAAATTCCAATAGGCTTCCTTGTGGCAATTTCTTTTAATTACCCATTAATCCATACTAAGAAGAATAGCTACAAAAGTCCAATGGCTTGCAAGTTCTCAAATTATTTGAAAAAGGGAATATTAAATGGATTGATGAGTTTTTTTATTATATTGGAAATGGAATTAAACGTCTTAATTTTGAGAATGTAATGATATGTGCAACTTATTATTATATTATTAATATTTTCATAATTTTGTAAAAAATCTATTGTTAGGTCTTGTCTCATAATATCCTGAATACTTCCTTGGCACCGAATTGTTTTAGTCAAAATAAAAAAATCATCATTTAATAATCAAAATAAAAAATCATCATTTAATAATGGCGAATGCAATGGGCATATGTTTTTCAAGAATGTATTTAGTGGTGCAAAGATATATTTTCCATTTTATATCGAATTATTTATCAAGCGTTATCAGACCACTTGTATCAAATCAACTGTTCGTGGGCTTGAACCCCACACTGGCATAAATGCCTGTAGTAGTTTGTAATCCACATTAAACTGTCCAGGTCTAATTATTTTTAGTGTACAGAAATGAGCCTCGGTCTGCAAACAAATCGTCTTCTAATATAAGAGCACATTGATACAGTAATTTCAACATTTACTTACCTATCAATGATTTAAATATTTCGGAATATGTGATTTTTTTAAATTGAAGTTTAAATTTTAGATGAAACTATAGTTAAATATATTGAAATTAAAAAATTTTAATAATAATTTTATGAATAATTTTTTATTTAATTAGCAGTTTGAATTAATATTTAGAACTATGCTAATGTAATTACTAGAGAAACGATTTTGAAGTTTGTGATTCATTAACCATATTTGGTAACATATTTTATTTTAAAATTGAAATCACTAAAATAGCTAAAAATATTTTTAATGTACTTTTACTGAAATATAGCTAACTAATTAAGTGAAAAATGTTATGTAATAAAATTACAAGAATTTTGGTTTGAATATTCATAAATTATAGGGAAAGGAATTTTGAAAAAAAAACCGAATTCTTAAACGAAAATAATATCATTTTATATCAAAAAATTTCATTAACGTTTTTGGCATAAATAAAATTATAAGAAGACAATTATTGTATTTCCCATTGTTTCCTACTAAACTTTATATTTATATGAATCATATCCTTATTAGGATTTCAAGATAGAAAAGTTTTTGTAAGCATTATTTTTTAGCTTTTTAGTATATTTTTATGCATTTGTTTTCAAGTACAATTTTAAAACCAAGTCATGAACACGTAAAGAAGCAAGTATATTTAAAAATTCATTTCTACATTGTTTTACTTAATTATCTATACATATTTTTTTTAGTTTTTATGAGAAATATCATCCATTTTTAATTTATTTTTAAAAAATATATTAGATCATTATGATTTTAAATTAAAAAAAAAGGTTGTAGGTATTGGTGGAATGAAAAACATAAATAATTTCAGAATAAATTGTCAGATATCAATAAATTTTCTTTTTTATAAACATTTCTGTAGATGTAAAATTTATTTAAAGTGAATTTATGCTTTCATTAAATATTTTAGTATGTTTTGTGAATCACCTTGTTTATAAAATATACATATTTTAGTATATAAATATTAATCTAGTGTACTTCAAGATTTAATCGGACAAATCATTAACTTAACTGAAGCAAATCCTTTGGCGAACTATATGCAGTTTAAACCATGAAATCTTATCTGCGAACCAACAGTTTTGGTCATTTGGGCATATATTTATGCATATGAATGAATATTTGGAGAAACAAGATCTACTAAAGTCCGAAGAGATGGGGTTTCGATGCTCACAACCACTGCCTAGATAAGTGAATGGCGCTTGTGAAGGGAAGGTCAGCAAAGTCCACTTTTCTTACATTAGGATAATCACAGTGTTTAGAAGGTGAGTATTAGCTCAGTTGTTTTCAACTAATGATTATTTTGAAAATGGTTATTGAATCGTAAAAGGGTAAAATTTATTTATTCAACAGGGCATGTAAAATGTAAAATTTAAACTTATTTGAGTTTAACATTATTAAACTATTAATGTTATTTAATTATTATCATATTTGAGTTTAATGATTAATAAAATATAAGAGAGTGACATCTCTCTTAAACTTCTTAATCATTTTTGATCACTTAAATACACACACACACACACACACACACACACACACACACACACACACACACACACACACACACACACACACACACACACACACACACACACACACACACACACACACATATATATATATATATATATATACATATATGTATATTATATATATATATATATATATATATATATATATATATATATATATATATATATATATATATATATATATATAGTACATTAAATCAAGAAATACTATACCAACTAATATATATTACAGGCAATTTAAGCAGCTAAAGAGAGATAGACCGGTATAAATAAGATACAAGAAGAAGAACAATAAAACTAGAAAGTCAAAATTTGAAAACCAATAACAAGAATAAAACAATTGTTTTATTCGTGACAGGGATTTTCACCCAAATGTGTTGTTGTTATCGTTAATTATGACACATGGACAAGCCAAGCTCGATATGCCATTGGTTATGCGATTTTAAATCAGTAGAGTGCGTCTTTTTTCCTTTTTTTTTCTTTTTAACCAGAGCACCACGAAGGTGAAAATATGACTTTGCTCTAAGCACCTCCGATAGATGACGATAATGTAAGAGAATCCACGTTAATTTTACTGAGCTTTTTATAAATTAAGATTTTCAATACGATTTATATTTTACAGTATGCTAATCTTCTATCTATGTAGATTATTTTGGGTTAATTTAAAAAATGCAATTAATTAACTGAAATATGATTTTCATGTGGTATATATATATATATATATATATATATATATATATATATATATATATATATATAATTTATACTCACAATAAGATCGCATAATTTTCTGCATTAGAGCGGTTTTGTTTTTATGAGATATTTCAAAAATATACATAAATTCATGCTTTTGACATAATTTCAGCATTACATTCGTACCTTCATTAAATTATTTATTTTTACTTCAATGCATTTATATTCATATTTCCAATGTTCATATTTTTATACGATTTCATCGACACTTGAAAATTCAATCGAGAGAATGGCACTTTTAGAGAAATTGCATTCATCTTTCAAGAAGGTAGTTATTTTTTGTTGAATTTGAATAAAACTTTAATGCCACTTCCATTCTCTCTTCCCTTTCAAACTCTATTGAAATTCCACACTCATAAATTCGTAATCAGGAATGGTTTTGCTGTTAAAGAAGAAGTCTTGCAGATTTTTAAGAATATATATTTACGCTTAAAATGGTCTTTTTTGAATGTGATATTTTCGAAACTATTATATTCAGGTGTTCAAGATTTATTTTTATTCACAAATTTATATTGACATTTTGGTCTACATTATATAATTTACTTCTACTTGATTCAGGAGAAAGGTTAATGGTAAGTTTAAGTTTTCCAAAATAAATAAATTAAAATACCAAATATGATGATAGATAAAAATTTCATTATTATTTAAAAATGTTTTTAAATTTTTAAATCTTATTTTAATCATTGATAAATTTAACAAAGAAATGACATTTTAAAACTAGTTTAAATAATGTGAAGTATTTACAGCAAATACAAATAATAATAAACTAGTATTTATGAAAATATAAGATGCATACGAATACTCAAGCCTAATACATAAGAGAAACACAATCGCTCTGTATTTATATGCTGATATGACATGTATTTTATATATGAATTTAAAATAAAAAATTAAAACCTCTTTTTTTATTTAAGTTTTTAAGTGACAATAAAAGAGTTATTCTTATTTATACAATAATTTATGATCATGTTTGAATGATTATACAAAAAATAAATAAAAAATAAAACTCACATGTAATACTGATTTTAAAGGTAAAATTACATATTTTCAATTGCTTTATAATTTAAACATGATTTCAAATTAGTTTGAATAAATACTACTCACCTGAAAAATAATAATAATTTTTAATAAAATTTTGAATCAATAACTTCAATATTGAATTTTCTAATGAAATACAAATATTTTTTTTAAAATTTATATTGATGAAGAAATTTTGCTTACAATCTTATCATTTCGAGTAATAATATCGCTTTTGTATTTGAGGTTAGCTATACAAAATAAACTTATTTTACTTTAAAAAATTCAATTATAAAAATTTCTTTATTTTATTCATAGATTATTAAACAGTTTACCATCAATAAATTTGAACTTTATATATGAACTTTATTTTGAGATAGCATTAAACAGTGTAATATGAAAAAAATTGAAATTTATTTTTTATCAGTTTAAGAAACATTTAAAAAATTGATTTTACTTTTTGAAATTCATTTATAATTAATAAATATTATTACATATTTTAGTATTAAAATTTATATTATTATTTGGTAATTAATAAATAATGCAAATTCATGAAAATAATAAAATTGAAAAAAACATTTTATCGTAAAGAGTCATTTAAATATTTTACACTTTGCTGATTTGTAGATTATTTAGTTCCCAAAAATTAATCACAACAACAAATTAATATACACCTGAGATCATTTATAATGGCATATTGCGTAGACTCTGTTTAATACAATAAATGTTGATAAATTTCTGTGAAATATAAAGGATTTAAAAATAATAAAATTTAATTATGCCATTCGGATAGAGAAATTGAAGCATTTCTTAATTCCGATTTTCGATTAAAACTTTGGTCAGTGTTTCTGTTTAAATTATTATTTTGGGATAAATTCATGTTACAATGTGTGTTCTGACTATGTTTTAACTTGAATGATAGTTACATTAAAAATTTACATGAAAGTTTTCTTTAGCTATATACTTCTATAGTTTTATTTTAACATATTTAAAACTCAAAAACAAAATTATTACTTTGTTGCAACCTTAGCTTCATTCATGTTTCAGCAAAATCAATCTAATCTCTCTATTTTATTTTTAAGTTTAGATTTCTTTCTTACTTCAGAAACAAAAATGTGGGTAATTCTAAAGGACTTAGATAGTTTTCAAAAAAAAAAATACTTTTTACACCGTTAGATGGTATAAATCACTAAATCTTCCTTAAGTTCAGATAAATTAAATCCCAATCTAGAAATGGGGACGCATATGTTTGGCCATAAAACACATTCCTGCCATATGCCAAGCAATTAATTATGACCCATTGGAAAAGAAGCAAACACTTAGATTGGGCGCTATCTATTTTGTTACAGAGCATTAAGGACGTAAGCCCTGCTATCATCCTGAGAATGGCTCTCTGCGTTCAATTATTTTGTCAGATTAAGTGAGAAAAACTTGCTCTTTTTTTTTTTACTTCCTGGAGACATGTCTCTAGTTTATTGGTGTTTTCGTCCAAGGTGTCCATCGAGTGAAACAGTTTGTTCTTCTTTTGTTTTTGGTGGAACCAGCAAGTAATCAGATGTGTATTTCATTAATAACTTGTGTTCCCAAGACTAGACAGGTTTTCTTTTCAATTTTCTTGAAATGCTGTGGCAAGTTTACTGTTATACATGAGTTTAACAGTGATATGATTATTTGTCTTGTCATGTACGGTCAATGGATTAACTTGGCTTTATATTTTTGATAAGAAGTGATCCCATGAAAATTTATAGCTGTACACTACCAAGTTTATAAACTTTTCGTTTCAATTTTAACCAGGCTAAGTGCATTTGTTGAGGAAAATATTTTAAGTAAGATTTTAATACATGATACATATTAAAGCTAAAGAATTTTCAAGAATATTTAAAACAATCAATTTTAAATGCAAGAAATGAGATGTTATTTAAGCCATAGTTTAAAAACACTACATTTGTCTTCGAACAAGAACTATTATATCTTAAATAAATGTCGCGTCAATAGTTAAATTATTGCATTAACTTTGGTACATTAGTTATTGTTTCAGTTATTAATGATAAAAAAATGGATGAAAAAATAAAAAAAAATATTTACATGCATTACATATCTTTTCTACTATAACTATGTTGCTACACTTATTAAATACAATTGCAGTATGTAACATATAATTTCTGAACAACCTGCGTAAATATAATTGAAACAGGCTTTTGAACATTTAGCTAAACTCATTACAGATATCTTCCAGTTTTACAGAGCTTTCGATTAAAAAGTACACTTAGAGCTTAACATCAATATATGTGATATGTATGGAAATAATATAAAAAATATAGAGTTAGATTAAGATGAATATAATTACTTTATTTTACTAATTGTCTTGAGGATTTTCAACGTAAATGTACAAATTATGAATACGAGATTAGTAGTTCAAATATCAAATTTACCACTTAATTGTGTCTCAAAAATACAATTTATTGAGCATTGTTAAAAATTAATTACTAAATTAATTGTCTGATTTCCCTCAAATATGTCTGTTACTCATATAAATTATGAATTATAAAAATAGAAGTATTGATATCACTAACTTCTTTATTGAATTTGTTAAAACCTTTTGTACAAAAGTGAAAATTTCCCATTTTGTTACAATTTTCAACAGTTTCTTTTAACTCTCAAATATAGCAAAAACTTTAAACGATGAAAATGGATAGCTTTTCTCTTCATTTATCATGCTACATGCCAAACTACATCATAAAATGTGTTTCTCATATTTTGTTGGATTATTTTTTTATTTAATTTTGCATCACATTTTTTGGATTGTGTTTCTTTAATTTTGATATATGCATGCCACGTAAAATTTAATCGTTTTGCCATGAGTCTTGTAAAATGCCATGATTCAGTTAAAAGACGTTTAACGAAAAGTTTAAAAGTCTTGGACAATTTATCACATGTAGAAATGTTTTGATCTAAACAAAGTAATTTGTGAAATAAAATTTATTCGCTATCTTCTATAGCTATATTTTTGAATATTTTACTTTTTTATTGCAAAATGTTTTTGAATGTATTCTTTTCTACCCCAGCTCAAATGTTTTAATTTTATTTTCATTTAAGCAATTAAAAGAGAGATGTTAAATATAAATTAATAATTATATATATATAGAATAAGAGCATACCAAAATCGTATTAGACGTATAAGGTTTTCTTGATATTTAATTATGTTTCACCCTTTGATGAAATACTGATAAGATATGAATGAATTATTGCCAGATATTTGTTTTACCAATTTCTCTCTAACATATAACGTTTAGATAACCTCAAAACCTAAACGTAATATATGAACCTATATTTAATATATAGTATAGTGGACAATATCAGTAGAGACATGAGAATACAATTGGAGAACAGTATTTTTATAAATAATCATTATACCAGTTTAAAAACTTATGTAATAAAACATTTGAATTACAGTAAATTATATATTTCAGTAAAAAATGTAAATGAATTATTTTCTGTTGAAATTCATATAATTCAATTACTCGTTTCTTTAAATATATTTAGCAATTTTAAAAATAAGCAAATGAAATATAGAAGTAGTTATAATGTAACAAATGTAATCAAAAACAAAAAATTTTACAATAGAATTTTTTCGTTTAAATACTATTTTATTTAGTTCTGAATATGCAAAGGATGAATAAATATATAAAATATACTTTTGTTTATAAAGATCTTTAACATATTACATTCATAAGACATTACTACACTTTTTTAAGCTAAAATAAATGGTAGAACAGCAGACAAAGACAAAAAAATTTAAGCCACTGTATCTTTATATTAGTTTATTTATAATAAAATATTCGCATTATATATAAAATCTTACTTTTATTTCTCAATGCTAACAGTTAATTGAACAAAGACTATTTTAAATGAATAGATTTTTAAGATTAATAAGAAAGATGAAAAGATAAATTGGAATGAAATCTCAAAAAACATATTTTATTAAGATTGTACTTCATTACTTTATTTTAAATTTTAATTTTTTATAAGGAAGTAACGAATTTTATATTATTTCAATTTAGTCATTTTTCATAATTATATATTAAATTTACTATACATTTTATATTAAATGAAAACAAATATTTCTTATAGTTTAACAAATTTCATAAAAAATCAAAGATTATCTGAAATCATATCTTTATTTAATAATTGATTATAAATATAATAAGTTTTTAATTTTTGATTCATCTAGCTAATCAGAGCGCCATACATATTTGTCTTTGTTAATAAAGGATCATTTTTATGTCCCTGAAGCTATTAAAAGAACATTTTTCGAATGGTATGTTTAAGCATGCAGGGACGAGGAAAAAAATCTATTTAAATATAATATGCACAGTTTATAAAAAAATAACGGTCAATCTTCTTCCCATTGAATTTACGACAAAAGAAAACAAAGAACAAACTTTTATTTCCTGAGACTGTATCAAAAAATTCCGCGGGTTTTTGTTACGTTATCTTTAAAAGTAAATCAAAAACTGTAAGAGCAATTCATCTTTAAATCTGTGCCCAAAAGCAATTTTATTGCAAGATAATCTTTTATAGGAAGTAAAAAATGTATGCGGTTCTTTATCGCTTTTTTTACCTTAAAAATTACGAACAAATATTTGCATGAAATAGTTTCTTGAATGACAAAAAATTCTTTATAAAATGTAATTTTGTTATTTCATAAGCAATTTTCCGGTAAAAATAATTTTTCTTTGAGCTATTAAAAAGCTTTGTGCTTTTAAAATTATTAATTTGAGAAAACATTTTAAAAATTTATACACTTTTTTAAAAAAACTTTAATACAATCTGAACATAAAACACATACAATATATTTTGACACAATTATAGTTTTCAAATACATTATTGATTACGTAACATTTGTATGTAGACAATTGATTGAAAATATTTATTGTCAGAACTATTTTAAATTTCATTTTAATTTTTAAATATCAATAGAACTTTTAATTTAAATTAATTAAATTAATATAATTAATAGAATAAATTTAAAATTACATTAAATTTTTGTAATACAGCGTTATATTTGAACTTCATCAACGATTTCATATTATAAAAAGCATTCCATACTTAAATGTTAAAAATAACTAACTCGTTTTGCAATTATTCAGTTTTTTGGCGTTTTCGGTATCCAAATAGTAAATCACATGTTTTATTTGCAAATGCAATGTTAAAAATGAAGCACTACAACTTTGATGAAGGCTACATTTTTAAGAAGTGTTCTTGGAATTATGTCTCATTCCAATTTTAGCTCCAAATTCAAAGAATTGAAACTTTGTAGCTTTCTTTTGAAGTGAAACTAACATTTTCAAATATGTTCTACAAATTTAAAAATTTAAAAAGCTATTCAGTATTAAGAACTTTCAATCCAATATTTTGAAATCATATTTCATTAAAACTCAAATCAGGATAGCAAAACTAATGCAAACTTTCACAAAAGTATGACCATAATTAATCATATTTCCCTGGAAAAGCCAGGAACATTTTATAGAGAGGTATTATCAATGGAAAGTATTATGCCTGTAACAAAATAGGTACTATACTTATATGCAGAAAAGTTTAGTAAGATGACATTACTGTATGATTTCGCGTTTCTTTTTTTCCTAGAAATTTGCATATATCCATAAATACAAATCACGCTGAAGATTCGCAGTTGTGACTTGTGTTTTGGTCCCCTAAAATGTTTTTTTAATTAGTGGTTCTTATGAATAGTTCATTTTGAAATTTTCATGAATAAATTTCAACTAGAAACATTGTACACGTCGTAGTATAAATTTAATGACTTTCTCCCCTCAGAATGTAAACCTTCCGTCTATTTTAAAATATAACTTGGATACAGGATAGTAATTAATATAAACCAAACAATTCTTTTTTTTCCACCTGTACTTATTTCTTCTTACCTGAAGATATATATATTTTATATTCATTATTGTCTGTACGTGATCTTTATTTCATTTCCTTTTGAACGTTCGTTGGGAATTTGAAACGTGATGTGATTCATGTGAAGCGTCGATGACACATGCTCATCATTCTTCAAAAATATTCTTTGGAATAAGATATTCAGCAATATTCTTTGGATTAAGATATTCAACAATATTCTTTGGACTAAAATATTCTATGGATTACGATATTCAACAATATTCTTTTGACTAAGATATTCAACAATATTCTTTCCTGAAGAGCAATGATCTGCACTCCATTTTTGTGAGCCAGGTCCAGAATCTGGTCCAATTTTATTTTTGTGGCCTGGGTAGATATGCTATTAATATTGCACTGAAGTATCTTCAGGGAGTCGTTGTTGCCAGTTGGAGAATGTAACTCATTTTTCGAACGAGGCCCTCTGCCTAAACCTCTGACGCGCCTCTGATTTACATGCGCGACAGGCAATGCAGTATTTGAGAATGGAAAATCTGGGTTCATGGTATTGGGAAAAAGAGCAGCTTCGATTAGTCCGAACACCTGGGGGACAAAAGGTAACTTAGCCCCTAGAGCCTGCTAGCTTTAGCTAAGCATAATGGAGTGTAGCCCTACCAGGAGAATATACTCCTGACGTACTTTGCCCACTCCGCCCAGGTATACCCTCCCTCCACGTTGAGGCAGCTAGGCAGGACTTAGGGAAGGACCACAGGACTTCATTTCCAGTGGGTCCCATCCCACGTCAGAATAGATGGTGATGAAATAGCACCTTGGTGAAGAAGGCTTCTACTGATGGTGAGTGTAAGGAAAGTACTCTCACTTAAACAGAGATCTTCTCAATCATTAAAGTACAGATGAACATGAGATGGCATGTTCCTCCGAACCACTCCTGGTACTTCACTAGAAGTCCTGGTGGGGCACTTCGAACCAAAGGTACCAGAAAGCAATAAACAATTCTTTCTCACTTCATTAGTGGACATATTAAAGCTCTCGTTTTTCATCAGGGTCAGAAGAACTACCCGAGGTGCGGAACCGTGCAGGCCTCCCCTACCCATATTCTAAACTGCTTGGATTTTGCCAAAAGTGACATTCTTAAAGATCCTACACTATTTTTGGACTTGTTGGAAATAATGGGTTTTATGGAGATGGTATAGCATTGCTTGATCATCTGGGATTAGCAACAACACAATATTCTTTGGGCTAAGATATTCAGCAATAACCTTTGGATTAAGATATTCATCAACTTTCTTTGGTCTAAGATATTCAGCAATATTCCTTGGACTAAGATATTCAGCAATATTCTTTGGACTAAGATATTCAACAATATTCTTTGGATTAAGATATTCAACAATATTCATAGTACTGATATAATAAGAGCACAGCTAAAGGGATCCAGGTACCCTCGCTTTGTATTGAAAGTTGAACGTTGCAACATTGTGCAAAAGTAATAATATAATATCATTGAAGCCTCTGTATATATTACTGAACCTTGATGGAATTTTTTAACGTTTATGAACAGTTTGCACTGCAATGTCACTACACCCGTTTTTACTCTATCCCATGCTAACTCTAATTATTATAGGGTGGCTTTCTAGTTTATTGGATCTTAATCCATAATAATTTGTAGTTTAACATATGGTTAGTTAAACTGACTTTATTCCACTTTTGATGTTCATAAATTCTAATATAAGTATAACATTTTATACTTAAAAGTGAAATATTACATAACTGCTTATATTTGGATTCATTTCAAGCATGATTGCTCTTAAGATTTAAAACGAATGCTTCTTTTTTTATAGCATATTTTTATCAATATACTGAAAAATTATCTATGTTATTGTTATAAAATTAATTACAATTAAAAGCAGTCTAGAAAAGTTTTTTTTATCTCAAACAATTATATGATATCAACAAAATTACCATCACTTCTTAATGATCAAATAGAAAAGAAAACATCTAATTTTGCTCCTCGAAGTAATCTCTGTCGACATTTATTATCTACAGTGTGCAAACGTTTAACTTTAGAATTAGGATTTATTTTAATCAAAGTAATTCATGCCCTGAATATCAGAAACTAGTACCATGTAGTATATTCACAGCACTATCTCCAAACACGTGACAAATTTGGAGATTTGTTGCAACTCATGAGACATTTATTTTGAAAACAGTAAAGTAAACAATATTGGGCAAACATTTGGGAGAAATTTTTATTATGTTTACTAATTTGAAAATTTGATAGCAGTGGAGGTTAAAAAGCTTTATAAAGACTAGTATTCTAACTGTTGACAGGCAAGTTCTAAATCAATACTTTGTCTCTTTTCATTTCATTTAAGGGCAAAGTAAAACTGGCATGAAAGCAAAAATGGTTATAGAATACTTAAAAAAACTGTATTTTGAGTACTATGAAATGGATTTAAAGACTGATAAACTTAAAAATCACTGCTGTGTATGGGAAAATGTTTCTCATTTTTTTACAAAATTTTCTCCAAGTTAATTATTTTCATATACTTTAGTGAAAATTAAATAAAATTTATGAAGGCAATTGAATATCTTAATACATCATTGCGAAAGACATTATAAACCCAAGTACCTTAGATATGTATAAATATTAGTACCTTCATTAAGAAATTTAATTAATTCATAAGTCATGTGAATTTTTAATTTCTGTAATGAGTCCCATTTAAACATGTATATTTAAGTAATTAAACCAAATGATTATATGCTTTCGATTACTGAAGAATATATTATAATTTTTATTGTTGATTTTTTAAACATCTGTGTGACTTTTTCTTCAATTATTCTTTTAATATAATTTTTACATAAAGTGAAAGCGTTCAATTGCATTTCATTTTTTATAATAAAACTGCAATAAGCCAAACATCTCTGCAATCATTTTTTTTCCATATAATTGCATATTTCTTCGCATACAGAATATGGTTTTTCTGCTTATCATTAAAAATAAAATGATCAAATATAACAATTTTTATGAATATGTGTGTAAAAAACAATTAAATCAGGCATTTCATAATTTTAGGGGAACTGAAAAAAATCTGTATCAAAAAGAATAATTATTTTCTATCAAAAATGAAGCACCAAAAAAGTCATTCAAATCTTTATGTTTTTTGCAATTAGTGAAAATTTCCGGTTCTTTTTGAGTGTTTTGTTTGACTCGAAAAAGCACGTTTATTATGAGCATACTGCCTCAAGTCTGTAAACTAATAATAAATTATTCTCTTTTAATAGGCTTCATTGCCATTTCTAATTTGCAGCTGGAAATCAATGAGGGAAAAAATTCCGATAAATTAATAGAGCTAGAAAAAACGGAGAAAAGAACAATATATTTTGAATGGTTTAAAAATAATTAACCTTATTTTTTTCATTAAAAAAAAGAAGGAATTATCCCTCGGGATGGGATTTTAATACGTTTTTTAATGGTTTCGATTCATTTCATTCTTTTTTTTAGGTGACATGTTTTAATAGCCAAGTTACCAATTAAAAATGAAGTGACGGAGGAAAGGAGTTTTTTTAATGGCTAAATCCCAAGCATTACATGTGTTTGCCAATGGATAACGACGATGGGTTTATTGATTCAACTCCTCCATAATTGTGGACTCTTACACTTCCAAATCAAATATAGTACATCCAAACGCTATATTTTCCAATCCATTGTAAATATATTTCCCTAAAAAATGAAACATTTCATTAAAAGAAAAAAAAACATAATTCTACATGAGAGAAAAAAATCATCTTCTGAAAACATGGTGTTAAACGACTATTTACCGAAGAAAATTAGTTTTTTTTTTCTTCCTCATTGAAAAGTAGATGTACAAATCCTAATTAGATTTGCTTTGAAACAGGCTTGAAGTTATGACTTTCTTCAATTCTTTTCTTTTTTTTTCAAACAAAAATAAAATATTCAACAGACAAATTCTGATTACTTTCTTTTCAAAATTTGTTTTTTAATTTTTCTCACTATTTAGCTTGTTTCCCTAATTGATATTGTACAGTTCGAATCAGAACCTCACTATTTTTTTAGAACTATGTTTAATAAGATGTATTTATAGCCACAATATAGGTTTTACTTGAATTATTCAAATGGTTTTGATACATCAAATTAAATACTGATTTCAGTTTAACAAACGAAAAAAAATTCTAAAACATTTATGTCCCCAGCCACAATTTATGGTGAAATTTAACTATCATTTTTCAGACTGCTATCTAATTCTTTTGTGACATGATGAAATTGGAAAGTCTTCCTGTCAAAAAAAGTGGATTTTAAAGTTATTTTTATGTGAACAGTAAATTTATTTATTTGGTGGAGCACTTTTTACGGTGCCTGAACCTTATTAATGTGTTCGAACCAAGAAACATAATCTTGGAAACTAGTTAAATAAATCAGGCACCAAAGCTGAAATTATAGTTCAGCTCGTAAAATATCGACGCATTTCTTTCAGTTGTTTATGATTTCTTATTCAGCACAAACATCTTGGTTATTTATAGGTATTTCAAATGTGTTCACAAAGTGTAATTTATATAAATTATTGTTGAATAATTTTGTGGCTTTAGAAAATACATAGTGCTCTTAAATTGAGCATGAAATTATATTATTTAATGTAAAGCAATGGTACTGGTATCCAGGGAAAAACATATTATGTTTCGAAGAAAATTTCAAATGCATTACGCAATTTTTAAAATAAAATACATTTTATTGCATTATTTGATCATGGTAATTTTAAAACTATCATTGTTTTAAAGTTCTGATATTGATAAGATCTGCTTATCACATGAATATATATATATATATATATATATATATATATATATATATATATATATATATATATATATATATATATATATATATATATATATATATATATATATATATATATATATATATATATATATATATATATATATATATATATATATATATATATATATATATTTGTATGTATTCAGTATTATTTGCTGCATTTTCAAGTTAATGTAAAAATATGAGTGAAAATAATTATTTCAGAAGTAAACATTAATTCTGTTCTTCAGAAATTAGAATTTTTATTTATTAATTAATATTCTTTGTAATAACATAAAATTTTTTCTCTCCCAATATTCTTATATAAGTCATATTACTGAAATTATTAATTTATTTTCTTTAATTTTTTTAATCTATTCATAAACTAAAAAATGAAAGTTTTCACAAATTATGTATTAAATGTTAAAAATAGAATTAAATTAATTTGTTATTACATTTTTTTTTCTTTTGTATAAGCACGTTAAGAAATACTTAATTAAATTTAATATATAATTTATAAGTTATGAAAAAATTGCACCGCATTTGATTTCAGTTATTAATAGCTCATTTGCATTTGAATCAAAATGTTTAACATAGCATTGAAGTTGTTTGCCTTAAATAAGTAAATATTTTAAAATCATGTATAATAAATATAACACATATGTATATATAATGGCTTTTATTAAAATAGACTCCGATTATTTTACGGTAGAAATTTTCAGCTTATTTCTTCATTGTGAAATATTTCCTTACAAATGTATATACTATTATCCACTTATGTATCTTCATTTATTAATGTAAAAGTGATCTAATGGATAAATATCATTTTACGAGTATTGCATTTATAAATCATGTTTTTCTTCTGTGTGTAATTTTTCTGTGGCAATTTTTTGGGTATTATTATGATGTCTTTATGATGCAATATTTAGTTATAGATCTTCACTTTACAAATGTCTGCACAAAAAGTTGGTCTTTTTATTGTGTCAAGTGATCAAAATAAAAAAAATTGAAAATGAAATGAACGAAATTTCCGTGTAATTTAATAATATTTTAGAGTATAGAATATAATCTATACTACAGTTGTTTGCAGTAATGGTTTTATTCCTCAAATTTATTTTTTTTTTAATTTAAGAGAATATTTTCATACATTGAGAATAATGTTATGATTTTTTAATATTTCTTAATTTTAACACTTCTAAATTCAAATAAATTTTAAAAACATAAAGCTTTTGCATATTTCGGATGAATTATTTAAGTATTATTTCCTAGTATTATTTTTATAGCTTTCACAGATTAAAGAATGATTTTTTGCCGGAACTTGACTTCTATTCTCTGCATGATTGAAGAGAAAATGTCAATTCCTGTATCGGTCTCCTCACATTAATGAGGTTCATAATTTAGTGATATTTAACTGCATTTAACTATTTTGTAAAATATCAGAACAAATGCCCGGCTGGATAAACTATTGCAGAGTTAGATTTTGTATAAGCAAAATTTAAAAAATAAACATTATTATTTGATTTTCTTACATCGAATACTCTACTGCTAATCCAATTGGATAGTAATAAAATTTCGAAACTTAAATTAATTGTTGAATTTAAAAAAAAAATATTCCGTATATTTATTCGACAATGATTTTTATTAAGTGATAAATTTGAATCAATATAAAACGAATAATATTAATTAATAACAAATTTTATCATCAAAATGGCTAATTCAATATATTATTTGCTTATTTTTAAATTGATTTCAATGGAAAGTTTGACACAATTTTGATAAAGTTTTAAATTTAACGTTTTAAAATAAAATCTTATTCTGAAAAATTATTGAGGCAACCCGTTTCTAATGAAATAAAAAAGAAATGCACTTATAGTGCCAAATGCAAACATTTAAGCTTTTCATTCCCTTAATAATGAAAGTTTTTTATTCACTTATGAAATTACTTATACACAGAATAGGATTAGTGTATTGATAAGTTCATCACATTCCTTAACAATGAGCCAAATGCAAGTGACGTGTTTCTACTGCAGGTGGAAATGGTAAGAAAAACAAACACAGAAGCGGAAATAGTTGTTTATGTACATCACACAAGATGATTAAGGACTGCTCGAGCAAAATCAATTAAATTAGTGAGAGAATGCAGTGACAGAAGAGCAGCATTGTTGTCTGTGAATAGAGCAAATGTTTCACTTAAATATTTGAGGTCTGTTTTCACCAAATAAGTTAATGCAGCGTATAATATTTAATTGTATCTGATCAACGTGATTAAGTAATCTACTGAAAAACGTATAGTGTCATTGTCGGTAAGTTCTATAATATGCAGAAAAAAATTGTCAGGAAGATAATCTGCTCGTTAATCTGAATTTTAATGTTTTTTCTGGTATATTCTTTAATTTCTTAATAATTTATTCTTAACTATTATGTGAGTTATAAATATTTTAATGAATTTTAAATGAAATTTTTAATTACACTCGTATAATTAACTTGTTTAATTTCAAGGAAATGCATGATAATTTTTAAAAATCAAAACAATATTGACGATTTATTCAAAAATGGCTATTTTAACTACAAATTTCAAAGTAGTCATCTCATATCATTAAAATTTTCTGAGGGCACCAAAGTTTTGGAGATCAGTATTAACTGTTTCACTGAACACGCTACACCAGAACACATCCTTGAATGCCTGGCGCTATCGAAGCATGATTTATATAACGATGGTGCTTGATTTTTTGGGGATGTTCAATAGTATGGATCTGGTCTATGGAGAAATGCAACAACAACACAAATTTATTTGATATATTTTTTCTTTGTTTAATACTTGAACTAAACATCAAGGATGTTCTGATCCTTGTATTGCATATGACATTTTTAGTTTTAAATATTTTGATCATTAAAACGAGTATATTCATAAAAAAGCATGATAAAAATATTACTGAATCATCTAATTACGTTGTATTTTATAATATGCATGATGCACTTGTATTTTATTCTGATTTGCTATTTTAAAAATTAAAATAACAATAAAAAAATTAAAATTTTTAGTTATTTTTTTTGAAAAAAAAAACTTACAATATATTAGAGTTTATCAATGTTATTTTAAGAAAATATCTTAACCTTTAGAAAATAAGTTTTCATGTTTATCAAAAAAAGAACAAAATGTCCACAGACTGGAATGGAATGAAACTATAAACATTGGATTTAAAAAAAAATAAGAATATGATAATTAAATTCTTACATTAAAATAACAGGAATAACCATTTAATATTAATTTTATCTAATAATTCTTTCTTTACTTTACAAACGTGTTCTTTACGATTTGTGTTCTTATTTCTCAATTCACCTAAACCAAAGCATACTGTTTAAAATGCAATTTTTCAAAAGCTATATGAAAATAATAGCATATTAATATTTTCGTCATGCTCATCTGCGAAAATCTTTTTTCATGAATAAAGAAAACTATAAAACCTCAAATTACCCAATTTTACCAAGAAATTTCATTATATTTAAATGTAAACGAGTGTAAAATGAAACCTTGAAATGCATATTAAACTTTTTACAGGGTGAATGTCGTATAGTAAAAATAAATATGCCACTTTCTCTTAGCGGATATTAAAAGATTTTTTTCGCACTATCATTGTGTAAATGAATAAGTTTTATTGTTTTTAAAGCGCAAAGGAAAATTAGGTAGACGTTGAAAAGGTAAATTAAATTCCAGTAAAAGGGAAATTTACTAAGAAGAGTAAGTAACAATTCCTGGATTAAGGAAATATTAAAATACTAAAGCACTTTTGAAATGAATAATTGATATATTTATTGCAGAATCAATTGTTGAATATTTCAAAGTAGTGAATGTTAAAAATGAATGAATGTACATATCACATTTGGAATACGTAATTGAATTTGTATCATATGAAAGATTACATAGATGGAGTAGGGATACGTATGCATAATTCATTTCTGTTGCATTAAATATTTTCCCAGAATGAATAAGTAATGATGGATTAACATGATAAATTAAAATTTATTGAATATCTATTTTTGCTTGTCTGCATCTTCCTTCCATTAGTAATTATTTTTAAGTTTTTATTGATAGTCTGACCAGAGATTTTAATAAATAATTAGTTGATGATGTAAATGTAATTTACATTAAAATGAATTAGAATTATGGATACCATGCTGAGTTAGATTAAAAATAATATTGTAAATAAGGTCAGAATTATGTATTATAACGACCTAAGAAATGTTTTCAATGTTAGCTATATTAGAGAAAAATATCTAAAGCTGTGTTATAAGGATTCAAGAGTGTTATAAGGAGATTCGGGTAATATATAATTTTCACAATGTTTTAAATTACTTGTTATTTCTTTTATTATACCTTGATCACAAATCAAATGAATGTGAAGAAAAATGAATTTAATGAAGGAAAAATTACGTGCATTTATAAACACTATGATACAAAAAACACCTTATAACTTGGTCTCAAATGAAATGAATATGCAGAGCAATGAATTTAGCGGAAGAAAATTTACGTTCATTTAAGAAATACTATGATACAAAAGAAGTTCTATGTTTCATTAATAATATATATGGAAACTATAATTTTTTAAACCATTTAAAAACTTTTAAATAATTCAAATATTCGAAACTTCTTAATAGATGTAGTTTATTAAAATAGAATATACTTGCCTACAAAAGTATAAGTGGTTCAGTATTTATTCCATTATAATTATTTTCCAAAATGTGTGAATCATTGATGGGAAAAATTTTAGATATTCTTATGTTTAATCAGAAATTCCAACAGCTTCTAGAATATTCTAGATCTAGAATTATTCAAATACTTCTTTATGTAAGAATTCTATAGTCAATTTTTGCATAACGATTTAAATCTGATCTGGATATACTCATTAAGAAACTATAGGCTATAATGTCTTTCAACTGATACGATAAGATCATGAAGAAATAGAAATTAATTTATAAAGCATACCTGAAAAATTATAGACATTAGTTTCATATTTGGCTGAATCAATAAAGTAATTTTCAAATAGTTATATGTACTCCCATGTTAAATACGAAAACCATAAGGATATAAAGTATAATACTGTGCCTTTTAATAAATATTTTTACGAATTACACTGTTTTTTCTGCTGAATGACAACATTCCTAATAATGGGATTTTTAAAAATGCCATTTTCGGTATGAGTTACAATAAAAATATCTGATATTTAATCTTCAATTTTCAATGATTTATTTGAAGAAAAACATTTAATTTCAAGTTATTATTTCTAATTTCACATTTACATTAAGTAACATTCAATTTCAAGTTTATTTTGCGATTTTTATCGTCTTATATGATTGAAACGCTTACATTTTATGATGATAAGAGCATAATTTGTATTGGAAAATAATTGGTAACGGCCACCATGGAATATCAGTCAATTCTAACAATATTATTTTTAATATAATATACCTCTGCTTTCTTTAATAGTATTTATGACAAAATAATAAAATGTTTTATTTTATGGGAAAAATAATGATTGAGATCGTATAGAAAAACACATTTAGAGTCCACTAACCTCATAAGTTTACTTAACATTTATTACCATTTACTGAATTTATGAATTTGAATTGGTAATATGAAAATCAAAATAAACCGTATGTAATACCAGAAAAATTTTGCAGATTATTTACAATTAAGAAAAAGTCCATATGATTTAAGGTTCATATAAATAGTAGGCATTTTGTCAAATATTTGTAATATTCAGAGTTTTTCTACGAATTTATATATATATATATATATATATATATATATATATATATATATATATATATATATATATATATATATATATATATATATATATATATATATATATATACTTATAATTGACAGTTATTATTTTTGTGAATATAATGTAATTAGAATGAGGTACAATGTAAGTATTTAACAGAAAGAGTAAACAAACATAATACTGGTCATATATTTTCAAAAACAAACTTAAATTAGAGCTTTTTATTTGCTGATGGAAAGCATTTGGATCCCGGTTAAAATTGTTATTTTTCATTATTTCAAAAATATAATTGATTAATTATAATATTTTTATCAAATGCCAAAATCAATTATAACTAATCAAAAATCATTGGTTTAAAATGTATTACAAGAAATATTAATAATTAAACTTACTTCAACAGTTTACACACGTTGAATAGATCCTGAAAGCAAAAAATATAAATTAATTACATGAAGTGAGAGATTAAAAAAAACTATTATAATCTTAAAAAGCTTTATGAATTAATGAAAAAAATAATGAAATAATATTACCAGTATTCAATTTTGTTTAAGGTATGTTTCCTAATCAACATAAAAATGAAATTTTCTAAGAAATATTTTTATGGGAAATATTTAATATCAAATTTATTTTGATTAATGTGTATAAGAAAATATACGTGATAAATTATTATTTCTAAAAATAGTGTTGATAACTGTACATTATAACTAATAATTTTCACTAATATACTATATTAATTAATTTTATATTGTTCACTAAAATTTTATTTTAATGAGATAGTGACCATGTTATAAAAAAAATTCAATTCTGTTGCAGTTGTTGCCAACATTTTAAAAACATATTTAAAAGTGCTAACTTTTAGAAAAAAAGTATATTTGATATTTTTTACAGTAGTCGAATTATGATGTTTGTAAAGGAAGAAGCATTGCAAGCAACTATTTCTAGTTTATTGATGTTGGTATTTTGTAAATAAAGGATGCATATTAACAATAATTCAAGCGCTGATCAAAAGGTTAATAATCTGAGTGATTAACAGAAACAAAGTATACAATGTTTACTTCAACAGTATATATTACAATTAAAGTCAAAATTACTTTACTTCCAATTAATGTATCTGTTATTCCTGACAATGTGTTATGGCCAAAATAGTTTCATTATTTAAATACTTTAATTGAAACCAGTAGAAATTATTATTCTTCAAAATATTTTTGCTATTATTTATCTGCATAATTTCTTAAATTATAAATCAGCATGCAGTTGTTTTCATTAAACATTGATAAATATTTAAGATACAATGATATTTATCATTACAACTGTCATTGATTTATGTAAACATGTTTATGTTCAAGTATGTTAATGATTTAACACAAGGGCTAATTAAATTCAGTTTAGAAATGAGTTTAAATAGATTTATTCAATAAATTTTTAATTTTAATTTTTTAAATAAAATTCTATGTTTCAAATTTTTTGATTAACTTTGTTTCCTACTTTTTAACATTTTTACTCAATATTATTTGGTTATTATGAAAAGCATTATAAATTAAAACCATTTTTCATGGGTTGTTAAATTGATTTATTATGCATTGTTTTATCATTTTAGTAATAAAATAATTTATATATTACTTAATATTTTTTTAAATTTTATTCTTCTATATATTAATTTATACATTTCTCGTTTTTTGCCAAGGCTTTTAATAGATATTTTACTTTAACATATAAATGTCATTATTAGATCTACTTTTATAATTTGGAAATAACAATCCAATGAAATTAAACAATTTTCTTTGGCCAAATTGAAATATTAATATACTTGCTTATCAAAGTACTTTAAAATTACCAATATTCATTATGTAATTTTTAAAAAAGCTTAATACGATAGCAGCATGTTTCCCTAACAAAATGTTTTTATGCATATTTATCAATCTCAATCATTTTATAATTATAAACAGAATAAAATATGATATTTTAGGTTATTAAAAATAATATTTTCTTGCGACAAAATATCTTCACTAATGTATGTAAAATATAAGTCTTACAAAGGTATGCAAAAAATCAATAACTTCATTTATAAGTACTATTGACTAAAGGAATTACATTCAGACCCTATTCGAATCGCTTTTCAACCATGAACACCTTATTTAAATTTCTTTTGAGTCAAATTCTTTTGTGATGTTTCATTTTCCCTTGATAAATGATAACGGAGAGCTGAAGAAAAATACATTTTTATTTTCTAAAAGTTTTCACTTTCTATGAGAATGTCGCAAATTGAAATTTTTTATGAAACATTTGATCAGATTTTAATGAATAATTATTATTTGTGTTTAAATATTTAATTTTTTTAAAAACATACAATCGTAAAAATAAGTTTTTTCTTTAGATATATATATGATACATTGTTAAAATGAATGCTTTTTTATTTGGTGCTTATGTATAGTTTAAAGTAATGATTATTAATACGAAAAAGCATAATTGAATTATTAGAAAACAATTAACTTTGTTCCTTTCAATTAAAGTATTTCAATAAATCTAAGCAAATGTAGAATTTCTAAAATATTCAGTTTTATAACTTACCTTTCATTAATTGCAATACAAGTAACTCAAACCAATATTTACCATGAATTTATTTTCTGCAAAAGCTACTGGATTTTGTGCTTAAGCAAATGTAGTAACATATTTTTAAGACATACTTCATAAATAACTTTTGATAAAGTATTTTCGATATATTTCCGTTAATTTTATATACATTAAAAACTTTAAATACGTTATATTAAAAATTAATATATTAAAATTTTTTATAACCATAGAATTATTTAACAATTAGATTTTTAATTTGTAATTTTTAATTCCTGGATGTATGTTATGTAGACTTTTTAAAGCACTAACAAGCATAAAATAAATTTTTAGGACTACGTATATATCTTTAGTTACACTGGCCTCCAAAAATGAAAGAACAACAGGTTTTCCATTGATCTCCAAAAAAATTTACATTAAAAATAATTGCTTGCTTATATGAATGAAAAAAACGAACTCATAAACTCACTTTAAATATATGCAAAATGCTGGTTACCTTTTTTTTTGGTATAAAAGTACAGATACATATGATTGAGAGAAAAATATGCAAACATCTAACTTTCGTAATTACGTGTGTAACCTTTGTTGCTTTTTCAATTATTTTTAGCAGATTCATATTGACAATAGTAATGGGTTCCCGCAGTCTCTAGAAGAGAGCATTCGCCCTATTCGTTAAAGTGGAAAGGGCTCAGATGGAAGAAAATAAGGATATCTCAGGCTGATTCTGATAGACATCTTAATGTGTCTAATATTTGTGGTTCACCATCTCTGGATTGAAAATCATACCAAATCATCGGTGTCTAAACGACATGCTCGATACCGACCATGAAATTCAACACTTGCGCATAATAGTTTTATAGCCATTTATCTCCGAAAGACCAGAAATATTTCTGCACAGCAACTTCTTGCGGACCATTTTGTAACATCAAGGAGAAGAATACCCCCTATTTAGTTGTGAAAGTGCTTTCACCATGCAATTTTCTGTGCTCAGTGACCAGCTGAATATGCCTCCTTCCATAGACAACTATAAATGGCCCGCTTATCTTGAACACAAGGATATATTTCCTGCACCAAAAACGATAAACTTTTATACATTTTACAGACGAATCCTGATTCACATAAGGGAGCAATTCAGAACGTGTGGTAATCTATAGGGAATAAAGCACCAGATAAAACCAATCCAATACTAGAGAAAGGCACAGCTATTGCCGTGGTGGAATAATGGTTTAGCAAGAGATATAACTCAGTGTTCACACAGAATTACATGTATTCCAGGAAGGAAATGTGACTGGTGAGAGATATCAGGATGAGGTCCTGTATATATATGTCCGCCAATATGATAATGAAATCGGCAATGATTTTATTCTGATGGATGGTAAAACGCTCGACCTTATTAATCTGTAGTTGTGTAGGAATAATTTAAGGGTCTTGGTTTGTAACGAATAAAATGAAAAGCTTGATATCCAGAAATCAATCTAATACAGCATCTTTTTAACTATATTGATTGACAGGTAGCTGGTTTAAGTCCATCTAAAAGGTCTAGATGAGCTGGAAAATAGCTCATCCTGTGTCTGGTCCTTGCTTCGCTTTTCAGAGTCCAACAAGATGATTGACAGCATTGAAGGTCAACTCCGTCAATGCATTCAAGCTAGGGACTTCATCCTTATTAACATTTCATCTTGTCATAGTACCATTCATGCATATGTAATCTTAACTATCTGCGTGTAGACAATGTAGTCCTTTGGTATTGCGAAAAATGCAATGTTACATTAAAGGACCCAGTTAAAGCATGAGAGAGTTACTAGTACTTATTGAAAATCTCTCTCTGTCCCAATTATTTGCTCTTTTTATACTCTTCTACTTAAACTTAATTATATTGCTTGCATATTTGTGTTATAAACTACTTATATCGTCTGCTATGACCATCATAAAGATAATTAATTTGTATCTTTACCAGAGTTACTTGGAGTGTTAGGATAATCTATCTTCACAATTTTATAGCAATATTTAACTCATGTCATCTCCCATAGTGAAAATTTTGTAAATGTTTTGTTGTTGATGTTATTTTTCTGTCAAATTATTAATTTCAAATATTAGAGACCTATTGAAATTCAATTTTGTTATCAAATTTCGTGACAATTCTGTCACACCAGATGTATTACGTGATGGAGCTATACCTGATAACCTAAGGTACAGACCAGGTGTTCCATTGCGTATGTCTATGTCTATGTTACTATGACATAAAACCACATAAAACAGTGATTATTCTTTTTTTTACAAGAATGAACTTTTCAAACAAGATTGCTTTTTTGTTGTAATTCATTTATACATTTTTCTTACGTAAATTTCTATGTTGTAATTAATACATATATGTTTTGTACACCTTTCAATTTGATCCAATTTGATATTTTTACATATATTTATTTGAAAATTAGGTACGAGAAATGAATTTTTCCTTAAGATTTGGAGGGCAGTATATTTTATGTATTTTAAATATATACATCTAGAGAAAAATGTTTTTTATGTTTTAACAATTTGATATTTTACAAGAATCTTGAGGATTTCTTACTTAGAATATGTGACTATTAAGATAATTATGAAGCTTTGATTTTGAAACAAATATAAAGATAAATAAAAAAGAAAATATTTTTCTTTTAATCTTTTATCATCACCTTATCACACTACTATTTATTAGCTTACCATTTTAAAGTATGATAAAGAAATAATAATATTTTTCATTTTGGCACAGTGAAACATTGTAATTTTATACAAAAACAACAACTCTATTCAATTGATGTTATACTTATATTTGC
The DNA here is from genome assembly GCA_037975125.1 of Latrodectus hesperus. NCBI lineage: Eukaryota > Metazoa > Arthropoda > Arachnida > Araneae > Theridiidae > Latrodectus > Latrodectus hesperus. The sequence goes on from CM075862.1 coordinate 46,907,305, forward strand.
TATTTCTGTGACAGAATACAAATTTCAGAAGATTAAAATACATCAAAACTTTAATCAAGTGTAGTTAGCAATATAAAAGTATAAAACCTTTTTTTTTAAATTTTAATCATTATAATTAAAAAAAACACAATGGATTTTTTTATTAGTTTTTTTAGAATATTTAGGTGCTGCAGTCAAATATATTTTCTGAAAGATATATTATTTCACATAATTTAGAGCATTTCCTTTTTTTAAAATAAAATAAAGCAGTCAATACTTATTTTCCTACTTTCCGAAATGAAATTGATTGTTATTTAATCCTCAGGGTTCCGTAAATCACTAAAGTATTAAATTAAATACAAAACAAGAATTCCAAACTTTTATTTTTGCTACGAGTTTCCGAGAAGGTAATTCAGGGAAAAATCATATCTTAGTTGCTCCACGGAAACAAATGCATCAGAACAATGAATTAATTACTAAATAACGACGTCCACAAAAGATGGAAGATGTTTCGGATTGCGTTATCAAACCCATGTAAAAAGAAATTAATCGTTTCCGAGTCCCAAAACAACGCTATCTTTCCGAGCAGAGAGGCTGAGCAGCTGCCGATCATTGCGATTCTCTGATCCATCTATCTTATCAAATGAATGAAGGAGAATAAAAAGAAAGATAAACGAGAAGATCGATCGGGGAATCTGATCTGAAGGATTCCAAGCGATTAATTCCACGAATATATATGTCCTCCGCTTCACTCTATCTCACAGTGTTTTGAGTATTCTGTTTTATTTGGTGATAAAAGGCAGTTGAGTTGCATCGAATGTGAAGATTACCGATGTGTTTAATGAAGATACAGATAATTGCTTTGCAGCAGTCAATAGATATGCAAAAGTAAGAAATTAAGAGAAAATTTATAAATTGTACGCTTTCAAACTTGGTAGATGTGATTGAATGGTTTATGACTAACTAAAAATTGCAAAGTTTAATGGATTGCTTAATTTTCTAGTTAAAGTAATTGATGAAAATTTATATTCGATTGTCATTTATCTTATCAGTAGTGGTAGAATATGAAAATGATGTGAATTGACGAGTAAATGTTAGCACGCGCGACACAAAGATGTGAAAGTTAAGAACATGGAATGTTCTTTAAAGATAGCTATATTGAAGTGTCTGACTATCTTGTTTTTGAGATCACTAAGAGCTTTAAAGAGATTAAGAGGTAGATCAATGCTCTAAGGGAAAAAAGATTCATCTGGAAATCGATAATATTCAAATATACTGGAGAATTGCAAATTTAACTTTGATTTACCATTTTAACTTTAATATTGACGCTTGTTTATGGATAACTATATAAATATTCGCTATTGTTAAAGAACTTTTTCAAGAAAAAGGATGAGCTCGTAGTTGAATTTACATTGATATATATTTTAGGTAAGTATTGTTGGATGAAATATTTTGATATCTAGCTTGCTAAATAACTTCTGGTTTAACGTGCTATGCAGTGTGATCAACACATAAAAATAAAATTTAAAAATAAAATTAAAAAAAAACTTATGAGAAAAAGGATTTTAGTGCCCTTATATCTTTAGAAAAGTGTGGGATTATTAAATATAAGTTTCATGAGTGAATATTTCCAGATTAAAATAATCTATAGAGAAAATAAACACTAATCTATAGAGAAAATAAATTTCATAATCTATAGAGAAAATAAATTTCAACTGTTATATTTTCAGAGCAGAGTTAAAATATTTTTGGCTGTCATCCGAAAGCATACAATTGATGTCTGAAAAAAGAAGTGATACATCTTAAGTGTCATTTTCTCAATATTTTATATTATTTAAGTCTTACACTTTTGGAAAAAGGAAGCAAATCTGATGTAAAATATTTGAAGCTGTTTTATTTTTTAATAAAATTTATTTGTTTTTCACACACTATTTAAAGGTTTCTCTGAACTATTAATACCATCTAAATGAATGAAACTCAAAATTTATAAAAAAATTTCCCAAACGTTAAAGCAATAACGTTGCAGAATAATGAGAGTAATACAAATGTAATAATGAATTCATCACTGAACACAATGTGCCTGGAACAAATAATTACAGGGAATTGTCAATCGCTAATCTAATAATAACTGAAATTCGGATATGGCGTTAGCAATCCCCCACAAACGATCATAACGATGTCAGATCCCCGAGGGGATCACGTGATTACAATTAAGTAATTTATTCAAGTGATAATAACTAGTTGAATGTTAATTAATAACATAAGCAATAAATTCCTCAAGTTAAATTTTAAGTTGATATCTAATTTCGATATATATGAATGTATGCAACAACTCATGCCAACGGTAGACGTCTTATATGAATGAATATAATCAATTGCAATATTTATATACTTGTAACTTACAGGGTTAAAATATATATATATATATACACACACACAATTGAGTAATGACAAAAGTACTCTAGAAAAATTAATTTCTACTGTTTGACAAAATAATTCATAACTTTACATTTAAAAATTATGAAAAATATTTATATTTCACTGTTTATTAGTTTCTATCATCGAATTTGTGAATAGCATTTATGAAAATTGGGTATATAATGAACAGTATTTCTCAATTATGCCGATCGAAGGCGAAGTGATTAACATCACCTACATCGAAACAGTAGGTCCTGTGTTCGAAAGCTGGTTCAAGAATGGATGTTAATTTTTCGCTCTGTGTGTCTTTCGTTATCCTTTTACTTTTGGGGGCGAAGAGGGTTCACCCACTGGATGCCTCACTAATAATATTGGAATGTTCGGAAAGTAATTTCGTTTTTCATGAAAATGAAAAACGTGCAGCAAATAGATATTGTATTGCATTGCACATTGTCTATTCTAGCCAATAGCTTTTACCATCTTTCTGTTAGTAGCACGATTCCACAGTCATAAAGTGGTTGATTTCTACTAGCAAAAATCTGATCCATGTAGGAAAAACGAAATTTCTTTCCGAACAACCCAATATAATAATCAATCATCTTTCACTCCTTGAAGCGCTGAGTAGAATTAAATTTTAAGGGCAACCGAGCATTAGAAAAAGAAAGAACTTTCCTATTATCATTGAATTTATAAAAACATTTTAAGAAGTAATGTAAGAAAACTGTATCGAAAATCTACATATTTCCTTTATTATTCCAAGAATATTGCATTCTTTAAAAAAATGTACAGTTTGTGTATAGAATATAATTTACTTTTTTAATTGATTTTGAAACTAAGTTATCTCCAGAAACACACACAATAACACACAAAATATAAGATAAATGCAAAAAATGGTAACTTAAAGCTACCACTGTAGAATAAATCTGCGCAGGTGCAAGAAACAGCTGCTCACTGAGGGAAACATCAGCTGTAAATCTTTACTTATAAAGTAAATCGATATATAATCGATATTTTTATATTAACAACAGAAAATTTGTTTTCAATGCAACATATTTTTCTCTATGCTTATGATTATTAACATGCAATCTACTTTCTGTTCGCTTCCATGACATTCTAGTTCATGTAAGAAATACATTTCAATTTTCTTTTTTAATAATATATTAAAAAAAATCTTATGTAAAAATAAAACTTTAAAAATTTTATAAATAAAATATTAAAAAAGATCTTATGTAAAAATAAAACTTTAAAAATAAAAAAAAAATTATGTAAAAATAAAACTTTAGTATATTTTTTGAAAATTTTAAAACTGAATTCTTTGAAATTATTCTTTGAAAGTTAAACTATTCGAATTAAATTACGTGGAATGAAAAATACAATACTTTACTAAATGGATCAATAGGATCTATAAAGTAAACTAAGTCAGAATGGAGGAAAATGCACATATTTGCATCAAAGAACCGAGTCACTTAAGAAAAATACCTTTTTTTTTAAAATACGTCCTTGAATATGAAGAGAGAGATTTTCAAGTATAATGTGGTGCTTCAGGATTATTCCTCCTTAGTATTTAAAATATTGCCATCTACAAATTGGTACATATTAACTTGAAAAAAAATTGTTAACTTTACGTTTCTGGGCTTTGAGGTTAACATTGAAAACCATATTGTATCTGAAATTCAGAGGTGAATCATTGCTACCAACATATGTTTCATATATTAAAGTAGTATCTAAAGTTAAACTTATAATTTAAAAAATGACAAACTATTAACTTATAAATGTCTAATCGAACATATACATACTCATCAGAAACCTAAAAAGTGATACAAAAAGATGAAAATGCTTTTTGAGTCTTAGATAGGCGGCCAGTAAGAACCATTTTAGAGGAATGTAATTTGATAACTTATGGCACACACTCAAATTTAGAGCTATATCATGTTTTCAGAGAGCCCGAAGTCATAAAGTACATAAAAATCCCAAGAAATAATGGGGCTGGCCGTGTTGTTAAAATTAAAAAAATCTTTCATCTCAGAAATTATTCTTAGTCAGCCACCTTAGGGAAAGAGCTAGGGACCGACTTAACCTTTGATGCGTTGACTGAATAGCAAAGGATCTTGTTATTTTAAGAGTAAACATTTGCAAGACAATGACCAAAAATAGAGATACCTAGTGAAAATTTGAGAAGGCCCGAGCCCACCCAGGCCTGTCGAGCCACTGAGGAAGGAAGGAAAAATTTTAATTGCTAAAAATATTCAGCGACTCAAAAGTGTTAAACGTAAAACAGAGAAACTGCATTGAATATGTTTACAACATGCAACATTGAAAATAGAATAAGCGTAAACAACCATCATAAAAATGCATAAAATACTTATAGTACATATATACGTTTTGGAAGAAAGATAGTACTATTTAATTTAAAAAATGACAAAAAATAGGTCTAAGGATTTCTATTTCAATATTTTTTTTCTTATTGACTTCCATACTTTTCTCTTTTAAGATTTTCAGTTCATATAGAAAAATTTACAAATTTAGAACATTTTTCAACGTTTATGTTCTCCGGTTATGTTGTATTAGCTTGTTTCATTTAATCACCTTCCAGTATTTTCATAGTTCTTCCTTATCCAGTCATTTTATTTTACTTTGTATAGCACCAAAATATTACAGTTAGTCCCCAATTTGAAGTATTTATTTATAAAACATTTCATCTATTATTAAAAATATTATTGTTATAATGCCCGGATGTCAGGATTTCTTTTTCATTAAATGAACTGCATTTAAATGAATTTTTTTACACATGGAATTTTTCAAGACGCTATCAGAAAGTAGAGTCAAATATTTTACGGCATGTATAATTTACACATAATTGTATAGATACATATCGATTTTTGCCTAATGTAGGCTTTTGATAAAGGCGAAAAAGGAAAAGAATTCAATGTTTTATGCGTCATTTAATGGATAGAATGCATTAGAGAGTATTATTTTGTTCTATTTATCACTCAATGATCTGTTTTTCCATACAAGGATTAATAACGAACGCAATGTTTCATTCATCGTTTGATGAATAAAAGGCGTTGGAGAGTACGAATTTTATTTTCTTTATCATTCAATGATGTTTTTTTTTTACAGAAGAGGCTGATTAGACCAGCACCAACAGTTTAAAGTGGATTTCGAAGATTGACATCCATTCCCGAGGTGAGAATTAAACCCACAAAATGTTAAATCAAAGGACAGAACGCTAACCTTTCTGCTGCCAGATCTGCTTAGAAAGAATAAACTTGTATTGATGTAATAAACAGTTTTGTACACAACAACTCTCAAAATTTCATAAAATGAACATAACAGATGGATTTAAATTTAAAGTAAAACACTGTTAAGGCAAATGCAGGAAAATATGTGGGTCTAGTCATAAAAAAGGCAATGTATCCACGTGTAAATATTTATATTTTTAAGATATTTTTAATGTACAAATTGATTTATTAAAGAAACCTGCAGTAAACTTAGGAATAAAACTTTAGTTTCATTCAAGAAATATTCATTTACTTATTTCTGATCCTTATATTTTATATCCTGTAAATTTTTTTTCAAGAACAAGTGTGTCATCAGCATAAAATCATGTAAGTCGTATACTTTTCATAACTTTTTATATATTAAATTATTTTTATATTTCCATTTGAATTTAATGCTAACGAAATATATTATGCATCTTTTTTGTTTTTATTTGTATTAAAAATTTATTTTCTGTAAATTAAATGAATTAAAAATGAGTATATTGAATAAATTTTCTTATTTGCCACACACACGTACAGACTACTTTTATATATTTTTTAAAATTCAATTCTGCTAAAATGTTTATTTATTTTCTACGATACTGTTCTGGTCATTGAATTTTCATGAATTAATTATTTTAATATGTTAATACTGAATAATAAAGACAAAATAAAAAAAGTATTAATATCCTTAATTAAGCAAAATACAAAGACAGACTGGTGTTTGCACAAAATTAAATTTTCATACTCTATTGGCTTGTAGCACGCGCAAGATTCGTAATGCGGTTTCCATGGATTTCATTTCTTATGGGTCATATTTCCTTAATACGTGACATTGTACTATTAAACTTTCTATATTACCTTTTGTGCAAAAAACACATTTTATCTTTTAAAAGTGATCCATACATTTATTGCCTTAAGAATGAGATTATGGGTGAATGAACTTTGAAATCTGAAAAAAAAATTAAATAGTTTGCATTTTTAGACTAGGATGATGAATTATTGATAGTTTTTACAGATGTCTTAAATAAAAATAATATTCTCTTTTATAGTGAGTTTGTTACTTGAATACTAACCCATTTTCTATTTTCACCAAAATTAATGTTGCCAAATGTTGTGAATAATACATCATAGAAGACAGGTTCAAATTTTCAAACATATCCTTCAACAAAAAGATGCAAAAAGTAACAATCCATTTATGTTTTCATCGAAACCATTTGATGTAAATTCGGTTTAAAATCCAACGCACATTTCTTTCCTGAATGTTTACAAAATTGTAATAATATAATTTAAGTATACACGTGATAAATCTAAAAATTGCTCTACAAGAAATTGTAAAACAAGAACAGGTGTTGCAGTATTATTAACTCCAAAAATACAAATATGAATCACAATATATTTGGGCATAAATATTTCTTTTCACTTAAGCAGTCGAAAGAATAATACGTAAGTATCAATAGTTTTAACAGGTTTTTTATTATCTTGAAATAGGTTGATAAGCTAATGTCTCATTTCATTGAAGACAAATATTTCGCCAAGAAATTGCTAAGTTTGAAAAATAATATTATTTATTTTATAGCAAAAATCATTGAAAAACATTAATGTCCCACTGTATAACATGTTAATTGACATTATTAGAACTTATGTGCATATCTATTTTGCGAAATATAATATAAAGCGTAAATATTTGATATATATATATATATATATATATATATATATATATAGTTTTTTTTTTTTTTTTTTTTTTACAATTGGAATAAGTAGTAAGCAGCTTTTGCAACTTCCAATAAAAACAATCTTGTCATTTTATATAAGATACCGATTTGGTGATTCGGAAGAATAAAATGAAGAGTTGGGGGCAATTTATTGATTAGGGAAAGTCATTATATCAATTATTTGACAAGATAAGCACCGGTCATCAAATCTAGTAAATAAGTGGAGTAGCGTCGCGCACGCAGTGGACCGTACAAAGCACTTGACAATATCTGACGAAAAATAATGGCCGATCAACTCTTAAGCGACGCGTCTTCCCGGCCGATGATTATACTCCGTCTAACCGAAGCCAATACATCTTCACTCATCCTAACGGGATAAATCAAAACAACGTTACAAACGCGATTTATCGGATTAGATTCTCCCGTTTCCAGGAGTGGAATATGCCGGGGAACAGGGAAAGGGGAAGGAGAGGATAGCTTAGATTATTCAATTTTCTTTTCCTGCTAGACGGGTAAGATATTTATTGTCTTGACGAATTGTCCCGATAAAGGAGGTAAGAGGGAGTATTAGTCACCGTGCTTCCTGGGCACTAGAGAGTCTTAAGCTGCTCTACTTGATGCAGATAAAGTGGGGGACTTATAAATAATTGAATCACCCACCCAATATTGGAACTGTTTTCTTCTTTCGAGGAAGAAAAAAAAGTTAACTGGTGAGTTTGGGATCTCGCAATGTGTTCCGAAAAGTTTTGAGGAAGGAGATGTTGAATGAAGAGGAATGGCATTTTTCATAGTCTGCCTAAGTTTCCTTGGAGAATTGTTGGTTCAAGGAAAGAAAATATTTCCAAATATGCATTAGTATAGTTCTTCAATTTTATTAAGAATTATTTGAAGAATAACGAGCTTAGAAAGTCTTTATTGGATGAAATTACAAAAAGATTACTTAAACTTTTCCTTCAGAATATATGCATATTTATTCTTCATAGAGGATAATGCATTTCTTTTCAGTTATTTTATTTTTGATTCAGTTATTATGTTGTGATTTGCGTCTATAAAATTATGCGATGTGAATAATTTTTGATTATATATTCTAATAAGATTCAATGGAATTTTTGATTCCTGTCAAAATGTTTGATTGAAAAATTTAAATAGAACAACGTTACCACATTTATTTCAAAAGCAGTGTACAAATTTGTTTGTAATTATAAATGGATGGTTTCGATGATTATATAGAATTATGGAATTTATTTAAATACAGTAAAGGTCCTCTTTTACACTTTTCAAGAAACCGAAAAAAGGAGGGTATGAATTGCGGGAAAGTGTATAAAGAGGAAAAACACTTCTACATTTTGAAATATAATAAAATACTGAAAATTTAAAATCCGCTTTTTTAAAATATTTAAATATTAAATAACATACATTACATAAAAACTGAAAAAAACTACTGTTCTTTTAAAATTTTAATGTTGATGTCTGTTTTCCCTTCTTCTGGTGAATTCTTTCAACCTTTTTTTTTAAATTCAAATACATGGTTAAAACTATTAATATCACCTTCTGCTACAGAAATATATTTTTTATATTGTTTATTACATTTTTAAACTTAAGCTTATAGTTTTATATAAAACTTTTTTAAAAACACAAAACTAGGATATACAACATTTTATTATATTCGGCTTTGATAGGCAAGTCGCACGCTGAGGTGACAGCAGACAGAACCTATGACACAAACTAAAGGAGATAAACTCGTTACTCAGCGGTGTGCACGGACATTGAAACAATTATCAAACGCGAATGCTCTCTTTCTCACTGAACGGGAAACGATATTGTGTGACCAGTCTAATGTGTGGATTTTTAATAACTTCTCACATAAAATTTCGGACGATTTTTTATCGTACGATAAAAGTCGTCTAGTGTGAAAGAGGCCTAAGCTTCACCTAAGACACAAGTGTGAACCACTGGTAATTTTCGCAGTTTATATCGCTTGTCGCGCTTTTATTTCTATCTCTTTAATTTCATTTCTTTAAAAATCAATTTCCACTGTTCACAATTGAAATATATATATATATATATATATATATATATATATATATATATATATATATATATATATATATATATATATATATATATATATATATAGGTGCTGAATTTAATTAACTTCATTAAAATTTTGTAAAAGAAAAAGTTGCATCTCAGATATATGGCGCATGCGTGAGATTTTGCTTACATCGCTTCAGTGTGTCTTACTTTTCGACATAGTAATAGTGCTATAGGGAAGCAACAGGTGTTCGTTATCAATGCATTGGATAGTTTATTTGTATATTGGTTAGAGCCCTAGTCTGATAAGAATATTATATTTTAAAGTTAGCTGGAAATACTTTTTGGTTTCGACAAATAGTTTCAAGGGCGAAATAACACTCCATAACAATCACATCAGTAAAATATTATTCGGATATAGAACTCTTTTCCTTGCTAATTGTGCTTTTTATTTTTTACTCATTCATATCTACAATATTTATTAATAGAAATCTTACTTATTTAACAATTAGATTTGTGTGTGAACTTTTCCAAAAACACACACACACAATTATGTTTTAATAAATCCCTACCCATGGTTCACTTGGATCTAATTTTGTGTTTCATCTGCTTGAAGCAAATACGTATAGGATGTTCATATCTCAATGAAATATGTTTATATCTTTCTCTTGAATTTCTATACATTTCAGCATAACAAATGCTAAGCTGTGTATAGAAAAACCTTACGAACACTTTGGATAAAACTTAAAATAAGAATTTAACAAACGCGTTTTGGAAATCATAATGTTCAATATAGAACTGACTACACACTGAAGAATTTTATGTATGGAACTATATACCGGACTTTGCATTTAGTTTTGTTGAAAAAAATCATATGAGGCTTATCAATGTTTGGGAATTTATGTTATTTAATGCATTTTTTTATATTTATTGTGACTAAATTGACATTTTTAGACGCTTGTATTATTTTTGAGAACTCAAAATATGTATTTTTATAGATTTTATTACAAATGATTTATTTTTAAAGTATTATTTCTCTGTATCTCCCATGAAATTTGGATAGTGCTATGCATTAATTAACTAATGACTGAATTTGAACAATGTTATGCATTAATGACTGAATTTGAGCAATGTTATGCACCAATTGACCAGTTACGGAATTTTATATTCTTCTAATATCTAATTTAAAATTTACTGATATGACAAAATAATAAGTTTTCTTTTCTTGGGAATCAAATGTTAATTTTTAGGCTGCAATAATTTTGAACAAAATATTGTTTTCCGAAGTGGTCATTCTAACTTTGATGGGTTTTAGTAAAACTTGTTACCTTGCACGAATCATTATTTTTTAAATAAAATTCAGAAAAAATAAACACTTTTATGTAGTTTATTAATAAATGATAAATATCTATAAACACAGCCTACACCCCCTACAATATGAGATAATATTTAAATTAAATTTTGAACTGGGGAGAATAAAGTGCTAAGCCTTCTTTGGCAGCTGAGATCCTTTTACAGGAATAAATTAACAGCAATTACTGCATTCATTCACAGAATAACATAAATTACAGATGTACAAGATACACTAATTAATTATTTTTCTTTGATTATGAAGGTTTGATTAAGTTGAAGCAATAAATTTAATTCGTTTGCTTATTTATATAAAATTTTGTTAGTTAGAGATATTTAACCAATAAATTATACTATCATTTATATTTTTCTAATAATATCCAATAAGTAAAATTCTAATTTCTTAATTAAATTAGAAACACATTCAATATGTTTAACGAAATAAAAAATTTTGAATTTCATGATAAGTTGAAAGGCGAAAGAATAGCTTTCAGGTCAACCAAATATAAGGTAGTGGGTTCGACTCACAAATTTGCTGTACATATTTATCAAAAAAGCCGACTTTTCCTTAAAATTTAGAATCCTATAAAATCAAACTTCGTATGACAATAAATGATTGTCAAAATCTGAAAAGAGGTAGATAGATATTTTCATTTTCAAAAATATATTTGTTGATATTTTTTGCAGTATAAAACTTAAAATAATAGAAAACAAAGAAGTGTTTTTGTATGAGTGTTACCTATTCTTCTAAAACTTCACATATAAATGTGATATACTAATAACATTTATATGAAGTTTTAGAATTTTTACATGAATTTTCGGAATTTTTCAGAATCATGTCGTTCTGGATTTGGGCGACTATACTTAAAATAAAATCTACCTAAAAATAATTTGATTTTTTGAAACATTTTTAATTTGATTTGTATTTGTCATTAAATAATTCTCTTAAGAGTTATTTTTTTTTTTTTGTAAATATAGCAAATTTGTTAAGTCAAATACAAAACTGAGAAGAATGTGGTTTCATTTTAAACTTCTTATTTCTTTCACATTCTGTACCATATGTAAAATTCAATGAACAGCAATAAAGTTAAGCATCAATATTTCATACTTTTACATAATTTTATATTAAGTATCACATATAAAATACATTGGATAGAAAAAAAACCTTCAGCGCTTTTCACACACACAAACGGTTTCCTATATCTTCATATTTATCATCTCATACATGATTCCTAAAACAACTACAAAGTTAAGAATCAAAACAATTCCCGTTTTAAGTAATTGCCATAAGCATCTATTATATTATTCAATGCTTACGAAATACTATCATCAAGCTAAGAAAAATAATTGCTGGATACACACTGCAGGCAAGAGAGAGAGAGAGAGAGGAGCTCATTCAAAATAAATAATTTGTTGCACGCCAAGCAATCTCACTTGTTAACTTATTAAGACTGCTAAATATTTGAAGTCTGAGTGTGAATAGGAATATCTCAAATATTTATTTATGGATTAAATAATCTTCTCTTCAGAAGACTTGAATTAGCTTATCTGCAAAACGTAGCTATCGGCTGTAAATTTCACTTTACTCGCAGCACAATTTGGAAGGCATAAGAGCTTAAAATTGAATTAGCCTCCATGATAGAATTAAGATAACAGTTTCGGATTTCCCCTCATTAAGAAAGTGGAAGATGTTAATAATTCAAATTTTAATGGACGTCCTCCGCATTCGCACAAACAATGATAATTGTTTGAGAGGGGCTTAAAACTTTTCTGTCTCTTACTTTGCTCTTCTTCTAATATAATTATATTAAATGAAAATATTTTCTGATGTGCAATTTTCAAATTACAAACTGATATTTTTGGGCATTAGATTGAATTTTCTAAAGTGAATTTTAAATAAACATTTAAATGTATTATACATGGAAGTTATGTTGGAACTAGACATCAAATCCAATTGTGCACATGATTCAATTTGTGTTTGAATGATTAAATTCTAGAAATACATTATAACAGTTAAGTTCAAAGTGGTTAAAATTGTATGTTTATTATTTCTGCAGCTCTCCTCACAAAACAATTGATCAAGAATTTACTGGAGAAACTCAAATGGACCTTCTTAACATCTAGATGGAATTAAAGTTTGGAAAACGGCCATATGAATTTATAATAAAGAAATAAATGTTGAACAAATGTGTTTAATGAGATTAAAATATAGAATTTTGACATGACGGACAGTGAAAAGCATTTACGTCATTAAATTAAGAAGATCTAGAAAATTCTCAAGCCTACACATCGACAGATATTCATACAGAACTTTTTACTCAGGGGTAATTTTTTAATTAACCGGGATCAATATAATTTCATAATATCTCTTGTCAAATCTGTATAAATTGGGAATTAAACCAACAAACTATTGAATTGGAAATCAGAGCATTAACCACTGGGCTACCCAGTGAGCAGTATTGAATTTAAGACATTCCACTTTGCAATTATTGTTTTATACAGCTTATGAAATAAGACACTATTTTGAATGGATTAATATGTTACAGATTGATAGATATTTGAAAAAATGATAAATTATATGTTCTGTTATTTCAAAATATCTAATTTAATAGTTAAATAAAAAGGTGCATGTGGAAATATGAGCATTTTGCTTAACAAATAAAAGTTAATCTTTCTATTTGAGTATAATAATTTTCATTTAAATAATGAAATGATAAATAAAAAAGAATAGTTAATAGTTGTAAAGTTTAATATATAGATGAGAAATGCAAAAATTTTGATGTAAAATTACATATTTAGTTACCTAGTTTAGTCCATACTGAGGGAAGAAATCGTTTTTGATATCATGTTTGGCTTGTAGTATTTTTATGAAAATTGTTGAAGTATTTTTATGAAAATGAAAATTAATTTTTACGAAAAAGCAATTCCATACGTTATATTTTTTGAAAAACATTAGAAAACGTATCACTTATTTATTAATTATGTTATTCAGTTAAAAGATTAACAAGCAAAAAGATTCAATACATGTTTATGTCTATGCTCTTTGCTCTTTAGATATATACCATGATATTTAAAGTAAAATGTGTAAAACATTTTTGTAAATCAATCTGATAGTTGTATGCAAAGACTGAGAAGTAATGTTTGGAAAAAAATTATATGTGAAGAATTCAAAATGCAAGAATTTTGCATTACTTTTAACAATAAAATCGGAAATTAATGTATAGGTTAAATTTTTAACTTAACTACGTAACCCATTCTTAAGATTTATATGGATTTTTTTAAGGATAGTACTGTGATATACAAATCATTTGTAAGGCCTTCCATTATTTTTTGTTGGTTGAATGGGTAATTAAGAAATTACATAATGACAAAGATATTACTATTGCTCACATTAGAACTCCTATTGAATGACTTTCGCAATATTTAAGAATTATGATTTTAAAACATAAATATAAGTTTAATAATATTTTTATTTAAGAAATCTAATATTCTTTTTAACAAATGTGATGGGAATTAGAGAATTACAATATGACTGAGACATTTTCCTATTGTCTCTAATTTCAACATCGTACATAATTAAACTTGTGGTATTTATGAACTAAGATTCTAATTGTAAAAGAAACTTTCACACTTATTTAAAGAACATTTAAGTTTGATTAAATCTAAATGTTCTTTAAATAATTGTGTCAGGAATCAGGGAAGTGTATTATGGCATAAGTAGATATTATCGTATTTCTGTTAATAAAACTGATGATACACACGTTTCTTTCGTTCTTTTTAAAGCAACCTTATTACATTTACAAAATTTAACAATTTAGATTTTAAATTTGAAATGCAAATATGCATATTCAAATCTAAAAGTTCGTTCAACTAAGTAAGTATTTTTTTATAAATAATCATAAAAAAATAAATACCCAAACTTTGTCTTTTAATTTTTAAATATTTCACATTGCACCAAATTTCATTCTGAAGAACACAAGTTGTTCAATGATACTTTGGAAACTATACGAGCAAAATAACACAAAGGGTATTATCTACTTTCAAATTTTTATCTAATGAAAACCACATTTTAATTTATTTAAATTACAATCTTTTTCGATAAATTTTTATAAATATAAATTGATTGTGTAAGTTAGTTTTCTGTTAGCTTTCAAAATCACAATTTTGGAGAGCATTTCATTCATTCATTCGTATACATGTTCACAGTATACGAATCTTATTGTCATATGTTTGTTTTGGCTGTCGTTCAAAAGTTCTTTTTGCACACGAGGTCTAATTTGATTGTAAAACAGATGTAAATGAGCTTCAAAGCACAACGAACTTCGAAGCCCGAGGTGAGATGCAAGGTCACGAGACTTTAAACGGAAGAGCAACTGTTCAGCATATACATATTTGAGACAGTAACTGCCAGTCGAACAATTTAAGTGCTCGGTTCATTAGTTCGTGAATTCAATGTCTACCAAGAAGCTGTATGTTTTTAATGATATGAAAACCTCTTTGAATAGTATATATTAGACTAATATGAAATGGCTTACAAAATATAATCGCTGATCGAAAATAAAATTGAGAAATTAATGCTTCATATAAATTTTATTGTTTGTCTATATAAAATTAATATATAACTTATTACTAGACTATATAAGGTCAATAACTTAAAAAAAAACAGATATATATATATATATATATATATATATATATATATATATATATATATATATATATATATATATATATATATATATATATATATATATATATATATACGAATCATGTTCGCAACATAGGGCAAAAACAAGCATATACTTTTCCCCAGTCCACATTCAAATTTTGCACACATTTATCGTAAGTATGAATTCTATTTGTTTTCTTTTTAAAAGAATAATGTAAGATCCGAGTTTCAAAATTCCAAGTTATGTACACCAACGTGCTTGAATTTTCCATTAATTTCTTTCTCTTGCAGCCTGAATTTGCTATACTAAAATTTGTATCCCGTCATTTAATATCATACTTCACATAAAATTTATTTTAAACTACAGGCTAAAAATAACAAACAGTTAATATATTCTCCGTCAGAATTTTCGTGATCAATTTCAATTATACGTTTATCTACTCAAGTCGACTTATTGCCACTCATTTGCCTACTTTTGCCCTTTTTTGCCTTCACTTACTGTCACTCATGATTTGAAAGCTTAAGAAACTCGAAGCACAGACATACAATTTGACAAATAGTTTATTCTAAGCCCTTCGTGACTTTCAAGGTAACTACAACCTATTTTGCCGTCAACTTTTCTAATTTTGTGTCAATCTATTTAACAATGTTGGCGAAAAATTAGCCTCCTGCTTTAAAAAGCTTTATGCTTTCGTTGTTAATACAGCAAATATAAAGTTTTCTATTTTTTCTTTTGTTGAATAAATGGCGCAGAAATCTTATTGGTCGCCTATACATGCAAATTTCTCAGGTCTTTAGCAATACTTTATAATTATCCTTAAAATAACGTTGTGATACCTCATGAGGGAAAAATACTATTTCTTTATCACACTAGTATTGCGAAGTAGCCCGCGCGTAGATGTGTTTTCAGTAAACACCTACGCGCGGGCTACTTCGTAAGAGAATCTCGACCTCGAAAGGGTACTTCTGATTGAATGCTATTGTAAGGATTCATTTGTACCTCTATTTTTTTTCATACCCAAGTCTCTATTTTTATTTAAACAGATAAATCATTATATATTTTTCTTAGAAGTGATATACATTTAAGGATAAAGATAAATATAAACAGATATATATATAGATATAACATATTTATAAATATATTATATATTATATTTTAATTTAAACTTATATAAATACTACTTTTTTTAATTATGACTTATGTAGCCCCCTTCCCCCTTTCTCGTTGAGAAAACAGAAAGGGAGAGGGGCTAAACTATTATCTTCAATAATACATCAATAAAATATCAAATCATATTCTCAATACTCTGCTCAGTCAGAATTAAAGTTTAAACCATATTCGTCACCAAGTAATTCATAATAAAAATCAAGCCATACTAGACGCCCTGCTGAATAACATTAAAATATGAGTATACTTTATGTGCTGTTGAACTATAATAAAGTATTGTTGTTGTAGCTTATGACACTTGGACAAGCCAAGCTCACTATGCCGTTGGCTATGCAAATTTAATTCAATATAGAGCTTTTTTCGTTTTTGGATCAGAGCACCACGAAGGTGAAGGTACGACTTTGCTCTATTCAGGTGCCTCGTAATTTTGAACCACGGTCACGTGACGAGGCCACACCTGAGCTGGCATCCTCCTCTCCACATCCACGCCACACCAGCGGAAGGACTTTGGACGTCACAGATTAACGTGGACACGTCCCCAACCCAAGGAGTTCCAGTAGCCCAGTGAAGGAGAGTATATCGTAGTCACCTTCCCAACCACTGACCGCGGTAAATGATGCTTCACTTTGCTGAGCTTACCGGGAAGCGGATAATATATAAAGTAAAAAATCATATTATCAATGTCCTGCACACAAGCAGAATAAATGCTTCAATCGTACTCGTCGCACTGTTAATTCAATATAAAAAAATCAAACCACACTAGGTGCATGACTTAAACCCAGTAAACTCAATCAGGAATCTTGTAGGATTACCAATAAAACAGATAAAAAATAGGGGTGAGTAACTTTTCTATCGGTAGTGCCTTGGTATTTTAATTTAATCTCAGTTTTTGCATTAAAATTTGGGAAAATAAAATACGCTAATATATTCTTAATTCATATTTTTTATTAAATTTTGGGTAAGGAAAACTATTTTTATTGCACTCACTTATCCCTACTTAAAAATAAGAATTTTGAGTACTTCTATTAGCGTAAATATTTAATTGCTGTGTTATAATTGATTGTTGGTTTATTAAATATTCTTTATGAAATCGAAATTGTGTTAAATAATTATTGATGTTTGGAAGAAAATAATGATAAGGTATACACAACTGGCCATTAAAATTGTTACACCAAGAAGGAATGCAAATAACAGAACGATATTTATTGGACACATACATTATAGTGTAAAGAACAAGTGATTAGATTTACAGGAAATTAGGATCTATAGATCTTGAGAAATCAGTACCCAGAGCAGCCACCTCTGGCTGCAATCACAGCATTTAAACGCCTAGGCATGGAGTCAAACAGAGATTGTATGGCATGTACGGGGATCTCAGTCCATGCAGCTTCAATACTATGCCACAGTTTATCGACAGTAGTGGATGATGAGTGATGGCGTGCCAATCGCTCGGCAATCATTGACCACACGTTCTCAATTGGTGACAGATCAGGAAAACATGCTGGCCAGGGTAACAGTCGAACCTGTTCGGTATCAAGGAAGTTCAGAACTGTACGGGCAACATTCGGTCGTGCATTATCCTGTTGAAACAAAGCATTAGGGAGGCCTTTAAGATAGGGCAGAGCCACGGGCCTTAATACATCGGAAATGTAACGGTTGCTGTTCAAAGTGCCGGTAATGCGAAAAAGAGGTGATTGAGACATGTATCCAATGGCACATCATACCATCACTCCAGCAGATGGGCCAGTATGGCGATGTCCAATGCAAGCTGGCAATGCGTGTTCTCCACGATGCCTCCAAACGTGGATGCGGCCATCACGGTCCTGTATACAAAACCGAGATTTATTTGTAAAGATGACGTGATGCCATTCCCGCGTCCAGGTTCGTCGCTGATCACACCATTGAAGGCGCTCCTGTCTGTGACGCAGTGCCAATGGTATCCGAAACCATGGTCACCGTGCAGACAATCCATGCTGCTGCAAACGTCGTCGAACTGTTCGAGAAGAAACTTTTTGCCTTGCAAATGACTCCGTTTCTCGACTCAGGGTTCGTGACGTGGCTGTACGATCCCTTGTGACCATGCGGATAAGATGTCTGTCTTCTCTGCTATTAGTGATGGGGGTCGCTGAGATCCTGCGTGATGTTTCGTATGATTGTCCTGAACCCATCGATTCCATATTCTGCTAACAGTCATGGGGTCTCGACCGACGCGAGCAGCAATATTGCGGTACGATAAACCGTAATCCTTGTAGGCTATAATCCTTCCTCGATCAAAGTCAGACACGTGCTGATAGGCATTTCTTCTTACAGGAGGCATTACAACAACTTTCTTTGCCGAAAACAATGTTGAAACGGAAATTGAGTATGAGAAAACTGCTGTCAACTCTCTGGTTTTAAACACATTGTAGATGCCGCTACTGTCGCCTGCTTTGTATAAATGCGCTGAAAATCTAATCATTTGCATATCACAGCAAGTTCTACCTGTCATGCAAATTTCACGTGTGTGGTGTGTCGCTTTCCTGGTGTAGCAATTTTAATGGCCAGTAGTGTATATGTTTCTTTTTTCTAAAACGTTTTCATTATAAAATATTGTGAATATTTTATGTTCGTATCAGATTCGTTAGCATATTTAAATACTTAATAATTGTCTATTATTTCTATGATACAGCATAAGTGCATAATTAGTTTTGTTTCTGTAGAACGTTTGATTAGAATTTAGAACAAAGTTTTGTTATGATTTAAATAAGAAATCTATTGTATATGTAATTAGAAACATGAATATATTTTATTTAAATTATGAATGATTCATAGCATTTCTTTCCTGCAGTTAGTGTGTATTTTGTTTTGATTTAGGAATAGAATGTACTGTAATTGTGTTGATTAAAGTGATTGTTTCGATTCAGAAAGTGAAAAAAACTGAGTACGTTTTTTAATTTATTTTTATTTGTGACCTTGAAAGATAAAAAGGTTTTTTCTGTGAATTGAATTTCATAATAAGAATATATTATTGTAGTGATATAATATATTAAATTTAGAAATAGTGTTTTAAATTACCAGCGTTAGAAAAAAAGTGTGTTATGGTTAAAAAATATATTAAAAAATAACTTTTATTGCTCTTGTGACAAGTTGTTTTCTATTTTGATAAAAATTGTTATACATTATTTTATTAAACTTGCTTCATAATGTGTTTTAAATTCTTAAGAACAATCTGATACTAGATCATATTTTGGTAAATAATAATTAGAATAAGAACTTTTTATTTGAAAATTCTACAAATTGTTTTATAAGGTATGGTTTAATATAAATATAGATATCTAAAGTTCTGCAAAGATTAGTTTTTTTCTAAATAATCATTTAGTTAGTCCTATATATTTGTAAGCTCTATTCTCTTTAATACTTTAGTAAAGCGTTCTGATTTTGTTGACCTAATTCTAAAAATGGCTTATTTAGCTAAAGTTTGGAAAACTGAATTATTGTTGATATGTGAAGAGCTAGGACTGGAAGCAAATGCCTCAAATAAAATTCCTGAAATTAAAACTTTAATTTTAAGTAGTGATATGTACAATTCAGCAAGTTTACTACATAAGTAAAACTTATGTAGTAAAACTTGAATAGAATTATTGAAGATAGAAAACGAATAAAGGAAAAAGAGAGAGGAACGAATGGCGCGTGAATCTCGACAACACGAACTAGAAAATATTAGAACTGTCACAAAGAGAATCTAGTCAGAAAACTGAATCGGAGGTCAGAGTATAGTTTAGTCCTAAAATTCCGCTAACACACGTTATCCCAAAGTATGATGAAAACCATGACGAAATGAGTCTATATTTAATAAATTTCGAAAGACGAGCTGAAATGGCTCAAGTGCCGAAGAAAGATTGGGTTGCATACCTGTTAGCAGTTTTATCAATTGAATTATCTAATATGTTAGCTAGAGAACAGCCTAGTGATTGCTTCAATTATGATTTTGTCAAAAGTCTGATTTTGAAAATATTGAAAATTGAATAGTGAAAAATTGAAACAATGCTTCTACCGACATCACAAGTCTTCGGACAAATCTTGGAGAAACTATGCCCAAGAACTCCTTAGTTATTTTACAGAATGGATTTCTGAATTAAAGATTGAGACCTTTCAGCAACTCAAAGATCTGATGGTTACGGAGCAATTAAAGTTTCGAGTGCCTGCAGAAGTAAGAGATCATTTCCTCGAAGATTGGCTAAAATTCACAAGTCCCTATGAATTAGCTGAAATGTAGGACGATAATGAAAGTGTAAGAGAAAGTTTTAAGAAGAAAGAAGTACCCAGAAGAAATTTTCCCAACTTTCGAAAAAAATTTTGGAATCACAAGCCTAAAGAAAATAAGAAAGATTTCAAACCTAAATTCCGAATAAAATCTGAAACATCTCAAGATAAACAGAAAGAAAAGGATTTTTATAAAAGAAAAACTGTGCGTTGCTATGAATGTGACTCAAGCAATCATCTTCGCCCACAGTGCGATAAACTAAAGAAAACTACAGAATCTATTTCCCATGTTATGGCTGATAAAACTATTGATGAATTGATGGAATGATATACCAGCGCAGGTAAAGTAAACGGAGTAGAAATGAAGATTTGCGAGATACTGGTGCTACTTTGGATCTGATCTGCAACAAATACGTGAAACCACACATGTATACGAATGAAAAGAACAACCAGACTGGTTGAGAACGCCATTGGAAGAGACTTTGACTTGCTTACCTCTAGTAGAAGTTGAACTTGAATGTGAAATGGGACACATAATGACTAAAGTTGCTGTTATCAGAGATTCATTAGATCAAAGTAGATATTTGCTGGGAAATAAAACAGCTATGTTATTTGAAGATTGCAAAACCAAAAAAGATATTCAAGTGCACATGATGAATGCTGTACAAACAAGAGCCCAAAAGAAACTTTCTGAGCTGAAAGAAAAGGAAAAACATCAATCCACCGATCGAACGGAAGAATATTTAAACAATAGTATGTCTTAAGATAACGACGAAGAAACCATACCTTTGGTTGAAGAATTAACAGTGAAAGACCTCATAAAAGTTTCAACAAAAGATTTTATCGAAGAGCAACAAAACAGTGAAGAATTAAAACCACTTATTGCAGAAGCACGAAAGTCTACTTTGAAATCGAACAAGTATTTCTTAGAAAATAATATGCTTTTCTATAAGAAAAAAGATAAAAGTGGAACAGAAAGAAAATTGCTGGTTGTTCCGGAAAAATTTCGTGAGCAACTGAAAACGTTTTGTCACGAAGATATCGCTGCCCATTTAGGCGTAAGTAAAACTAAAGATGCTCTTTTTAAGACTTTCTATTGGCCAAATTGTTATAATGACGTCGAAAATTTCGTCCGATCTTGTGACCACTGTCAACGAATTGGAAAGCCTCGAGACAAGAAAAAGGCACCACTGAAAATCGTTCCTGTTATTTCTGAAATATTTACTAAGCTGAACGTCGATGCTTGTGGACCGTTGCCTGTCAGCAGTTTAGGGAACAAGTATATAATAACTGTGATATGCATGTCATCAAAATATCCAGATGCTATTCCCATTCCGAATTTATGTTCTACTCTATTGTAGATGCACTACTACAGATTTTCAGTCGTCTTGGTTTCCCTAGAGAACTACAAACTGACCAAGGGTCGTCTTTTGTGAGTGTACTTACGTCAGAGTTTTTAGACTAGTTTGGAGTGCGAGTTGTGAGAAGTTCTGTCCGACATCCTCAAAGCAATCCGGTGGAAAGGATGCATCGAACTTTGAAGCGAATACTCCGAGTGCTTTGTCTAGAATCTGGAGAAGACTGGGAGAAAGTTTTACCACATGCTCTCTTTGCGTTGAGAACAGTGACGCATGATAGTACGGGTTACAGCCCAGCTGAGCTTGTTCATGGCCGGAACTTGAGGACTCCAATGATGCTATTATATGAGAACTTAACAGAGCAAACTGAAGAAGAAAATGATGCTGTTTCATATGTTTTTGAACTTTTAAATCGTATGAAGCATTGTCAGGACCTTGCTGTAGAAAATATGCAAACAGCAAAAGAAAAACAGAAATTGTGGTATGATAGAAACGCTGAAAAACGACAATTTAAAATTGGTGATCTAGTTCTTGTTGTGGCCCCATCAAAACCAAATAAACTGTCCGTGAATTGGGTTGGTCCAGGGGAAATCGTTGAACAAATTTCAGAGACAAATTACGTTGTTCATTTTGCGAACAGTGACAAAAGCCAAGTTTACCATGTGAATATGCTAAAGCCTTATTTTCAGAGGGAAGAAAATGTTAATTTGATGTCTTTGGAGGAAAACAATAACAAAGAGGACGATGAAATTCCTAAACTTGAATTAGAACTCCTAGATTCTGATTTAAAGGAAGTGTGGCAGTCAATACAATCAAATACTCAATTATCTGAAATTCAAATTAGTGAACTTTGTGAACTGATTACAAAATACTCTAACATTTTTTCAAATAAACCTGGTTGTACCGATCTGACTGAACATGACATTGAACTAGATTCTGACAGACCTATCTGTGCCAAACCTTATAGACTTTCACAGAGACAGTCTGAAATTTTGAAAGCCGAAATAGAAAAAATGCTGAAGCGAAAAGTGATAGAGCCAGGAGAGTCTGATTTTACATCTCCTCTTATCTTGGTAGAAGCTCCTGGAAAGGAAGCAAGACCTTGCATCGATTATCGACGATTAAACAAAGCGACCAGAACAAAGTTTTTCCCACTGCCTAATATATAAGAGTTGATAGAAAAAGTATCTGTTGCGAAATACATTACAGTTCTGGATTTAACCAGAGGTTACTGGCAGATACCTTTGAGTAAAAATGCACAAAGATATGCAGTGTTTGTGACTAGTTTGGAACATACAGACCTTTGCGCCTTCCATTTGGATTGAAAAATGCACCATATGATTTCAGTCGACTTATGGCTAGTATATTAAAATGATTTGAAGAATATGCAATCCGTTATTTGGATGATGTGGCTATATTTTCCAAACACTGGGATGATCATTTAAAACATCTAGAGGGCATTTTCATTTAGCTAAATGTGGCGAAGTTGCATATAAAACCATCGAAGTGCCAATTTGCCCAAGCTTGCGTGAAATACCTTGGACATTTGGTAGGACAAGGGCGAAGAACGCCTGGCGAATTGAAAGTTCAAGCTATCAAAGGTTTTCCTCTTCCTGTAAATAAAACTCAAGTCCGTGCCTTTTTAGGGTTATCTGGTTATTATCGAAGATACATTTTAAACTTTTCTGTAATAGCAGCTCCTCTAACCAACCTGTTAAAGGGCAAGAATAGAAAACCAACTATCTATTGGAATAGCTCTTGCCAAAGTGCCTTCGATGAATTGAAAGAAAAACTTTCTAATAAACCCGTTTTGTACAGTCCTGATTTTACACAACAATTTATTATTCAGTGTGACGCTTCAAATATTGGAATTGGAGTTGTGATGTCGCAAGTGATTGGAAACGAAGAACATCCTATTATGTATCTAAGTAAGAAATTTTCCCCTACGGAACAAAAATACAGCACTACCGAGAAAGAATGTGCCGCTATAGTTTTTGCTGTGCAAAATTTAAAATATTACTTGGATGGTCACCAAAGTTTTGTAATACCAACAGAACATAATCCTCTAGTGTGGTTGGAAAAGAATACCGGAACTAATCCTAGACTTTTACGATGGGCCTTGATTTTACAGTCCTTTAACTACGAAATAAATCATCGTAAAGGAAAACAACATCAGAATGCTGATAGTTTGAATCGTACCCCTTAAAATTTTGAAAATTTAAACTTAAATATATAATTGAAGGGTACATTTTGGTATATATTTTCATGTGTCTTAATAAAATTTGTAAATATTCTTTTTATTTATGTGTTTTTTTAAAGTGTTCATTAATTAGGGATGAGATGAGTGCATTTCTTAGCGTAAGGTACTACTTAGATAGAACTGGTACATATATAAATATATATGTGTATTTCTAAGAATTACTGAACATCTATGAACTTTTTATTTGGTTTTCCTGACTTGAATCGAAAACACAAAACTTTTCATTCCATGAAAAGTTTCCTCCAAGTGGGGAGGGAAATAAGTCTGTAATGATTTCGACGACTCGAGATGGCGCTGCGGAGACAGCAACACGAATTTTTATAAAAAAGAAAGAGAATAGCGAGCTGTTCGGCGGGATTCGAACGTGAGTTACAACGGCCATGTTGAGAATGGAATGTCTGTGTTCCTATTACAAGTTGTTCCTGTAAATTAATGTTATGTTATGTGCAATCATAGATGATTATAAAAAAATTGATTGCTAATATGGTGTGTGATAAATTCACGGTGGAAATTTAATTCAGCGTCAGAACAACACTTACGGTACTGTTGAATTATAGTAAAAAATCAAAGAATAATATAAATACTACTGAATCATATAGGAATATATATATATATATATATATATATATATATATATATATATATATATATATATATATATATATATATATATATATATATATATATATATATATATATATATATATATATATATATTTGATATACTGTTGAATCATAATAAAAAAAATAAATAGTAATGAATGCATTTTCGAAATATAACTTAGTAAGGATAAACATACATTTGGAGTTCTGAGAAACATGAATGGTTCTCCTAGAAGGGAAATATATAATATGTTACACCTTTAAATTTCACCTAAAATTTAAAAATTAACACAAATATATATCTTTGTAAAATGTTAGAAAGTTTTGTTAAAGGAAAATTTAAATACCATAAGGTAATTAAGTCTTAACCAAGCATTTATTGCTGTTCAGAAACGGAAATACGTGGCTTAATATTGCATAACAAAAAATCTTTGAGTCAGTTATGAACATAAAAAAAGAAAAACAGTATGGGTTATAAAAAGAAAAATTCTCAAAATCAATCAAAAGCTAGTTCTAAAGTTTATTAATATCAGATATTAAGAAAAATATTCTCTCTACTTGTCTATGCAACTTAATACTTTAAGGGTTTAAAAATATTTCTGAAGATAATTATGATAAACAGTTTAGTCTCATTTTTATTATATTAACCATTAAATATATGATTTCATTAATTATTGCCAACACTAATAATAAATTATGAGTTTAACAATATTTGTTAAAGTGTTTTCACCCTGCATTTCTGAATTGTATGTAGATTTTTGCAGTAAAAAGTTAAATGTTATAATTTTTTTTTCTATAAAGGAAAAAAAATCGAGAAAACTTTAAATACCATAAAATAATTAAGGTTTAAATGGGCATTTATTGTTGTTTAAAATTGGAAATACCTCTACCCGTATATAATTTAATAATAAAAATGTTAATGCTCTTAATACTAAGTAACAGAAAACTTCGAATCGGTTAGGAATATTAAAAGAAAACTAGTATGGGTTACAAAAATATTAAAAAAGGAAAAACGACCGAATTAATTAAAAGTTAATTTTTAAAGTTTATTAATATCAAATATTATGAAAAATATCCTACATGTATACATAACTAAATATTCTAAACGTCTGAAAAGATTTCTGAAGATAATTAAGATAAAATTTCGTCTTATTTTTATTATATTAACCATTAACAATAGAAATTCATTAATTAATATTTACTCTAATTATAATTATGAGTTTAATAATATTTGTTAGCTAGTTTTTCTGCCATAAATTCCTGAATTATATATTGATTGTTCCAACAAAAATTTGAATGTTTTACTAAAATGTTTTTTTTTTCTATGAAGAAATGTTTTTTAATAATACATTAAGTTTTTTACTTTCTTACTTTTCAACTTTCATTGAAATTAATATTTCAAAAAATGATTCGAAAGTTGTATTCTGTTCCTATAAAAAAGAAAAATTTAGCTTTTCTTTATTCATTTTTTTATAATTTTTTATTTAAAAAATCAAAAATTAGAGGAAATAAGTTAAGCGCATTTTAGGTTTTCGTTACATTTTTCAGATATAACTTATAAATTGTGATTTAGGCCTTACATTCTTATATTATCCAAGAGTTAAATCAACAGAGACCCACAATTCATCCAAAAGATTTACCAAATTAATGTTGAATCAAGTGAACCTGAGATGGGAATCGAACCCATGATTTGCAAAGTCAACAATAGAGAACTCACTAATTAGCCTTTTCGAATACGAGAAGTTTAATGAAAAAAAAACGTTTTTGCTAATTGAATTGAACTGGAAAAATATTTACAATTTCCATACTAATAATTAGTTACTTTTCATTAATCATCCAACCACACATTTTATCTTAAGTAAATAAATTCATACCTTTTCCATGATAAAGTTTTTAAACTTCTAAAACTAATTTTTTAAAGTAAAAATTTGTTGCGTGACCATAACAAAAATCACAGAAAATTTAATTTTTAAATGACATTATAAAATATATCGAAAGAAATCTCGGTGGTTTTACTTCGACGAAAAAATCGTTAAACTCGGTCTGAAAACCGTCAATTGTGTTTCATAAAAACGCATTAAATTGCTCGAAATGCATTAACAACTCAGCATTTTATTCAACATTTATTTGTATAAAAAAAGAAAGGGTATTATTATGTGTTACAAGCTTCAAATTTTGCGTGCCATCGTTTGAGCAACACAGTTTCGAATTTTAAAAGATACTTCGCTTACATTTTTAC
Organism: Latrodectus hesperus; assembly: GCA_037975125.1. Lineage (NCBI taxonomy): Eukaryota > Metazoa > Arthropoda > Arachnida > Araneae > Theridiidae > Latrodectus > Latrodectus hesperus. The sequence continues at coordinate 46,934,603 of CM075862.1, forward strand.
CTATGCTCCATCTGTGTTTGTCAGCTTGGAGAAAAAATATTATTGATTATTGATAACACTTACGTTGCTCTCTCTATATAAAATCCGAAATGTCCCTAAGTGTGTTTCTGGAAAATAAAATTACTTTCGCCCAGAAATAAGATCAATAAAATCACACTACTATAATATACTATCAACAATATAACAATATATTGGAAGTATTTTAAATTACAAGTTTTCAGACGATTTTGATTGTATTGTATTCATAAAAAACTGAAGGGGTGCATATACATCGATATATTTATATACATCCATATACATACACACACGTATATATATATATATATATATATATATATATATATATATATATATATATATATATATATATATATGGCACAGGTGCCGTATAATCCATGATGCCAAATTCTGAGATTGGTGATTTTGTAGTGGATATTTTTATGTATCTGGAAACTTCGCTTTTATTACGTCATAGATATGGAGACCTATAAGAATTATGCAGAAAATTTTATTATGGTAACCCTAATATTTATGTCATCTTGGCAACATTTCTTCATAGCCAAAAAAATTCAGAATTTGGAATCATGGATTACACGGCACCTGTGCCATGTATATATATGTATATAGTATTCCCGCAGACAAACAATAATTACCATACAACATAGGATTACATTGCCGTTTAAAAGAAAATAAAAAGAATCATAGTTCAAATCTGAACTTACAACAGTTTGGGGAAGCGAATGAATGGTACCAAAAAAGTACACTTGGATTTATTATTTAGTGAAAAATGTAATGTGTATTTCTCAACCAATGGTGTAGCGAATTTTATACGAGAAAGATACGCATCAATGCAACGTGTAAATAGGCACGTGCTATAATTATGTCTGCATGACAGACGTTATGCAGTAGATGTTAGGGATAAAGAATAACGATAGACGATTTTCTATTATTTATTGACTGAGCAACATGCAGAAGTGAAGGATTTTCAACATATGTTGTCAGCAAGTTTGATCTGACTTCAATCCCCTCTGCATGATTCCTAATCAACAGCAGCAGACGTTTTCCGTGAAAATACCGGCTTGTGTCAATTGGCAATTACTGAGATGTCTTTACATCATGCCAGACAGTTTTACCAGCGTAACAAACGATTTCTTCTGAGAGCAAGAACTTATTAGATTTTTGCATGCTTCTCAGCTCTCTATGCAGAGAAACATACGTTTTAACTACGGAAAATTCCTCGCATATTTTTCTAGTATAGTCCATAACTTCGTGAATGCCATATATTACTAAGTGCAGGAACTGTGGTTTAGCCTTCTCGCTATTGCTTCACTGTTGGACGTTTTCCATTTTCGATAAAGTGTGACAAGCTTTACTTTCTTGGTATTAGCATGGTCAGAATTTTGAGCTTTTGTTATAATATATATAATAGTGCAATTTCTTATATAGGTCATGTGCTTTCTCATCACATTAGTAAATTCAGGTTGAAATATTAATACCTCTTTTCTGCCTCTCTTTGTGGATTGCGACCCAATATATCTAATTATTATTCGATTGAATGGGTGTTATGAATCCCCATTATTTGTAAAAAATTAAAAATAATTATAATTCCCCTGCATATATGTATGAAGAAAACTCATAATAAAAATATTTAATACAGATTATTTTTCTCAGTTCTCAAAATTAGCATGTCTCTAAGCTTTTCAATTAGAAACATGGAGGTTAGAGTAATACCAATTCAGAGAAATTGAAGCCATATCATGTTTTAAATGTGGTTGTGGTGGGACTAATCCCCATCTGGTCTAGTGGAACTAGACCAGATCCATGAGATCAAAGACAGCCAAAAAGTTCAAAAGCAGATGTGGACTTTTCACAGCCTCCTCACGAGAAAACTCCAAGCACTTCAAGAAATGTTGCGGGCAAAACGGAGCATTGTCACACTTGGGGTATGTTGGGTATTTTCTTTCACCGTTCTCAAAGATCATACACTTCAAGTGGCCAGTAGAAAGTCGAGACAGTGTCGTCTGATGTACTCTGGAGCTCTTAACTGTTGTGGCGGCTCCAGGATGTCTTTGGAAGTACTAAGGATGAGCAGAAGAGTCAGCCCAGGTTTTAGAAGTAAGTTGTTTAGTAATGGAAGAGATCTCTGATGGTGTTAGTGCCATGCGATCTTCCGGGTTCAAAGCATTACTGGCGGCAGCCTTTGCAACAAGCGTCTCGAGACCGGGCCCGGAACGTCGGCTCCAAATGGGAATTCTAACGCATGCGCACTTGAAGAGAGTAGTTGCAATAATTTGGCGGTGTAAAATGTGACTATTGTTCAGACTTAATATTAGTAACCCTATGTTTTCTTATTCCCCGGTCTAATTTGAAACGAGGTTCGTGTTAGTCGATTTGTTTATATATGTTTGCAAGTTTTAATATTTTTTCGAAATATGAAGGAAAAGCGGAATAGTTTGCTTATATCTTAGCACCATATTTAAAATAGAAATAGATAACAACTTTATTTGTATTTTATATGGTGCTGAAGACATTTATTTTTTCGCAGATAAGGTGGATGTGATAATATGAAAGTAACAAAGAAGTGTGAATTGCATTATCACGTTTCCTTCTTATTTCTGTATTCCCATGATAAAATTAATTTGACTAAATTGTTTTTGACACTATCATGCTTTAATTATAAATTAGCATCTCAAGTTTTTTTTCCAAAGCCAAAATTAAAATATCTGTTAATTCAAAATAAAAATTGTTTAAAGCATTTTTCCACACATGATTTGTTTTAATAAACTTTGTATGTAATATAAATTTCAATAAAAAACCGCTGAATAAAAAAATATTTTGCTATTTAGTGTGTACATTGTCTATTTTTTAAATTAAAAATTCAAAATAAGATATATCACAAGTTGTAAATATTGAACATCTGTAGTTCAATTTAAGAATGCGACTCATTTATTTGAAATACAAAAAGATTTATATTCTTTAAAAACGGAAAATTTATAAATTTCATTTATATGAATAAAAAGACACTCAGTATAACATTTCATTCTGATTTTTGTGTTTTAATAAAGATATTATAAATATAAATTGGAAAAAAATATGGTATGTAAAAAACTGAGGGTGAAACTAAATAAATTTTTTTCACTAAATTTCTCAGAATTCATATAACATTGGGATGACTCCGTGCCCAAAGCCACAAATATTGCTTCAAAACTTTTTTCATAAGCAGCTCAATTTTGAGCTCCAGATTATTTTCCTATTCTTGTTAGCCATTTTACTTCTAAAGAATAGTGTACAAACATAAAATTAACTGAAAAGGAAAGAGATGAGTTCTCGAAGAAAACTATTTCAGCAGAAGGTACCCAGTTAGGATGTACTTGATGAAAAAATATACTGTTCTCATGATGGTGATGAATTTGAACAGTGATTAAAATAAAGAATCTGAATTAGGAGAAATATTTTTGTAAAGAAACAATGAATCATATAATATTAACTACAATTCTTCTCTTCCTTTAGATAAATCAAAATATCAACTTAAATAAATTTCAAAAAATAAAATTCTTTCTTAAGTAGAAACTTCGTATAAAATATTTTTCAGCTACTTTGTTTGCAATAATGTCAAAAGATTTTATGCATAATCTGTTTAATAAACATAACAACTTACATATTTATAAACAATAGTAAATTATTTATGAATAAATAATTAATAGTTCTAATAATGCATAGACATTATATTCACAATGAATTAATAAACAAATTCTTGTTTATTAATTCATTGTGAATATAATGTCGTATTCACTATGTCGTATTCGTGAATATAATGTCGTATTCGTTATTTTTACGAAAATATAACAGTACCAAGTCGTTTAATCTTTAGAGAGGAAAAGATCATGTTAACGCAATACACACACATCCATTGTTTTTATAATACAAAGAAATTATATTCCCGATGAATTAATTAACTAATAATTTGTTATATTTATAAAAATATAACAATACTAAATCGATACATTTTTCTAAAGGAAAACGGAAAGCGTAGCTGTGAAATCCACCATGTTTAACAATGAGATAAACTTCCTAGCCAGAGAAACTTATAGCTTTCTTTACATCGCCAAGTCACTGAATCATAGCCAAAATCCTCTGGGAGCCGAGGCTCCGGGCTCTGGCTCGAGACGCTTGTGCCTTTGCAAGGTCGTCGGCTACTTCATTCCCAGGCAGACCAACATGAGAGGGGACCCACTGGAGGTGGATTGGATGTTGAACAGAAAGGCTTTTCAACAAGAGTAGAATACTTCTACTAGTACTGTCGCCGATGGATTGCCAATTGAAAATATGTTGGATCGAGGATCGACTGTCTGTAAGGATCCATATTTCCGAGGAATCATTTTGTGTATTGTTAGCTAACAAAGAAAGTCCACTCATGATGGTGATGAGTTCCGTTCTAAAAACAGACGTGTGGTCAGTTCTTTTTTCAAGCTTGATGGAATGGTTGGGGAGTTCAATACTTACTCCGCTGCCAGTTGCATTGGTCTCTAATTTGCTTCCATCAGTATAAACCCTGGCTGCTCCGATGGGAATCTTGTCAATTGTCTCTAGAGCCAATTGCTTTTATAAGTATGGGTGGTCCGATTTTTTACTTGCTTCGAGCGTTAGGCTGGGATGGAAAGTGACTCCCTAGAGGCCAAACGCAGGGTTAATCAAAGGTGTCAAGCAGAAGGGCTCAACATAAGGATACAGCAAGTTCTGTAAATGTGCTTGGGAAAATGGACTATTACGTTTTAATCTTTGTTTATTATTCCAATTAATTAAATATTGTGGTTTTCTGTGTTGGTCTTCAAAGCTGATTAGTTTATTGAAGTACTTGGTTAAGCAATACTTCCTTCTCCTATGTAATGGTTGAAGGTCACACTCGCACAGAGCTAAATTGTTAGGGCAGCTGTTGCGAAGTTCTCCAATGATCCTAGCAGCGTCTGCTGAATTCTTTCAAGCTTTTGAAGGTTATAATCAGAGGCACAAAAATAAATGGCTGAACCAAATTCTAACAAAGGTCTAATTAAGGAAGTATAGGTAATTTTCAGAGTAGAGGCATCACCACCCCAATCCTGCTCAGAGATTTATTTTAATATATTTAGACGTTTTCTGCTCCTTGTGACTAGATCTTCAATATGTCGATTACAAAGAATCTTTTGATCCAAGTTTAAAATGTTTACAGGTGTAAGTTCATATAAAGATATGAAAGGCAACTTGAATAGTATTGACTGACAGATATTGAATCCATAAAAAAAATCCGAAGTTTTTAGAGACGTACTATTGGTTATCAAAATAATGAGAAACAATGAGACTTCTCCTTCCTTAATATAGCCCAGGAGCACTTTTATCGTCTTATTAAAAGATAATAATGTCTTCGCTGGCTGGAAATAAATTTATATCCGTATGTGTTAATGTCTATTATCTCAAATCATAAGTTGTGTTCCACTTAATAATTTTCTTTACAAGTGATGATATAAACATAATAAACGATGAACTCATTGTAAATTTCTTTAAGCTAATTTAATAGATGTCAATTATTTCTGAACTGTTAAGGAACTGTCTCACTTCAAGAATGGAAAATATGCTTTCTCCCTCTTACAATATATGCTTGACAAATGTACGCAGAGAAAAATATATACATCATCGGTTCTATTACATTCCAATGGCATTTACATTGCCAGTTTATTTTTAAAAAAAATGATTTTGACTTTATATTTTGATTTTTGAAAAAAAATATTGTTTTAGCAAACCACAACAAAATTGTTTTTGGACTCTTTTACACATCATCGATCAAAAAAAAATAGTAGTAATCTTAACTTCAATATTTAATACCTTTATAAACAAGGGGGGTTTTCAGGCATTCATCTCTTATTTCTTTAGATTTAGTTCATCTGTGCCAGAGTTCGATTCGTAGTCAGAAACAACATTTTGAACGAAACCTACAGAACAAATATCGTTAACAAATAACCGATATCGTTATTTTAAAGGCAGAATTTGTTTTCGCCAAGGGTGGTACGTGTTACCCAACTCTCCAAGTTCAGATTTTAAAAACCAGTGAATTTTTCAACAAGTTTATTACATTTCTTCAGCTCAGCAACTATTTCAAAACATAACATAAAGATGTATGAATTGCAGTTTTCCCTATATTTTTAACTCCTTTTGTAAATAAAACATTTAAAAATGTGGGCCGTGGTTGTCTGGTTTGTTTTTTGCCGTCTTTCTCGTTGGGAAGATAATGAGTTCGAATCCTGACTCAGTTGAGGATCCGTAATGTCCGCTAATGTTGGGGCACGTTAAATATGTCGTTATCGCACCGTCTTCCATATAGGAAAATGATTTCTTTGAGAATGGCAGGTCAATTTTGGATTTCTGCGGTTTGATTTCTGCTTCTAAATTACGAAGGCGCACTTACGGAACTACGATGGGTGACCACTAGATAAGATCCCATCACTTATTCTCCTGAAAGGTGAAAATCCTAGTAGCTGGGAAGAATTGCATATTATTGGTCTTTAAACCATTACAAGTATAAAAATTAAATGCCCATTTTTTCATATTTAAGTTTGAAAAAATAAGCTTCATGCTATAAGCCAAAATAAAAACATTTTTCAGCACAAAAACTCTTATGACTTCCCCCTGTACTGTACAGTGCTTAATATAAAATTAATTCTTAATTGGAAAAATGTTTTAACAGAGAATGTGAAATGAAATGAAATCATTATTATTAATAATTGAATATGTGTTTCTATTTTTTTTTTTTTTTTTTTTGTCTTTTTTTGGATGAAATTGTCAATTTTGAGACGGAAATGTTTCTTTCAAGAAAGATAGTTTTTGTTTCATGAATGATTGACTGTTCACACGCACAATACATTACTGAAAGCCAATCGTATTCGCTTAAATAATTGAAAATCGAAATATTGATCAGGATTTTGAAAATGCTTAAGACGCTGGAATAGAATAACGATTCTACTTCTACACATTTTAGCATTTTTACTTACTCTTTTAAGCGTATACTCTATCCTATTTTTCAATTATAAATTTTATTATTATTAAAAAAATAGGATAAAGTATATAATTAGGATAGAAATAGGATAGAGTATATATATATGAAAAAGCAAAAAAAGGAAAAAAAAAGTATTTTACACATTATTATAACGTTATTTGTAATAATAATATAATAATGTTTCTCATATCTATATAAATAAAATTCTAATTCAGCTTTTTCGCCAATTTTTTGCCCAAAGTTGTATTAAAAATGGCTATACAGAATGCGTGTGTGGGAGGAAACTCATTTCAAGATCTCAGACTCGTTCTAAAATTAGATAAAAATTAATTCCTTTCCAAATTTTTATTACAGATTTTTCTAATTAGTTTAAAATATAATTGATGTTGATTTTAATTTCTTTGAAAGCTGCTTAAATCACTTATAAAATTATATTACAATTTTGCCGCATTATAATTATATGACGTATCATGCCACTTTTCTGATGCATTAATTGAAAGAGGTTTTTCTCACATTTGAAATTATCATCTATAAGTAACAGCTGAAAAATTTATTAAAAACGATATTTATGGCAATATATTTGTCTATATTATGTATTACTATATTTTTCTTTTCTACATTCCCATATAATTTTCTTAAAAATCGATGTTCGCTATTTTATTCAATTTTTTAAAAAAATTATTGTTTTTACAGTCTTGTTTATATTGAATATAAAAGTTTACCATTTAAACGTAATAGTAAATTTACATACTTTAAAATTTTATAAATTACGAACATAATGCAAAATGCATAACACATAATAATTGTAAAATTTCATATATACGTGGTTATTGATTTATTTAAAAATATTAGGAAAAAAAGGTATAATATAAATTTGAAATAACATCACACTTATAAAAAGCATATAATTTTTAGCTAATACCTTGTAAAATATTTTAAGTTTAAAGTGCTGGTACTTCTGAATTGTTAACAAGTATTTATAAATGTCTTGCTACAGAATTAAAATTTTATGGTGATAAAATGAATGTACGACGAAGAATTTAGCGTCAATGGCGAAACAGTTAAAAAAGCTTAAGGATTTTATTTAACAAGATAAGAAAAAAACGATTGTTGTAGTTTTAATAATTCTCTTAAACGATATTTGAAAGGAGTACATTAACTAAGAGATTCATAATTCCAAAATGAGTTTCTCAGCCACATGAATTTATTAAAATTATCAAGGATATTTATATAAAAAAAACGCAGAAATAAAAATAGTTCAAATTTCTATTAAAAAATATGATTGTGAGAAAATATTGATAGAGAAAAGTTAGCATTTTATGATCGAAGTAGATATTAAGTTATAAGCCATTGCATTTAAAAAGATTTATTTTTATGTAATTGATTTCATTACACAACTAACCTGATTTCATGTATTTAAAATATTTTTAATCTATATTTTGTAATGAATACTCTATAGAATTTAATGTATAGGAACCATTCCAATAAATCTATTAGTAAGTTTTAATAAAATTTTGATTGGTAGTAGAAGTTGACTGCAAAATGAGCCTAATATAATCTAAATAAATACTAAATTAAAGAAAATTGTGTGTGAAAATATATATTTTGGAGAAACATTAAACCTGTGTAACAAATTAGTAAACTTATGTTTCTTTATTTAAAATGGCAAGTGCGACTTTTTATGTAACTATATATATGGTATTCTTAATATTTTCAGAACTTAATAAATGAAACTGTCCCAATAAATCCATTTCCAATTTCTATTAAAAGCATCGATTAAGCAAATATTAACCGCAATTTCATGTTCTAAACAACTATTAAATTATAAGGCACAAATATACCAAAAAGTACTTTTAATATCCAACTAAATAATCAGATTTTGAATAACATTTGCCCGTAGATTAAGCCCTTGGTGATCTAAACTCATAATGAATTTAGAAGGCATTGTGAATGAAAACATACATTTTGAAGAACTTATTAAACCTGTAACATATCACTAATCTGATTTTTACGTCATTAAAATATTTTAGCATGAGATGTTTATACAAATATCGATCTTCATTACCCTCATATTGCTTAATGAAAATGATTGATGTACAAAATAAAATGTTAATATTGAGCAAAATTAATACAGTTATTATGCGGCAATACATAAATGAGCAAATTTTCAGTTACGAAAAACTTGTTGAATATTAAACCAATCATCCATTGACTCATACTATCTTCAAAGCTTATTATAATAATTGATGACTCCGTTGTTAAGACTGTTTTTAACTTATTATTTGCGATTATGCCTATCAATTTCTATTCCGGTTTTCAGATAACAAATGTGATATCTATGTGGACTAATAAAACCCAAATCTTTGCGTTTCAGATTGCACCAACTACAATTTGTTACTTTGCTATCTTGCAGTATTAAGGCTAGTTGGAGTATTCATCGGAATGTGATGGTCTTATCAATCGCAGAAGGCAATCTTCTCTGTTGCACTCGTTTATTTTTTCGTTTCGATAAGAGCATTTTCCGTTTGACCTTTCTCTTGCGAGCTCCTCCAGAGAAAGAAACCTAATGGACCAGGCACCATCTTGCTTTTCCACACATTAGCACGCGCAAATAAACAATCGAGTTGCATCCAGTTTCCGCTTCAATGGGGAACTATTTTCCTCCGCGTTTAGGCGCTATCTGGAGTAATGAGATGGACGTAATGGCGGCGATGTGTTTCCAGGCACTCTCAAGTTTATTTCACCTACTTCCTCCCTCGTTATCGCTCACTTAGTTTAGAATATATGCGATAGGCAAGAAAAAGCGGAAGTAGGCTATCATCCAGATGGAAAATTTGTATCCCTTGTTAGCCAAGAGAATGGCTCAGATTCCTTGAGCTTTACAATATTGAGAAAGATTTATTGGCAGTAACGCTTCACAAAGACAACTTACCAACAAATATATACCATCTAATTTTTTTGAATTAGGATACATTTCAGTACTCTGATAATACTAAAAATATATCACTAAATTTGGGAGTAGGATGTATATTAAACCAGATAAAAAAGGGTTTAAGGGAAATGATAGGGTATATTCAGGTAATCAAACATTTTTGGCATGTAATACTGATATAAACTTATGAATTTGCTAAGTAGTAATATATTGCTTTAGGAAGATAAAATATTACTTGTAAATGAAAAATAAATAGACATTCCAGTTGTCCATGATTTTGCAAATTTAAAAATAATTAGAATTATTGTAATCCACCTTATTTAAATTTCTTTCAATATGTATAATACATATGCAATAATCAAGTAATTTGTTTTTAAGTGTTGTTGTGCATAAAAGAAAAAAATTTGCTTTCATGTGTTTTATGTGTTTGCTGATAATAATTAAAACTAACTTATTATTAA